>JTEE01000238.1:106579-120010 GCA_002896455.3 Chlorella sp. ArM0029B | reverse complement strand
CGCTGCGGGGCAGGAGCGGGGTGAGGCAGGGCGGGCGGAGGCGTTGGCAGTGGCCGGGAGGCCGCCGGCGCTGCGGGGCAGGAGCGGGGGTGGCTGCCCCAATGCTGTGCTGTGCCCCAGGCACGCCCCGCACGGTTGCTCCCTGCAGGCCGCCCAATGCAACATGCATGCACCGTACAAGCGGTACTGGCAGTACCACGCAGTAACCACAATGCACACACAGTCCAAGCAAGCTCCATTGCCTGCACGGTCACACCCCTCGCCCGCCCGCTAGCACAACCAAAAACCAGCCAACCAACTGCCAACCAACCAACCCACCCACGCCCACTCCATGCACTCACCAGTGCGTTTGGGAGGGGGCAGCCGGGGTCGAGTCCAAAGAAGATGCGCAGAGACTCCAGGGCCTCGCCATCCACAAAAGGAACAATGGGGTCCAGCCCACGGAAGCGGACACCGCCCGCGGGGGCGGCGCCGGCGGGGGCCTGCAGCGAGGAAAAGGTCGTTGCAAGGCGCAGTGTCAGGGTGGCGGCCGGGGCGGGGCTCCGACAGGCCAGCGCTAAGCGCTATGGCGGTAGCAGCGGCAGCGGCGGCAGCTGGAACCGTGCATTTCACAGCAGGTGGGCGTTGGCGCGCGCGCACGCCAGCCCTTGCCCCTATCGACCTCACTGTTGAGCCTGCTGATGGGGAGGGTGTAGGGGTTCAGCAACCGAAAACCCTAATCTCACAAAGCTTTTAAAACCCGCACCTCGCGGTTGCGCCCCCCGCCGCCACGAATGCTCCCCCACTCAGGCAGCTCCACCGGCGGTGGCGGCAGCGCAGCCTCCGCCGCCTCCTTCTGCCGCTGCTTCCATGTCTTCCAGACCCGCTTCACCTCCCCATCCTGCTGCTCCCCGCCCTCCTGCTGCTCGCCACCCTCCTGCTGCTCGCCGCCCTCCTGCTTCGCCTCGTCCTCCTGCTTCACCTCGCCCCCTGCTGCCGCGGTGTCTCCTGCCGCTGCCTCCGCGCCATCCATCTGCATTGGCTCCGCGCTGCCCTCTCCCTCCTCCTGTACTGCTGCCACGCCATCTGCCGCCGCCTCCTCCTCCTGTACCGCTGCCGCGCCATCTGCTGCCGCCTCCTCCTTCTTTACCTCCTTGACTGCTGCCGCGGCCTCAGCAGGCGCCTCCTCCTCCTTGGCTGCTGCTGCAGCCTCAGCCGGCTCGGCCTCCATTCCCACCGCCGCCCCCTCGCCTGCTCCCTCGCCTGCCACTGCCTCGCTTGCTGCCGCCTCCCCTGCTGCCGCCTCCGCCTGTGCTGCCTTGCGCTCCTTTGCCTGGGTGGCACGGTGGTCGAGCTTCACTGGCTCCATCGGTCCGTCCAGCTCACGCACCTGCCCGGCAACAGGCAGCAGCAGGCAGGGAGCACATGACACGTTGGAACAAGCTTGGGGCAGCAGGCAGAAAGCAAAACACGTTGGAACACGCTTGCGGGGAGCACGGCAAGGGAGGGTCACACTGGAGACAAGGCGTGGCAGCAAGCAGCTCATGGCATGCGGGGTGAGGCAGGGAAATGGGGGCAGGAGCGGTTGGGATGTCGCGACCGCGTATAACCCCTCGCCGGGTGCTGCCGGCGGGGGGGTTGTTAAGGCAGCRGGTTGGTGTGGCGCCGTTTTACGTCCACCGAGGGGTGAGGGGGTGCCTCTCAAGTGGGAAAAGAGCGACGCGGGTGCAGCGGTGTAGCAGCAAGAGCGGCATGCAAGCAGCAGGGTGCGGATGCAAGCTGCAGGTGTGTGCGTGCCGGGCGGGGCCTCAGATAGGAGCGAAAGACATTTCGAGATAGATATCTTCAGCGCGGGGAGTAAACCCGCTGCAGATGAACTATGCGTGTATGGTAGCATCAGCGGCCGCCGCCGGGGTGCCCCAAAGGGACCTCTTGCAAATGCATCACGACAGGACGATTCTGCCTCTGTCCTGCCCATCCCTGCAAGCCATCAGACCCTAATCGAGCCCCCGCACCTCCCCCCGCCAATCCTCACCTCGCCCCACACATACACACTGCCCTCACCCCTCACCTTTCGCAGCACCGCCACAAAGAAGCCTCCCGTGTTTTGGTGGTGCGGGAGGAAGCGCATGCACAGGTGGAGCGGCATGGCGTCGCTGGCCTCGTCACAGAACATGGTGGGGTCCAGTTTGAAGCCCTGGGGGGGAGGGAAGTCGAGGAGGCACACCCGCACTGGTAAGTTAAGGAGACCATGGTGGGGTCCAGTGTGAAGCCTTAAGGGGAAGTCGAGGAGGCACAGTCAAACTGACAAGGTCATCATGTGCAACATAACATTAAAAAACTGCAACAAGAGCAGAAGGGTGTGTTGTAAGAAGGGTTGATGGTTGCCCGCAGGGGAGCAGCGGCAGCGGCAGCGGCAGCGGCAGCTGTGCGTGGTGTGAATAGGTTGGGTGTGCAGGGGGGATGTGCAGGGGGTGCAGCGTCTGCCGGCAGCTGGGGTGCTGGCTGGCAGCAGTGCGGCGCCCCCTCCGGGGTGTGATGCTCTAGCAGCCTTGCTACTTGCAGCTGGCCAGTCTGAGCTGTGGCCGCCGTCGGACTATTAGCTGCAGAGTTTGTGTGCGTGTGTGTGTGTGTGTGTGTGCGTGTGTGCCGGTGCTCAGGGTGGTGCACGAGGATGGAGCAGCGTGCAGCGGCAGCAGCAGCAGCAGTGTGCAGCTGCGGAGGCTGCGGAGACAGCAGTAGAGCGCCGAACGAACGATGTTGGAGTGTGGCAGCTTATTTAGGAATGTCTGGGGCACGGCTGGCCACACTTTGGAAGGAGAATGGTGCAGGCTTGTGGGATGGGGGCGGGCATGCTGGCCCGCAGCAAACAGCACCGTCCCTCCCTCCCAACCCCAATGCCCCACCTCCAAAACCCTCCCTCTTTGCCCTCACCTCTCGGCCCCAAACACCGCCTCACCTCCCTCCCACCCCCTTCCCATTTCCTCCCACCTGCTGTACCAACAGTCCCCTATCCCTCTTCTTAAAGAAGCAAGTTGGTACTACCTTCAGCAGTGCCCCCTCACCTCCTTGCCCTCCTCCCAGCCGTCGTACCACCGGTCCCGGTCCCGCACCCGCCACCGCTGCATGCCCGGCACCCGCTTCAAGCTCTGCAGGTGGTCTGACCCATCCACAAGCTCAAAAGCGCCCTTGGTGCGGCGCAGCACCTGAAGCGGTGCGGGTTGCACAAGAGGGGAAACAGGGGGTGTGGGCCAGCAGAGGAGCGGAGGGTGAGGTGGAGGGAGGAGGGCAGGGCGCCTGACCCAATCACCAGCGATAGGTTAGTGCGGTGCAGCACTTGCAGGGTGTGGGCGAAACATCGAGCTCAAGGAGGAGGTGCAAGCCAGGGACAACAGTACCGCCCTCCACCTCTCGCCAGCTCTGCACCTCTGCCATGCCAGCGCCCGCCCCATGCTGCCTGCTGCCATGCCAGCTTGACTGAGCGCACCATGCCAGCTCAGCCCGCCCATGCTGCCAGCTACCATGCTTTGCCAGCTCAGCCCGCCCATGCTGCCTGCTACCATGCTTTGCCAGCTCAGCGCCCCCATGCCAGCTCAGCGCCCGCATGTCATGCCAGCTCAGCGCACCTCTGCCACCACCGCCTCGTTCTCAATGGGGTTGAAGGTGCAGGTTGAGTAGACCAGGCGGCCGCCCACACGCAGGAGCTCGCAGGCACGCAGGGCGATGCGCAGCTGCAGCGTGTGCAGCCCGTTGCCGGAGCCAATGTTCCAGCGGCGCCAAATGTCGAGCGCCTTGCGCATGGTGCCGTCGCCTGGGGGGCAGGGAGGGCAGGCGGGTGTGTGGGGTGAGGTGGGCGTGCGAGGCGATGGGAGGGAACAGGAGGAGTAGGGAGCGCAAGGGAGGAGAAATGGGGGTGGTTGAGGCAAGGTAGTGCAGAGGTGAAGGACTGAGTGGTTGAGATTGTCGCGACCGCGTATAACCCCTCGCCGGGTGCTGCCGGCGGGGGGSTTGTTAAGGCAGCRGGTTGGTGTGGCGCCGTTTTACGTCCACCGAGGGGTGASGGGGTGCCTCTCAAGTGGGAAAAGAGCGACGCGGGTGCAGCGGTGTAGCAGCAAGAGCGGCGTGCAAGCAGCAGGGTGTGGGTGCAAGGTGCAGGTGTGTGCGTGCCTGGCGGGGCCTCAGATAGGAGCGAAAGACATTTCGAGATAGATATCTTCAGCGCGGGGAGTAAACTCGCTGCAGATGAACTATGCGTGTATGGTAGCATCAGCGGCCGCCGCCGGGGCGCCTCGAGGGGCGCGATGCACAGCAGTGGAGAGCATGCAGCGGCAGCGGCAGCGGCAGTGAAAGCAGCACCAGGAAGGCCAAATGGTTGGGGCACCAGCCAGGGGAATGTGCAGGCTAAAGTTTGCCCTGCTATGCCCCCCCATGCAAACACACGCTTAGGCACTTCCCTGCGCATCTCAGACCAGAGCACGACGCCTGATTGCACGAGACGCAGTCAGCCAACGTGAGCAGCGCACCGAAGCAACATGAATGCGGCCCGCCCCCCCAGCATGCCCCCCCAACACATCCCACTCCAGGGCGCCTGCCCACCCACCTGGGCCGGTGCCTGCCCAAAAGATGCAGCCGTGCCGAGCAGCCTTCAAATGTTTGAATTACCCATCATGCCACAGCCTTCATGTCAGTGCAGTGTGGCTGGCTGACTGGTTTGAGGCCCGCCCGCCCGCCCAGCCATTCACCTGAGCAGGGCACGTCGCAGAGGATTCGGTCAAACATGTAGCGTGCCTCGTGCGCTGCGCTGTCGGGCAGCAGGTTGCGCAGCAGCGGGAAGTTCTGGGCCTCGTGGTTGGTCACCATGATCGAGGGGCTGCAATCGGGGGGGAGAGGTGGGGGGACACACATCGGGGTTACACAATTGTCTCACCAAGATCGAGGGGCTGCACCCGTGGGGGTGGGGGCACATAAGGGGATGAGGCAGTCAGTAGGCAGGTAAGTCGAGCATGACGAAAAGATGTCAACTAGGCATTGTGTTGCTGGTTACTCCCAGCACTAGGGGGCGCACACACGGGCGAACAGACACAGCGGTGGTCATTACGCTCAGCCAGGTAGGGGCATTGCGACGGCCGGGCCGCTGTCGGGGCATGAGTGCTGGGACAGGTGAGGAGAGGTCAGGCAATGCCACCTGGCACACACACACAAGCGCAGGCAGCACGTGCCAGCCAGCACCTGGTCCAAAAATGCAGGCACGGCAGGCACGGTGTACACCTGGGCGCTGCGTGGCACTTCATGGCAGCTGCCCAGCACCTGCACACCCCCACCCGCACCCCAACAGCGGCCCTGATCCCCCACCTGCACATGCGCGCCGTCTGGTGGGTGAGCAGGTTGCAACGCATTGCATCCGAGTCGTTGGCAACAACCAGCCCGGTTGCGGGGGCGGGGCCTGCAGGCAACCAGGGAGGGCGGGGGGAGGGGCAGGGCAGGGCCAGCGGTGGGTTGGCAGGCGGTGTGGGGCACGCCAGAGGATGCGGCGAGGTGCGGGACGGTGGGAGAATGGGCAGACGGGCATGCGCCGGTCGCGGCCCCTCCCATCTGATTGCCGCGGTTTGCCCTCCCGACCCCCAGCTCCAACCCTCCCTGCCTCAATGCCCACCCCTCTCGCATGCCTTCACAGTGCGCAGCAGCCACAACCCACCCACATGCCCACCCCATGCCTACACGACCCACCCCACCCCATCGTGCCTCACCTGCGTGCAGCATCTCAAGGAGCTGAAAGGTTTTGGACCCTGGGGCAGCACACATGTCGAGCACCCGGTGGTGGGGCTGCAGGGGGGCGGGGCGTGGTGGGATGGGGCAGGCGGGGCATGGGGATGAGTTGCGGGTGGCACGGTGGGGTCGTGCAATGCCTGCACTGCCTCCTTCCCCGCCACCAAACGTAGTGCAGCATTCACAGCAACACAGGCGGCGCCACACCTCGACATCCAGCAAGAGCGGTGGCATCACACGCCTCACCCCCTGCCCCGCCTGCCTGCTTTGCCCTGCCTTCGTCCTCATCACCAAGTGCAAGTCATAATGCACAGCAACACAAGCTGCGCTGTCCTCAAACTATAGCAAGTGCTGCATGGTGCCGCATGCCCCACCTTCCTGCTTTGCCCTGCGCTACTTTTTCCTACACACACCCCAGTCATGCTACCAGGCGCCTCACTTCGACATCCAGGAAGAGCGGGGGCACCATGGACACCGCCTCCTGCCGCGTGATGCTCCCAATCTCGTTCTCCCGCTTGATGAACTCGTGCAGCTCGCCCAGCACGGGGACCTTGCGCAGCTGAAGCACAGAGGGGTGGGTGGGAGGAGCAGGTGCAAGGCCCGGTCAGCACACAAATTTGCTCGCCGGGGAAGGGGACATTGCAGCGTGATGCTCGCCCAGCACGGGGACCTTGCGCAGCTGAAGCACAGAGGGGTGGGGGTAGCAGGTGCAAGGCCCGGTCAGCCACACATGATGCCTTGCAGAGAAAAGGAACGCTGACTTGTGATGCTCGCCCAGCACGGGAAGCTTGCGCAGCTGCAGCAGAATGGGAGGAGCAGGTGCAAGGGCTGGTTGGTGCACTCGTGTACCCGGAACAGGCAGCTGCAGAGTGGGGCGGGAGAGTGGGTGCAAGTTCTGGTCATTATTGCACACATGCCAGGGGTGCAAGCACAAGGCGAACGCACGCATGCAGCTCGCCGTGCTCAAGCAGGCTGCGCAGACCACGGCAACCAACCAGAGGGCAGCACGCGGGCGACGGCAGGAGGAGGGCTGTGCGCACCACAGACGGGCGAGCCGGCAGCCTGTTACAAGCAACAGCGGCCGGTGCATGCCTGCCCCTCTTGCCACTGCTCACTTGCCACGCCAACCCACGCGCGAGCTACGACACGCTGCCACCTCTGCCCCCGCCCCCGCCGGCACCGTCCGCCCCCACCTGGGTGCGCGAGAAGTTCATCTGCCAGGCCAGCTTGCCCGGGTACCATTCCAAGGGGTGCGGCTTCTCAATCTCCTCCCCCTCAATCTGCACACACACACACACACACACGGAAAGGCACAGGAGCGCAGCGTAAGGGCACTGGTGCAGCAACGCAGATCTGTCTGCACATGCAGCAATCGCGATGCAAGGCACCAAGAGAAGCAGGGGAACACTGTGCGGAACACGGCGGTGCATGGTACAGGGCACTGTGCGTGCGAGCGGGAGAAGGAAGCAATGAAAGGGGCAAGATGGGGTGCAGGCAGGCAGGCAGGGATGCGAGGGTGCAAAGGAGAGGTGGGTACACCAGAGAGGGAGGGAGGGAGGCGAGGAGGAAAGGGGCAGGAGCGGTTGGGATGTCGCGACCGCGTATAACCCCTCGCCGGGTGCTGCCGGCGGGGGGCTTGTTAAGGCAGCGGGTTGGTGTGGCGCCGTTTTACGTCCACCGAGGGGTGAGGGGGTGCCTCTCAAGTGGGAAAAGAGCGACGCGGGTGCAGCGGTGTAGCAGCAAGAGCGGCRTGCAAGCAGCAGGGTGYGGRTGCAAGSTGCAGGTGTGTGCGTGCCKGGCGGGGCCTCAGATAGGAGCGAAAGACATTTCGAGATAGATATCTTCAGCGCGGGGAGTAAACCCGCTGCAGATGAACTATGCGTGTATGGTAGCATCAGCGGTCGCCGCCGGGGCGGCCCCAAGGGGCCTCGTGCAAATGCATCATGACCGGACTTCTGCCTCCTTCCTGCCCATTATCCAAGCAGCTCTTCTCACTGCAGCCCTCCCACACTCCCCTACCCCCTGCCACTTCTGATCCCTGAGCTGGTGGTATTGTTGCTGGCGAATCTGCAGGCCCCTTTGGGCAGCAACAGCACACCCCAGGGTGTGAGTTCACGACAGCAGCACGGCTCACCACCACTGGGCCCTCTGTGAACTGCGCCATGAAGTTGCGCTCCATCTGCGCCTGCAGCCGCTGCGCAAACCGGCCCTGCCCGTTGATGCGGAAGGTGATGGGCAGCGGCGTCTTGAGGCAGCGGATGAAGGCATCCCACTCCTGCGCGCAGGTGGGGCAGGAGGAGGGTGATGGCCGCAGCTTGATGGGGCAGGGGAGACGCGCACAGTGCACCATTTCGCACGCAGCATAGGACCACGTAGAACGCAGACCTAGCCCAAGGGTCGAGAGTTTCGAAGCAGTGCTGCACATCTCCCACAGATGCAGCGTTTTGCTGCTGTGCTGTGCCGTGTGCGCCCTGCCTGCCGCTGTTCAGTGCACCACACGGCCATCCCCAGCGCTCGGCTCTAGCACGTACGGCGGCGCCAAGCGCGCACCTCTGGCGGGCACACACCCTGGGCTTGGTAATACTCCTCGAACAGCCCGTTGTTGGGAATGTCTTCCGGCTTCTTCCACGAATTGGTGCGCTTGTCATCTGCCTCGGTGCGCTGCCGCTTGTCAGCGCCGCCCTCAGCGCCGCCCTCAGCGCCGCGCTTCTGCAGGAGCACCGGGGGGGAGACGCTGGGGGCCGAGTCGACGGGCGTGGAAGTGTGTGCACGCCTGCTGGGCAGCACAACTGGTGGCCAAGAGGGCGGCCGTCTGGGCGGCAGCGGCGGCGGCGGCAGCACTCCGAGGCGCCACGCCCTCTGCCGCATGTAGCATATGCCATGCACACCACTTGTTCAGGATCCCCGGGCAGCAGCGATGGGGACCTTCTCAGCCCGTCATGCTCGACGCACCGCTCCTCGGCCACGACCGCCTCCGCCTTTGCGGCCGCCACGGCCCCTTCCACGTCCCATGATCGCGTTGATGTCGAATCGATGTGAGCTTGTTCCAAAGGGAGACTGGTAAGTGGCTTGTGGTGCCCCCGTGGCACCCGGGATGAACTTCACAAGATGAACTTCACCTTGCGGCGCGCGCTGGATCCACCCTCACGCCCGCCCGCACCTGCCTCACCATCCAAACTTACAAGATGCAGGCGGTGCTCGTGCAGCAGCAGGCGCGCGGCGCTTTCAGCGCCCGCCAGCAGGCGCCCCGCCGGGCCGTGCTGGTGGTGGCCCAGGCCACCAAGCCGCAGGCAGCCACCAAGTGAGCGGGGGGCTGCTAGAGGCGGTCATGGAGGCCTTGGGACTCTGGCAGAGCGGCTGCACCGGCCTGCGGCCTGCCAGGCGGCTGCTGAGGCCACCACTGGGCTGGAACCGACCCCCACTACAAATGTGCCTGCTGCAGGGAGCTGCCTGCGGCCGTGAAGCCCGCGCTGCTGACCGTGGCCTACAACGTGCTGCTGTCCCTGCCCGCCCACGCCGAGGCGGGCAAGATTTTCGGTGCGCAGCCCTATCGAGCGTGCACAAAGCCAGTGCCAATGGTGCAGCGGCGCCGAGGCTGTGGCAGAGTGCGCGAAACCACAGCCGCCCCGCCGACGCTGCCGCTGGTGATCGCCGCCGCAGCGAGACGCACCTTGCCCACCCTCTCTCGTCACATTGCTCAATGCCCCGCTGGCCTCTCCCGCCCGCAGACTTCAACGCCACCATGCCCGTCATGGTCGTTGAGTTCCTCACCCTCATGGTGTTCCTCGACAAGTTCTGGTTTGGCCCCGTGGGCAAGGTGCTGGACGAGCGTGACTCCTCCCTGCGCGGCAAGCTGACCCTGGTCAAGGACAACGGCTCCCAGGTGGGGGCAAGGTGCCAAAGTCCTGTCCCAAGGGCCCGCATGCGTGCTTGCTGGAATGAACGAATGATGGAATGGCCGCCATGGGGCTGCTGTGCCGTCACGCTGGGTGCTGGACAGCAGCGCTGTGCATTTGAATGGCAGCCATGCAGGAATGGCGGGTGCTCGTCGTTTGAAGGGCCTCAGACACCGGCAGCAGCAGCCCTGGCTTGGCGCCGCGGTGGCAGCAGAACAGCGGCACGCACGAGAGCATGGCAGCGGCAATGGCGGGCAGGCAATGGCGGGCAGCGGGTATGGCGCTGTCAGCATGGGGGTGCTGGCCGGCAAGGGCAGCCGACAGCGCAGGCTGCGGCGTGGGCGGGCGCAGCCGTGGAGCTGGGCACAGCCCTGTGCTGGCGCGTGTGGCTGGGAAGACTGTGTTGCTCGTCTCAGCTGGGCACGTACCAGCAGTAGGCCCAGGCACGCGAGCCAGTGTGACCTTCTGAAGCGGGCAGGCACTGCACTGCGGCGCCTCAGGGCGTTGCTTGGTCCCAGCTGGTTGCACAGCCAGCAGCAGGCCAGGTGCAGGCAGACGTGATTTTCTGGACGCAGCAGGCAGGAGCAGCACTGCGCCGCCCACACCGACTGCGCCGCCTGTTGCAGCACACGCACGGTGCAGCGGCAGCCTCGGCGTGCCGGTCGGCCGACGGCCTGTGGGCCCTGGAGCTGCAGCCTTCTTCCCAGTGGCAGAGCGGCTTGCTACCCCATCCCACCTCTGCTCCCCTGCTGCTGCTCACCACCGCCGCTGTGCTGCCCCTCCCCTGCTTGCCCGCCCGCCTCCTCCTGCAGGTGGCCACGCTGCAGGCCGAGGCTGAGAAGCTGATTGCCGAGGCGCGCGCTGCTGCCCAGAAGCAGGTTGCCGAGGCCAAGGCCGTGGTGGCCGCAGAGTGCGCCAAGGAGCTAGCCTCCGCCAAGGCGGTGCGTCCCGCTGCCGCCTAGCGCTGCCGCTGCTGGGTGCCGCTGCTGCAGCTGCCTTCACGTGTGCCTCCCTCCTGCGGCTGCATCTTGCTGCGGCCGCTGCTCATAGCTGCCCGGGCGGCCCATGCCGCTGCTGGTGCTGGAGTCTTGTGGCAGTGTGTACCTACGCCCTGTCGGCCCCTGCCGCTGGCCTGGGTTAAATGCTTCACTTGGAAGTGCACGTGCGGCAGTCACTGCGCCTGTGCGGCATGTGCACCCCTGTATTGTGCCCGCCTGCCTTCAGGCCTGCTGTGCTGCCATGCTTGCTTCCCCCTTGCCTGCTGCCCCTTGCTCACCGCGTCCCCTCGCACCCGCCGCCCCCTTCTCCCCTGCCGCAGTCGGTGGACGCTGAGCTGTCGCGCGCCCTGGCCACACTTGAGGCTGAGAAGGACGCTGCCATGGCCACCCTGGACCTCCAGGTGGAGAAGCTGTCTCAGGACATCCTGGGCCGCGTGCTGCCCGAGGGCGTCAAGGTCTAAACCACCACCCCGCCACCAACGCCGCAATGAGCTCGCGAGCGGGCCACCCCCATTCGGGCCAGCTCCGAGTTTCGACTGTGGGCTTGAACGAACGCCTGAAGGCCCGGGCTGGGCTGGGTTCTGGCTAGGCGCCTGGACGCAGCCTGGGCTCTTGGCTTGGGCCCACTGGCCGCCGGCCCCCTCACCGCCTGGCCTCTGCCGAGGCTCGAGGCGGTGTGGGCGTGTTTCGCTGCTCTCTTTTCACCACCGCCGCCACCCGCGCTCCCTCCCCGGCGGCGCGCATCCCCGGGGTCGCAGCAATGCTCGGGTTTTTTTTTTGCTCCCAAATTCATAGCACCGCCACTTACCGAGAAGACAAAACATGTTACAATGCCACATATCTGCAGCAGCCTCTGAACGCGGGATGTAAGCAGGCGCACCCGCAATCTTGGGCACCGGTTCAGGCATCCCCGCATGCAGGCTGCGATTCAGCGTGTGTCGGAGGTCATTTGGCTGGAGCATGGCTTGCGGTTGCAATGCCATGCTGGGGCAACTGTGTTCTCCACTGCGGGGCATTCTTCACTGCAGGGAATTCTCTGACTTCTGGCCTGGCTGGCGGTGACAGGGCGGTGGCCTTGGAAAGGCAGCTGACCAGGCCTGCCCGAATAGCGTGGACGTCCGGCATTCTGTCGAAAGGATCACGAATTGCATCATTTGAACGCGGGACAGGGTGCCAGCAGCCTGCCCCGCAGCTGCCTAGCCGCACTCTCGCAGCAGCCCCACCCTATTTGACAATAGGCCCCGCCTTCACAACGAGGCGCTCAGCAGCAGCGCGGCCTGCTCGCCTGGACCGCCCTGGCGGAGCGGCTGCCGCCGCCACTACCGCTGCTGTGCTCCAGCCCCTCGTGCTGGCACCAGCATAGCAAGGAGGGCCTGCGGACCAGCATGGTTGGCACACGTTTCCACCATCGCCTGCAGACAGAGGCGGAGGAGGGGGCGCGCCAGTTAACAGAGGAGGAGGCGGTGAGAGCGGTGGACAGCCGCCGGGCGTGCATTCTGCAGCATGCGGCCACTGTCACCACCAAGATGCTGCTCAGCTGGGTGCAGCAAGACCTGAAGCTGTCCCAGCGAGAGGCCACGGCACTGAGCGGGCACCGCCACGCTATCAAGCGCCGCGCTCTGGAGGTCCTGGAAGAGCAGGTGGGCAGGGGGCAGGGGTGCACTTTTGTGTTGCTGCAGCGCTGTAAGTGAATGATTGAATGCACAGGGCAGTGGGCAGAGGTACAGCCTCAGACAGGGGTCACAGACACAGGCGTCACATGAATGGCAGGGCTGCCGAGGCAGCCACACCAGCAGACACCGTCCCCACATGAAGCGCATCATGGTCGCACCACGCCGTGATCCAGCAGACATTCCGCGCATTCCGCACTGTGTCTAAAACCCCTGCATGTGCACCGCTCCCCCCTGCAGGGCCAGCTTCCTGCCAGCAGCACGCCTGCCAGCGCAGCCGACCTACCCGCCGTGGTACTGCCATCAGTACTTCGCCTTCTTGATCACAACAGCCTGTTCTGCGCGCTGCAAGTGTGCCGGGCGTGGCGTGCAGCCGGCACAGCGCCCCTGGCAGGCGATCTCTGGCAGCAGCAGTGCGCCGGCAAGGGGTGGGCGGCGCCAGCGGAGCGACCCCAGCAGCAGCAGCGGCAGCAGCGGCAGCAGCAGCAGCAGCAGCAGCAGCAGCAGCAGCAGGAGGAAGGAGCCCAGCTGCCACAGCAGCAGCCACAGCAGCAACGGCAGCAGCAGCAGCAGCAGCGACCACAGCAGGCAGGAGCCCAGAGACCACAGCAGCAGCAGCAGCAGCAGCATGCCCCACCAGACTGGCAAGAGGTGTACCGCCAGCGCTACTCATCCGCCTGCTACGACTGCTTCCAGCCCACCACCCGCCACACCCTGTCGGCAGGCACCCTGCGCCTGCGCCTGTGCCGCCCCTGTTCTGCACGCTATGACAGCCCACGGCCAGGTCAGCGCCTGCTGGCCGCCACCACCGCCAAGCGGCAGTGCTGCCTGAGGGATGCCGGTGCGTGCTGCACGCCAGATTGCACACCTGCACCGCTACTTGCACCGCTTCTTGCACCGCTTCTTGCGCCACTTCTTGCACCGCTTCTTGCACAGCTTCTTCCACCAAGGTGACGCAGTATGCGACGCCCGGCAACTCTGCCCAACGGGCATCTTCCAGAAAGGAGGCTCACAGGCCTGCCCACACATGCATACTCTCCCACCCACCCACCCGCACAATGTGCCATGTCCTGTCATGCCATGTCATGTCATGTCATGTCATGTCATGCTTAACATGGAGCT
>JTEE01000238.1:71547-87224 GCA_002896455.3 Chlorella sp. ArM0029B | reverse complement strand
CACCGCCGCCTGTCGCCATCAGCAGCCCGCCGCCAGCCGCCTCGCCCCCGCCCAGCCAGCCACCGCCGCCCGCAGCCCCCTTCACAGTCCCAGCCGGCGTGCTGCCTGTGTGGTGGGACGAGTTTGAGGGCGGCAGCTTGGACAGGAGCGCCTGGGACTTTGATCTGGGGGCTCCTACAGATGCCACCAGCGCTGGGCAGCTGCAGGTGGGAGGCTGAGTGGCAGCTGGCCTGTTGTGTGACCCGATGTGTGGTGCAGTCTGTGCATGCTGTTGGCTGTTGTGCTTCAAGGGCTGCCAGGCTGCCGATGCATGAGTGGTGCTTCTTGACGAGCAGACAGCGTGGGAGCTGGCCAGATTGCGCATGCGCCCGCCTCACTTGCCACGCACCCCACACACACGCTGCGCTGTCTATGCACCCACAGTCCCAGCACTGGGCAGCACGTCCTTGTGCATGCCTCACGTCTTCAATGTGCTTCCCATGCCCCGTGCCTCTGTGCTCATACATGCAGGCAGCCCCAGCATTCCCGAGTCCCTGTGCCTATTCCCGAGTCCCTGTGTCTATTCCCGAGTCCCTGTGTCACATGCAGGCAGCCCCAGCATTGGGCAGCCAGCCAGTGCCTTTGCATGCCTCACGCTCATGCCACACACCCCATGTCCTGTCCCGCTGCGCAGATGTACACCGACGCCCCCAGTAATGTGCGGGTGGAGGGCGGCAAGCTGCTGATCACGGCCACCAAGGCAAGCGCTCCAGCGCCTGCCGGAGCCTGCCGGTGCCTGCCTGCCTGCCTGCCTGCCAGTGCCTGCCTGCCTGCATCGACAGCGCCGGCCTGCCCGCCTGCCATTGCCTGCCCTGCGTGCCTGCCCGCCCTGCCTGCCTGCCGGTGCCCGCCTGCCCACCCTGCCTGCCTGCCGGTGCCCGCCTGCCCACCCTGCCTGCCTGCCGGTGCCCGCCTGCCCACCCTGCATGCCTGCCGGAGCCTGCCGGTGCCTGCCTGCCTGCCTGCGCCCGCCTGCCCCCCCCTGCGTGCCTGCCGGTGCCTGCCGGTGCCTGCCTGCCTGCGTGTTGCACATGTGCCAGCCAGCACCAAGCACTCCTCAGCGCAGGCTTCGCCAAGCCCTCGGCTTCAGGCACAGCACAGCAGGCACAGCACAGCACAGCAGGCACAGCACAGCAGGCTTCTTGGACCCGACATGTGTGCCAGGGTGGCATCCTTTTCTGGCACCCTCGCACTTGGGAGGCAAGTCCATCCCTCTCTGCCGCCTCACTGGCTGTGTCTGCTTGCCCCCTCTGCAGGAGGATGGGCTCCCGCTCTACTCATCGGCCCGCGTCCACAGCAGGCAGGGCGGCTGGTACCCGGGCATGCAGGTGGGGGCAGCCGACCCATGGGAAGCTGCCCAGAAGCCAGTTCAGGCAGACCACATGTTCTAGCACTACATTTCGCATCTCTGTCGGCTGGGTAGCTGCCCAGAAGCCAGTCCAGGCAGTGCCCCCTCTCAACCCTGTGCATGCCCTGCCTGCTGGGCCTGCTGCCGTCTGGCTGCCAAGTCCTGCTGGCTCCTTTCGACCCTTGAAACGTAATGATCAAGACGTCGGGGTGCTGCTTCGCACCGCCCCCTGCACCCCACCAATGCGCGCCGAGCTCCCTCTGCCTGAGCTCTCTAAGCTTCCTGATCTCCCTGGGCCTCAGCGAGCCCCAGCCTGCCCACACCCGTGCCCCTGCCGCCCCTGCCCCGCAGCTTCCCGGCGGCGGCACCGCGGCCAGCGTGCACGTCGAGTCGCGCATCCAGGTGCCGGCTGGCGGGCAGGGCCTGTGGGCGGCGCTGTGGCTTGAGCCTTTGGAGCAAAAGTATGGAGGGTGGCCGATGTCTGGGGAGGTGAGGGGGCACACGAATTGTTGGTGTGTAGTGGGCTGTCCTACTGAGGAGGCTGCTTCTTGGCAGTGGCAGGGGAGAAGCAAGGGGGCGGGAGAGAGCAAGCAAGCGAGTGACGGGCTGATCGGCGTGGGGCGGGCATGCATGTTGCCCCCCTGCCTGTCTGCCTGCTCAGGGATGGCTGGCAAGTTGTGAATGGCCTGGCCTGTGCAGGCGCCGGCTGCTCAGCGCTGGCGGGGCAGGCACCTGCCCCATGTGCACGCATGCACGACAGCCAACGCAGCAGCCCTTGCCGGCCGCCTGTCACCCGATGCGTGCTGCCTTCTCTCCCTGACCTGCCCAACTTGGCCCCAAACCATGCCACACCCAAACAGAACCAACTCAGAAGCAAGCAAAAAGCAGGCTATCTCTACACGGCCCCGCCACACCACCTCAACCTCGTGTGCAGATCAATGTGATGCGCACCATCAACGCTACGGCACCTTCTAAACAAACCTTTGCAAACCAAACCATGCCCACATGCAGATCAATGTGATGGGCGCCATCAACACGATGACCAACGTGACCTCGGGCCTACACTACGGCAACCAGTGTGAGTGGGGTGCGGTTAGGGCCCGCACTGCGGCACCCAGGGTTGGTGTGGGGAGTGTGAGGGCCCGCACTGCGGCACCCAGTGTGGGTGTGGGGAGTGTGGAGGCCTGCATTTCGGGCCTGCCCTACCGCTGGTTCCTGCTTGCTTTGCCGGCTGGGAGATGGCGAAAACTACACACCACAGCGGATACCCTGTGCGCAACTGTGAGCAATTCTGACCTGCCTGCTTGACAGGCTGGCTGGCTGGCTGGCTCACTATTTGGCTGACACCAATGCCTTGCCATTGCATTGACACCTGCACACCCTGGCAACACTGTAAATGTCTGCCTGACTGACAGGCCGGCTGGCTGGCTGGCTGGCTTGCTGGCCTCTCTGAAACGTTGTTATTGTGGTGCCCCATGCACACCCTGGCAACAGTGTGGATGCCTGGCTGGCTGGCTGGCTAGCTAGCTAACTGTCTCACTCTACATTTTTGTGTGTGTGCCACTTGCAGACCCTGTTGACATCAACACTGTGGATGCCAATTGACTGGTTGACTGGCTGGCTGGCTGCTCTGATTGTCTTCATTCTTACAATGTTGTTTTTGTGCCCTATGCAATCCCTGGCAAAACTGACTGGCTGGCTGGCTGGCTGGCTGTCTCTGAATGCTGATGTTGTTGGTGTGCCCCATGCAGTCCCCGGCAACACTGTGGACGATGTGTCGGTGCAGCAGCCCAGCCTGCGGCCCTACTCTGACGGCCCCCACGTGTATGCACTGGACTGGGAGCGGGACTTTTTGGCCAGTGAGTGGGGCCAGGAAATGCCTGTGGTGGGATGGCGGGGATACGCAAGGCAGGGCGGAGAGGGAGGTCACTCAACAGTGAATTTGGAGCGTGACGGGATGGCCAGTGAGTAAGGAAGTGAGTTGCTGAAAGTGCAGGCAGGAGCCATACTTCTAGGCTCTTTGAGTGCGCCAAGGCTCCATTCACACACACGCCAGCAGCGCCAGGCAGAGCAGGGCAGGGAGGGAGGCATTGGGGTTGGGCGCCTGCCAACCTGTCAAATGTTTTTAGGGGGTAAGCGCCTGCCAGCAGCGCGCTCTGAAGGCGGAATGCCAACGGAGCACTGCGCCAGTGCGACCACCTGCTGCCTCTCCCACGTGCTGCCGCTGCGGCTGCCGCCCCCCTCGTCCTTCCTGTCCCCCACCCCTCCCGCCGCCGCCACAAGCACGCACACCTCCTCTGCTTTCCACCGGCCGCCCACCCATGAATGACACTTCGCACATTCATCTATCATCTGCAGTCTCTGTGGATGGCGTGGTAGTCCGGCGCTTTGAGAGCCGCAAGCTGAGCCCCAGCGGCTGGTTCACCAGCGCACCCGGCGCCCCCCAGCAAGCACCCTTTGACCACCCCTTCCGGGTCGTGCTGTGAGTGCTGGCCGGTGGGCTGGTGGGCTGCCAGTGTTCATTGTAGGGCTCGGCTCTGCGAATTGTAGGGCTGATGCCAGCATTTGGTGCATGCTTGGTTTTCTTTGCGCTGCATGGCATCTCACCGCAGGCGATTGGAAAGTGCAAGCTGCATTGCTGCTGCCCTGACTCGTCCCTGACCTGCCCCTCCCCCGCTGCCCCTGCTGTGTGCTGCCCTCAGGAACTTGGCTGTGGGCGGCGCGTGGCCCGGCCCTCCCAGCCCCACCACCCCCTTCCCCTCCACAATGACAATTGACTATGTGAGGGTGTGGGCCACACCCGACCCGGCGGCACAGTGAGGCTAGTGAGTGCATGGCACACGCGCCCACGTACACATGACGCAAACGACACCCCTGAACCGGAGACAGTGAAGCCAGCGCACGGCACACGTGCCCATGCACACATGTCGCACATACATCACCCCTACACCGGCAGCACAATTCAATTCTTTATTGCATGGCACCCGCCTGCGCACACATGTTGCACATGGTGCATGACAAACACGCCCGTGCCTCAGTCCTCTAGAGGCGGGCCCGCCATTGGCCGCGCAGCTGAGGCCTGCTGCGCGTGCGCCCTCCCACTCCCAATAAAAAGGCCTGCCCTGCCCCCTCCGCTTTTTGCAACTGACCCCCGCCCACGGGTGTGCCGCGACTACAACACCCGCTCGCCATTTCTGTTGTCTATCACTATCTCTGGATCGTGAACCTCCTGCTACCCATCTGCCCTGCCCGGCCCTGCCCTCTCATGAGCACAGCACAGCACAGCACAGCACAGCACCCCTGAATGTAAAACATGTACGTTTGTAAACACACAATCACAGATGCAATGAATGCAGTGCTGCCAAATCGAGGGGCAACCCTCCAAATTTCAGTCATCAGCTTGCGCGCATGTGCACCGAGCGCCGCGTTGGCTTGATAGGGCATGCCAGGCTAGCGCAAGGCTGTCACGCTGTGCTGCGCTGCCACACGTGTATGGGCGACCATTTGGGCAGCGGCTGGTGCCCTGCTGATGCTGCTGCCGCCAGGCCCTCTGCCAGAGCGATGCCGCCGCTGCCGGGCACGTCTCCGTCACCCAGCACCACAGCTTCCCCTGAGGCGAACACAAGGGCGGTGCAACACAAAGGCAACAACAGTTGGCATGGGCAGGAAGCAGGGCGACAAGCCCGAGCGACAGCAGCAGCAGCAGCAGCAGATGCCAAACTGCCAACGTGCACAGCAGCACGCCTCAGTTGCGTTGCCCCCCCCCCCTGCAGGCAGGCTGCCGCGCCCCCCTTGCCTGCTGCGCATGCTGCGGGCGGCTTGCTCTGCCCAGCTCCCGTGGCACATCTCGCTACTCCCTGTCTCTACACCCACCCTACTGTATCCACTTCCTCCCCCCCATCCCCGGCAGCAGCCAGTCCACCTCAGGATGCTGCGGTACCGCTACCGTAGCTCACCTGACGTCGCCAGCGAGGCGCCGTCGGAGGACAGGGTGGCGCAGAGCAGGGCACGCTGCGGCGCTGCCTCTGGGAAGACGCTGGCAACTTCACCTGCAGGGCAGGGTTGCCAGAATCCCCAGAGGGAAGTTTTACGGGTGGTCAACACATGGCCAGCCTGACGTTGCCAGAGGGGGGTGGGCTGCCCGGCGCCTCAACAGCAACAGCAGCACCGGGCATCGCACCACCGTGCAGATGCAGCACAGGGGGGCAAGCATGGTCTGGCCCTACCCCAAGCCATGACCCGTCGTTCCAAACCAGCCAGCAAAGCCCCGGCCAGCAATGGCAGGCTCTTTCCCAACAGTGCTTCTCACCAGTTGCCACATCCACAAAGTGCACCGCCCCATCTGCCCCAGCCGCCACCAGGCAGCCCTGGCTGCTACCGCCGCCGCTGCCGGGGCCGGTGCCGCCGGGTAGGAGGGTGCAGGAGAGCAGCGGCGAGTCCAGCTGCAGGTGCTGCAGGCAGCCCCCTTGCCGCACATCCTGCAGGGCGACAGGCAAAAGAGACGGGCAGGCAAGTTGAGGCAGCTGCAGCCGCCTTGCCGCACATCCTGCAGGGCGACAGGCGAGAGGCAAAGAGGCAAAGAGGCAAGAGAGGCAGGCAGGCAGGCAAATTGAGGCCCGGGATTTGTGTTGAGGGGAGGGGGGGTGCATGATGCGCCGGTGGGCTTCCAGCCTTGGCCCAGGGCAGCCTGATGGGCAGGGCAGGGCTTGAAAGCACCTCCCTACTGCCAGAAAGCCTGACCGAGTCTGGTTTACACGAAATATCAGCACCAAACTGCCGTGCTCAATGAATCATTCAAGCAGGCATGCCTGAATGCCCCCACCACCTTGCCCAGCCCAGCCCAGCCCAGAGCCCTACCATCATGATGACAATACCGTCTTTAGAGCAGGCACAGAAGAGGCCGTTGGGCCCAAAGCAACAGTCCGCCCCCATCGCCTGCAGGGGCAGAGGGCATACACAACGGTTGGCGCTACCACTGAAGCTGCCTTGCCGCCTGGCAGGTGGCGCATGGGCCACACGCCTTACCAAGGCATGCAGCACGCCCAAACAAGCCAGGTGCAAGCACAGGGCAGCGAACGGCGGATAACTGCCCGATTTGTTCCACCCGATTTCAACTACTGCAGGAAGCAGGCTGCATTTGGCGCACACCAAGAGCATAGCAAGCACACAACAGGCAGCACGGCAGAGAGGCTGTGCCGGTTTGCTGCCCCAGCTTACAACATCAAACACAAAACAGCAGGCTGCATTTGGTACGCACAGGTGCGCCGCTTTGCTCCCGCAGCTCCCGACACCAACCACATGCCGAAACAAGCAGCATGCGACACACAAATGGGCTGCTTTGCTCCCGCAGCTCCCCACACCAAACATATGCAAGAGTAGGAGACACGCTGCCTGGTGCTGCTTTGCTTCCCGAGCCCCACCGTGTTCCATGGCAGCGTGCACAGCGGCGCGATGCTGCTGTCACCCGCCTGCCGGGCCCACAGGCGCAGCTGTCCGTCGCTGCAAGCAGCGCCCACCAGCGGCCCGTCTGGCTGCGCTGCCACCCCAAACAGGTAGCCGGGGCGCCAGCGCTCGGGCACTGCTGGCAGGGCGCAGGGAGGGGCGAGGGGCAGGGGAAAAGAAGGTTGGTGACGCAGCGGGGAAAGGGCGGTGATGTGGGGTGAAGGGGCCAGGGCGTGAGTGGGTTTAGAATTGAAGAAATGCGTCAAAGTTTACGAATCACTATGCAGTGTTTAAATGATATGCATTAAGGCAGTCGCGCAGTGCATGGCAGGCAACCAAGTGCACACAATGACTCCCAGCACGGCAGGGTGGTAGACTCACCTTGGCTGCCGCCGGCGGCTGCACTAGCAGGCGGCGGCGGCACCTGCTGCACCTGCCGCTGCGTCGCAACGTCCCAAAGAAACAGGGACTCCCCACTGGCTGTCAGCAGCCGCTGCGAAGAGGGCTGCCCATTGCTGCCGCCGCCGCTGCCACTCGTGCTGCTGCTGCCGCTGTCTTGCAGGAAGAGGCAGGCATACACCTCCTCTGGATGCCCCTGCAGAGGGATGCATGCATGAAGGCTCAGGGCTGGGCTGTGTGGGGAACACTCAGGGAGGCATGCTGGCAAGGTGGCAGCTGGCAGGGCGGGGCGGGCCGGCAGCCGGAAGGACCACACAGATGGAAGCACACATGTGAGCCCACATACAGCCAGCCATGCCAACCATCTCCACAATAAGCCACCACACATGCACACAGAGCCGCACGGGCCAACTGACTTCATGCACTGGCCACCACACATGCACACAGAGCCAGCAGTGCCGGCCATCTGCCTGCCTGCTGCCTGCCTGCAGCGCGTACCTCTAGCGACCCCAGCTGCTGCACGCCCGCGTGCCCCAGGTTGTACCTCGAGGACAGCGCTGCCTCCAGCGGACGCCACAGGCAGACCACCCCGTCGGACGACCCTGCGCGCATATCAACGTCTCATTCATTCTATGTTTGGTTGATTCATTGGGTGGCACAGGTGTGCGCTGAAGTGACGCAATCCTCCCCCAGTCAGTCAGTCAGTCCTGAACGGAACAGGCGCAGTCGACTTGAGTGCTGCCCAGTGCACAGCCCTGGCGCCTGTGAAAGGAGGCACCAAGCGTGCACATGCCACGGCTCATACCCACACGAGTGGCCACACTGGTTCGGTGTTGAGGCTGTGTTTTGATGAGCAGCATTGCCTGGGTCACGCAGCCTGGGTCGCAGCAATGTAGAGCAGTGTAGGGCAGCACTGCCCCGCCACCCACCCCGTCCACCCACCAAACCCATCCAGCCTGGGTCGCAGCGTAGACAGGGCAGCACTGCCCCGCCCACCCACCCCGTTCCACACACACCGTCCCGCCTTCCCACCTGAGGCCACCAGCTGTCCATCTGGAGACCACGCCACCCTCATCACCGAATCAGAATGCCCCTGGAAGGCGGCCACTTGCATGTACCGACCCCCCGCCGCAGAGCCCCCCGCCTGCCGCCGCCACACGCCAGCGCTGCAGTCGTCTGCGCCCCAGGCAGGGGCAGGGAAATGGCGGGAGGTGGGCGACATGAAGCTCAGCAGGCGTGGGGATCAGACTGGCCAGCGACGTTGTCATGGGGAGCAGCGGCAAGCTGTGGGGGTGGGCCAGGCGGGGCAGGGTGCGTCACAGCTGTGCCTGCTGTGCGTGCTGTGCGTGATGACAGGCTGGCAGGGTGGCAGGCTGTGCTCGCTCACCAGAAGCTGACACGAGCAGGCCAGAGGAGGCTGGGTGGAAGCTGAGGTCAAAGATGCGAGCATCGTGGCCTGCACAGGCGGTTTGTAAAGAGCGGGGCATGTGAATTGGTTAAGAGCCGGGCAGGACGGCGGCCAGCCGTGGTTTTGGCCCCTGGATGGTGGTGAGCACATGCTATGAAGTGCTGCTGTGCGCGCAGGAACGGTAAATCAAAGGCGCGGCTTGGACAGCCGGCTGGCAGCGGCGGCCTCACCGTAGGCACGGAAGGTGCAACCGACGGCAAAGCTTTCGGCGACGTCGTCGGCCGTGCTGCAGCTGCCGCACCTGCAGGGTGCACCCACGGGACAGGCTTCTCGATATTGTAACGTTATCTACCACCCCTGAATGATAGAGGTGTCAAATCTGGAGCAGAGGAAGGGGAGCGCTGCCGCAGTGTGCGCCGCACTCACCCGCCGTCCCCCAGGCTCATCGCGCCAAGCTCCGCCGCCAGCTGTGAGCGATGCGCCTCTTGCTGCTGGGCGGCGGCCGCCGCTGCGGGCCTCACGCGAGGCATGCAGCGCAGCTGGGCTGGGTGCCCGGCACGTCGTCACCAGCCAGGTGAACGCAAATTCAGAAACACAGCGAGCAGGTAATTTGAACTCCGCCTCAATTCTAGACGCGTATTAATTACAGACGTAGCACATCGGCGAACCCCCGCCCATGAATAGTAGCTCCCACCCGCTGCACCCAAGGGCCGCCAGCTCAGCGTGTCGCCGCCGTCGATGGTAATACATGCTGCAGCATTTGCCATATGTGTTGCCCATAACAGCACAAACAAGCCAGGTTACTTCAATACGCACACGCACTGTCCTGCCGCAATCGCACAGCTTGTACCTGACATATGCTGTCCACAGCTGCTGGCGCCCTCGACCTGCACCGACACTCTCTTACCCTGGAGCAGGCATGGTGCCCATTGTTCTGCGAACGGAAGTTTGAGACAAGCTTACAGTCAACGTCCCAACACCCGCTGCTTCCTTCAGGCATGTTGAGAACCAGGTAACATCGCACCGCTGACAGCCTGAGCTACAGTATGCACCATCAATCAATTACATTTCAAGTCCAGGGGGAGCCAGCAAAGGTCTCGTGGGACAGGCTGGGGGTGAGTGTGTCAGAATGTAGTTTGTAGCAAAGAAAGAAGAAAAACGGTGCGGGCGCCACACTCTGCGTCACAGCTCTCAGTCCGCAGGAAAGGAGGAAGCCAGTCGATGGAATGTGTACAAACCCGGATCGCAGCGCTCGCAGCACGCACAGCACCCTCACAGCACCCTGAGCAGTACGTTTGTGAGGTACTGCCCCTCTGGGTAGGTTGGGTCCACGGGATGGTCCGGGCCTGCCCCCGCCACGCGCAGGACGGTGATGCGCCGCCCTGCCTCGCGCGCCGCCGCCTGCAGCAGTGCACAGGAGGAGGGGGAAGCCACAGGAAGGCGCTTGGGTCAACACAACGAGGACAATTGGGTTGTGAGGGAGGTGGTGCAGAGGAGGCAGCATCGCGCCCAACCAAGGAGACGCTTGCTGGCACCCGGTTTGGGGATGAAACAGGATGTTCGGGAAACCTCCATAGACTTCATAGAGAGCCTCTGCCAGCCCTGCAGAGCCCACATCTGCTGCCTGCATTTCCCTCCCCCGCCCCTTCGTCCCGGCTTCCGATCCCCGCGCCAAACGGTTGCAAGCCATAAGCCCCATGGGCGCGCTCTCTTTGAACTCCATTGAACTACCGAACTGCCTTTGTCCCCCAACTGTCTCACTGCCTTTATACTACCCAACTGCCCAACTGTCTTTGAACTTTGAATCTCACCTGGAGTGTCGGCACGAAGTCCCCGCTCTGGCACATGGCACCGCTGCAGCTGCACGTCATCAGCAGGCCGCCGGGCGCCACCAGCTGCAGCGCGGGAGGCAGGGGAGGTGTGAGCAGGGGACATGGGAAGGTCCAAGAAGCACACAACCGCCCTCATGGAGCTGCTGCTGCGCCCTGCTTTTTCTGACCCACATGACATCACACCCCACGACACCAGACCACAGCAATGCAGACACTCGAAGGTGCCTGCCCACTGCATCGCCCTGCGCCCCGCTTCGTCTGCCTCCCACCCCACCCCACCACACCACAGCCGGGAAACAGGGAGCCAGAAGAAGTGAAGAAGAAGGAGAAGAAGAATGCGCCCTTAGGCGTGGGTTGAGGAAACCAGCGGAGGTGTGGGTCCCCTAGCGGGGCCTCCCTCCGCGGGCTACAGGCCAGAAGAGGTGCCCGCCCACCTTCATGGCCTGGGAGTTGAGCTTCTTGTACTTGCGCGTCGCCTTCTCCAAGGTCTTGCGGGAGGGGGCCAGCTTCGGCGGGTCGAACACAACCACGTCCCACTGCAGCTTGTCAGCCAGCGCCTGTGGGGGGAAAGGGAAGGGAGAGTGCCAGGTCAGTGCCAGGTCAGCAGAGGTGGGCCCACCGGTGGGGTTGGGTGAGCTCGGTGGGTCAGATAGAACCACATTTCACTGCGGCTTGTCAGCCAGCGCCTGTGGGGAAGGGGAAGGGAGAGTGCCAGGTCAGCACACAACATGGAAAGCCATGCCACCACATCCCAGCGTTGCTTGTCAACCAGAGCTTGCGGGAACAGGGGAGGAAGGGGCAGGGCAGTGCCAGCGGCGGGCATGGCGTGCTCGGTGGGTCAAACACAACCACGTCCCACTGCGGCTTGTCTGCATGCGCCTGTGGGGGAGAGGGGATGGGTCCAGTTCAGTGCCAGGTCAGTAGCGGCGGGGATGGGTGAGCTTGCGGGGACTGCCTCTCTTCTGCTTCAAAATTCAAAGGCACCCACATCAGCGCGCACAACGCTTCACCCACAAGAACCTACAGGCACAGCACGCCCATAGCCCACCGCCTCATCACCTGTTTCATGTAGTCGCCCACATCAGCGCGCACAAAGGTGCACACATCCGAGACCCCGTTGAGCTCTGCATTGCGTGCCGCCAGCGCCACAGCTGCGGCTGAGGAGTCGACGCCGGTGACAGCGGTGGCCCCGCCGGCTGCGGCGCTCAGGGCAAAGCCCCCCGAGTAGCAGCAGAGGTCGAGTGTGCGTGCGCCGGCCGACAGGTGGCGCATGGCTGCCCGGTTGTCGCGCTGATCAGCGTAGAAGCCCGTCTGCGGTGGGGGAAGGCAGTGGATGGGAGGCAGGGGAGGGGTGAGGGACGTAGGGTGAGGGACGGACGGCGAGGGGCGCTCAAGGGTGGAAAGGGTTGCAGGGAGCGGCGCCGGGGTGTGGACCAAGGCTGGGGGGCATGTGCCCGCCGGTAGTGTGCCGGCGGCGCTGCTGTGCGGGCCAATGTGCGAGGACTTGCTGGTACATGTACTGGCCAGCATGAGAGCTCATGTCCCTGCCCGCCCTTTCGCAATCCCTGCCTGCTCCTTCCGTCTCCATACCCACGCCTTCTCCCTGCCGCTCCGCGTCCCCACAACCCCGGGGGCCCCATCCCACGCAGCCTCCCTCACCTTTTGCCCCATCGGCGCCGCCGCGTACTGAATCCCATTCTCCCGCACCACCACCGTCACGTCGGCAGACACGCTCTGCCCGCCATCTGCACCGCTGCCGCCCCCGCTGCTGCCGCTGCTGCCGCCGGGAGCAGCCGCCTCCACCGCACCCGCCTCCACCTCTGGCTGCGTCCCATTCTCCCCGGTGCCTGCTCCTGCCCCTGCTGCAGCCGCCGCTACTGTCTCCGCCTCTGCCTCCGCCTCTGCTTCGCCTGCCTCTTGTGCTGCTGCTCCTGCTGCTGCTGCGGCGGCGTCCCCTTCTGCCACCACCCCATCAGGGCTGCACCCTTCCTCCTTCAACATTTCTGGTGATGGCCGCCAGATGACGCTCGTGAGACCAGTGGCCTCCTGCAGGCACGCAGTTATGCTGTCACGGTGCCGCTCCACCCAGGCGGCTGCAGGCAGGGCGGGGGCAGGAGGAAAGGCAGGGCAGGGGTCAGTGCATGCGTGCAAGGGCAAAGCCAGTGCAGGACAGGTGCCAGTGCAGGCGGGGCAGGCGGGTGCGAGGGCGGGGCCTGGGGAAGGCCGCCGTGCACTTTTCATGAGCTGGGGAGCAGGGGTGACAAGCGGAGGGCATGGCAGCAGTGGCCTTCAAAAGAGAGGCACCTGCGCTCACCGGAGGAGGCCACCACGAGGTACTCCCCCAGCACGTCCACCACCAGCCTTGACCACTGGCATGCCCCACACCATCCTGTTGACACATCCATGACACGCAGTTGCGTGTGGTCACCTGAGGAGGCCACCACGAGATCTACTCCCCCAGCAAACCCTACCACCAGCCCCCCTGACAACTTTCATGTGCGAAACCACCCTGAGAAAAACACCAACAGCCGCCTGCGCTCACCCGAGGAGGCCACCACGAGGTGCTCCCCCAGCACGTCCACCACCAGCCCCGACAGCCGGTCCCCCTCGCTGTTGCACAGACGAAAGACGCTCGTCCCCTGCCCCTCGTCGCCCGCCGGGGCGCAGCGCAGGCCCAGGGCTGCCCGCAGGGACACGGCCTGCTTGATGCGCGCGCTGACCAGCTGCTGCAAGTCTGGGCGGTGCTGCCCTGCCACCAGGGCTGCGCCGCCGCCAAAGCACTCGTCTGCCAGTTGCATCATCCTGCCCGGGTGGGGAGCAGAGGGGCCAGGAGAGGGAGGGAGGGAGGGAGGGAGGTTGGAGCGGGGCAGGCGCAGAAGCAGCAAGCAGCAATCAAAATGATGCCTGCCTGCCTGCCTGACTGCATACACGTTAGTAGTTTGAGAGCGAGACCCTTTTAATCAAAAGCATTGCAGCAGCAACATTTTGTCATTGCAGCAGCAACGGTTTGGCCTCACCTGACACGGAACATGGAGGCTGGATTGTACACGCCCCACCCAATCGGCCTCTCAGAGCCGTCACACACAACCACGGTGTCGCCAGCCTTGGGCGTTGGCCGCCCCACCACCCGGTCAACTGCCCCGGAGTAGACCTGTCAGGAAGAGACGGGGAGGAGGAAGAAGAGGCAGAAGAAGAACAGAAGAGGGTGAGCGGAGGGGGCGATGGTGCAAGTCCGCCTCATGGGCTAGCCTTTTGTGCGTTTCTTTTCGAGCTGAAGCTTTTTTTTCTTTTCTGAGCTGACGTCGCTACACACCATTGGGGAGGGCGAGTCCCCGGTGAAGAGCTTGGCCTTGCCGCCCTTCAAAACAACGCGCGGAAGGGGGCGCAGCTCAGAGCCGTCAGCGGCGTACATGGGCGGGGCCTGCGCCGGGGCAGCCGCAGCTGTCGGGGAACCGGCTGCCTTGCTGACCACGTGTATGGGCTGCTGCTGCTGCTTCCTGGTGGAGCGCTGCAGGCTGGGCCTGAGGCGGGCAGGGGCCGCAGGGCAGCCTAGCGGCGCATAGCGCCGGCAGGCGGCTTGCATGGCGCGCATTGTTACGTCGCACAAATGTATTGTGATAGCGACCCACATGCATGCTGCGTCTGGGCGCATTGAACCTTCCTGCTGCGCATGATGTGCTCTCTAGTTGCAGCTTTCAGCCTCCGGTGCGCCTTGGCATTTCTCATACTCCCTTGATCACCAAGAGCAACTTATTTTATCGCCATGGTGGCCGTGCTGCAGCTGCTCGCTGCCGAGCGCCTTGGCGCGACGCCTTTGCGCCGTGGCAGCCGCACAGATGGATCAGCATCCCTGCACGCCCCGTATTGGCGCAAACAGCAGCTGCACAGGTTGGTCGTCAAGGCAGGGCTGACAAGCAGGCGGCTGTTCCCAAGCCCTGCACCAGCCAATTTACTCTACCTGGCCTCCTTTCATCCGCAGAATTGCTCAGTGCCGGCGCAGCGGTCCCAGCCTTCGCGCCACTGCCGCCACGGACGAGCCTACCACTGCAGCGCCTGCGCCCACGCCGTCTGCCGCCGCTCCCGCCGCCACCTCCACTGCTGCCCTCACCTACACCAGCTATGAGGGCAACAGCTTCCGTGTGCAGTTTGCAAAGACAGGTGAGGGGTGCGGCAGCAGGGTGGGGCAGGAGTTTGGCGGCGCTCTGCTTCCCGCCGCGCCGTCCCGCTGTCGCCGCATGCTGCCAGGTTGGCTCTCACACAGCTGAAGCATGGCCAGCGAGCGAGGCCCCCGTTCCTGATGCATTCACATCCTTCCTATATAATCTCAGCTCACTCCGTTACCAGCCGCCCTTGCACCGCACACTCGACTGGTACCTCCGGTTGTGTGCCCTCTAGGCGCGCTCGACCCACCTCCAGCAGTGCCCTTTCCGCGGGAGCCCCCCTCCCTCTTCCTCGCCTCTGCTGTGTGGTCTGCTACACGCCTGCAGGCACCATCGTTCTGGTGCACCCCTGGCTTGTGGTGCGCACTACCCATATGCACACTGTGCGCGCCTCCCTGACACCCCACATCCTCTCTCCCACACTCGCATGTCATGATCATGCCTGCAGGCAGCAGCGCTCTGGTGGACCCCATCCATGTGTGGCTTCACGCACCTCGCTGACCTGGAACCTCACCCCCCCCCACCCCCCACACACTGTGTCATAGTCGTGCTGGACCGACCGCTCCGCTATTTCAAACCCAAACCGTTGCGCAGCTTACAAACCCTGAAAAGGGATGTACAATGGTTTGAATCCACCCCTGCAGGCATCAACGTGCTGGTGGACCCCTGGCTGGTGGGCAACCTGACCTTTGGAGGCCTCGACTTTGTGTACGCAGGCTCCAAGCGTGTGGCCCGCCCCGAGGCGATTGGGGACCTGGCTGAGCTGGCGGCACAGACAGATGTGCTGGTGCTGAGCCAGGGCATCGACGACCACGCACACAGGTGGGCGGCGGCGCAAGTGGGGTGGGAGGTGGCGGTGCGGTGCGGGGCATGTGTGTTCGACAGGAGGTTGGATGGCGGGCGGGATGAGTGGCGGCGCCTGTGCCATGCCGTGCCTTGCCTGTCCGCCGCACCCTGCCCTCCCCGCGCACCTGCCCAGCCCGAACCGCACACCTCTTTCACCCTCCCTGCGCTCCCCTCCCCCATCCACCCGCTCCGCCCCAACCCAC
>JTEE01000238.1:47486-71322 GCA_002896455.3 Chlorella sp. ArM0029B | reverse complement strand
GCGGAGGGGGGCAGGGGCGGGGGAGCAGGGGTGTCATGAAGGATGTCTCACTGTGGCATGTGTCAGTGTCGCAGGCAATGAAAGCGGGAAGAAATGGGCACTCTCACAAAGCGAGCAGGAGCAGCGCAGTTGGGCTGCCTGCCTGCTTGCTCTACATCAGCCTCAGTTGCCAAGTGTGCAGCCCGGCATTTGTTCGTGGGAGGGCTGCTCGCGTGCTTCATCGGAGAGAGCACTCTGGCGCCCCTCGTTCACACCCCTTGCCTCCCCCTTGCCTTAAACTTCCACTGGCCCCCACGCTCTCTGCCACCCTGCCTGCCACCCCCGCCTGTGCTTCTCCCTCAACGTGTGTGTGTGCGTGTGTGTGTGTGTGTGTGCAACCGTCCCTCTGCCTGCAGGCGCGTTGGTGGGCCCACCCTGGTCTCAGCGCGAGCTGGGCTTGGTGCTGCAGGTGATAAACGCACAGAATCCGTAGCCAGAATGTCACGCGTGGTGCATGCAGCTCTGTGGGTCCTCCACCGGGCAAGAACCAGCCAGGCGCATGGCGCCAGCAAGTTGAGCACCGCCCGGGTGCCCGCATCAGGGGCACTGCCTGCTTGGTTGTCTTGTGTGCCTTTGAAAGGGGAATGCTTGAACAAGGGTGTTGGCCAATGAATGCACTGGTTGTTCGGGGTCCATGCTGTCACTGGCCACCGAGTGAACGTGCATAACAAGCAACAGCAATTTCGCGCACTTTGTGTGCGACACACACCCCTTTGGGGTGGACCGCCCCACCTGCCGGGCAACACACATGGTCCCCGCCCCGCCCTGTTGTGCCGCAGGAGAACCTAGAGGGAGGCAAGGCAGGCTGCACCCTGTACTATGAGCCCCATGCCGACTACCTGGCAGAGTCGGTGCGCAGCGTGGCCCCCGTGGACGTCGTGGTGTCGCCGCCCTGCTCACAAATTCTGCTGGGCTACCCGCTGGTGAGAGGGCAGCGGGTGAATGAGAACCGGATGAGACGTGCATGAGAAGCGGAGGGGGGTCGGAGGTGGGTGAGGCGCTGCCGTGCACTGAAACAATGTGTTTGTTGTGGAAGTGGTGTCGCCCTGCTCACAGGTACGGTTTCGACCTCTGACCCGCTGGTGAGAGGGCAGCGGGTGAATGACAAGTTAGTGAGACGCAGAGGGTGATGGGAGGTGGGTGAGGCTTTGGAGTGCACTGCAAACGTATGTACAAGTGTCTCCGCCCTGCTCATACATACAGTACTGCTGGACTGCCCGCTGGTGAGAGGGCGGTGGATGGACTCGACGGTACATGCATGAGAGGCAGCGAGGGGTGGGAGGTGGTTGGGGCTCTGCCGTGCACGGACATCGTATGTGAAGTGTTGCCGCCCTGCTGACAGATACTGTTGGGCTACCCGCTGATAAGTGTCTTTGGCTTCAAGGTGCACGGGACGGGTTGGATGTGGGTGAGGCTTTGCTGCATACTCAAGTTTTGACTGGAAGTGTCGCCGCCCTGTTGGGCTGCACGGGGTGGAGAGGTGTTGGGCTACACGCGGTGAGAGTAAGCCGATGGCGGTGCGGGGGAAGGGCTGGGAGGTGGGTGGGGCCTTATTGTGCTGCTTCACCCCCCCCGCCCCCTGATACTGCTTGCCACTTCGCAGCCTGCCCGCAGGTCAAGGGCTCCGCCTCCCGCAGTCCCTTTCTGCATCCTCCCACGCCTCCCCCCGGAACATCCCTGCCCTCAGATAGTGCACCTCTCACAAATAGTGACTGCCACTTCGCTGCTGTGCCTGCCCGCACGTGCTCCCACCTCCCATAGTCTGTACAGGGCACCCTGCACCGAATGTTGATTGCCACAATTGCTGCCTGCCCGCAGGTCAAGGGCTCCACGTCCCACAGCCCCTTTGAACACATCCCTGGATTTCTATTCTGATGTGCTGCGTCGCTGCCGTGCCCCCGCAGGTCAAGGGCTCCACCGACACCGTGTCCCTCCTCAAGCTGCTCAAGCCGCGCGTCTACATCCCCCTCAACAACGCCGAGTTCGAGCAGACCGGACCCCTGGCCGGCCTGCTGGTCGAGACGGGCAGCTCGGCAGATATTGAGGCGCAGCTGGGGGCGGATCCGGCGCTGGCAGGCATGCGGGTGTGCGTGCCGGTGGCGGCACAGCCCATGGTGGTTGACCTGTGAGAAGGCAACGCATGCCATTGCTTTGCCAATGACGCATGCATTCACACGCATACACCGTGTTGATGCGGCGTGGGGCTCTATCATGGCGCTGCCACCACTGGCAGGGAGGGGCAGCACAGCCTGGCTTGTGGCGGCGCTGGGCCTGCAGGGCGCGGCCTCCCTCCGCCGACGTGGCTCAGTCCAGTTTTGGGTGGCGCTGCAAGAGGTGGAGAAGAGAGATGAGGTTGCAGCGATGCAGCTGCGGTGCAGTGCCTGGAGGTCTGGTTGCCGCGCCCGGTGGGCAGGGCCAGGGTGCGCACCCACCCCAGTTGAGTGCCCTCACCCGCTTCCGCTCACCCGCTCTGCACTCCACCCAAACGATTTGATTGAAATCTGGCGCCGCTCCCCGGGCACGCACCTATGGCCGCCTGTAGTGCCTGCCCCTTTGTTTCATTACTGCTATCGCGTATTTCATTGATTCCTGAATTGCCCGCCAATTGGAAACGTACTCGCACACACCTCTTGCCCTTTGCCTGCGCCCCGCCTGCCAGGCCCTCTGTGAACAATCTACAGGCCCTCTGTCAATGAACGCGATCAATCAAATAATCAAATCATTTCGGTGCTGTTTGTGGGCACTGCAGAGCCAGTTCGTGAGATCCAGGATATGGGATGTGACTGGTTGCTTGACAAGTTGAACAAGTTGGGATGGACAGAGCTCAGGTGCCTTCGCCTAGGGAGCCATATGGCCAGCTTCACACCGGGTGGCTCCGAGCCCGCATCTTCACAAGAGCCTGCGGCAGCTGCACCTCCAGAAGGTGCCAGATCTGAAGCAGGGTTCAGCCAGCTCTAGACACGATTGCTGTCGCAGGACACTGCCCCCTCACAGGAGGGTCTCGGGTCCGCCTCACACTCGAGCTAAGTTGAGTGCTACCTAGGCGGGTGGCTCAGCCTGCCTGGTAGGGATTGGCCACCCGTGCGTTAGGTCTGCTGCTCCGTCCAAGGGCGGCCACTGAAGGGAGCCCCCGGCCCCACCTTGGAGGCCACCCTGTCCCTGCTGCTGCTGGCGGCGTGGAGGGGCCGCCCTGGGGGCAGGCTGCACCGCAGGCTGCAGTGCTGGAGGGCAGCGCTCGAGGGCACAACGCCGAGGCCGGCGGCGCCGCCGCCCTGGGCAACTGCGTTGCTGTGGGATGAGACCAAGAACGGGGCTGCTCTGAAGAGATCCCCTGGTGGCGTGTCGGGCCCCGCTTGAGCAACAGCCTGGCGCTTGCCTGCTAGTCGCATTACATTAGGACGGCCGTGAGGATCGCCCCTCTCTCTGTCTGACCACGCACTGCCTCCCCACCCGTGCACGCTTCTCTGCCGCCGTGGCCCTTGCAGGCCTGCACTGGACACACAAGCTCTGGTTCGCTTCTTACTACTTGAAGCTCACCAGCAGCGGCACCAAGGTTGAGAGATGGCAGGAGCACAGGCTGCACTGGCCCTGGCTTTGGGGCTGGCAGCGCTTGCCACCCTCCCCTCTGTCCTCGCCGGAGCATCATGCCATGACGTGCCAAAGGCGCCTGCTCCTGCCCTCATCCCATCCCCTTCTCCGGTGTCCAGGCCGGCAATTGAGGTGAGGGGTGGAAGAGTTGAGCAGAGGTGAAGTCTGCCTGCCTCGCTTGAGTAGTGGTGCTGTAGCATACCCTGCTTGCCATGCTGCCAGCAGTGCCTTTGCTGGGGATCGTGCCCCTGTTGAATGCCCTCCACCCAAGAGCCGACGCTTCTTCATGCTCGGCGTGCCCCTCCTGGTGCTGCGATTTTAGGTTGCAAATCTCGCGCGTCCCCAGGCGCGTACCCAGCCAGCCCCTGCAAGACTGTGGTTGAAGCAGCTGCACCTGATGTCGACCTGAGCACCTTCTCGGCAGCCATCCATGTGTGTCGAGCGCCAGGGCATGTGGATACCCGGTGGCAGTGTAACTGGGAGGCACGCTGCCCGGCCACAGACACTGTCATGGCATGCCTAAGAACTCAGGGCGCATGCTTGCAAGCTGTCGGTGCTGCCGCATCAGGTGGGGGCATGTGCATGCCTATCAAACGACTGCCGCCTGGTGCACCACCGCGCATGCCGTATGAGCACACAAACCAATGCAGGCTGTTGGTGCTGATGGAGCCCTCTCCAATTCCGCGCTGGTTGCCACCATACTGGCGCCCACCAATGCCGCTTTCAGCGCCCTGCTCACCTCATTGGGCAAAACTTCTGATGCGTTGATGGGGGATACTGCCTTCCTGCAGATGGTGAGGGGCTAACGAGGGGGTCAGGAGGAGATGGTTGTGGTTGTGGGAGCAAGGGATGTGAGCAGGAAGTGGGGTGCCTGCTGGGATTCCTGCCCCTGACCATGCTCATCCGGCCTAACTTTGTTCACATTTACCTTGTAAGCTTCTGCTTTGGCTGTGGATTATGCATGAAACACACACACCTGATATGATGTCACACCTTGGTGGGTGGAAGCAAGCAAGGCGCCACGGGATGTCTCACTTTGAGCGCACTCACAGCACATATCGCACAGGCCGCACCACACATGCCGCCCTTTCCACTCTTAAAGCCCCCCCTTCCCCCGCCATTTTTTCCCTGCTTTTCCCTCCCATGCAGGTCTTGTTCTATCACATCATACCCAGTCAGGCCCTGAATCCCGCTGAATTGACCGATGGCAAGAAGCTCTCCACCATGGTCGCAGGGGAGGTCGTGACAGTAAGCGATGGGAGTAGTAGGGGGGTCTGATAAATTGGGGAGCTCTGGCTCACGTGTGCGCCGGCCGCCGTCCTCCAACCCATGCAGTCATATGGTCCCCGGGGGAGTGGCCAGTAGTGTCGCCTGCTGAATTGTGTTTTTCTGAGGGGTAATGACCTGAACTCATCTTGCGCTGCTGCCCTGGCGTGTACGCTGCACTCCCAGCTGGGGCCCTGCTTCGCATACTAACCTACCAACAATACCTGTGCTTGTAAACGCCCCCGTTTGACCCTTCTCTCTATTTCGTTATCATCCTTGTTGCGTGCAGGTCAGTCTGTCGGGCGGTTCTATTCGATTTGTTGCCTCCCTGCCTGATGCCCCCCAAGCCAGCGTGGTCCAGGCAGGCATCAAAGCGTGCCAGGCTGTCGTTCACACAGTCGACCAGGCAAGCTGCCGTGCTATGGCCCGCTGCTCTGTGGTGGGCTGTGGTGGGGTGGGCTGTGCTGTGCTGCGCCATCCGTGATGCTAATGATGGGGACGGCCCTTGCAAGGTCGGTCTGAAATGTTTCTTACTGACCTGCAACCAACCCATGCCCACGGCCTACTCACGCGGCCCACCCCTTGTCGCTTGCCTTAACCTCTGCAGGTGCTCCTGCCTGCCAGCGCATTCTGAGGCTGTGGGTGCACCCGCAACGGCACTCCTTCAGTCTGCAGTTAGGGGACCCGGCAACCGAGGCCCAGAGATGCTGTGTCCCCGCCTGTCGGCCAGGGGGTGCATGCAGCATGCTGACCGGCCGCGCCCTCCGCCGTGCCCTCAGGAAATTGCTATGCCGTGTTAGCCGAAGCACAGCGGGCCAGAGTCCATGTTCTGTCGATTTTTGTTTGCTCGTTGCTTGCAGTGCATGTTGTGCAAGGCTGCCTTGCTGCTGGGTTGGCACTTGCCCTCCAAACTGTACCACCCGCCGGCACTTTGTTCCTTCTAGTTTCATCTCATTAACATCACGAACTTCAAAATTGACGACCCTAAAGTAGCCAAGGCTCCTTGCACCGTTAGAGCCTCCTGGCAGAGGTGATATGAGGTAGCAGTTGCTCAACCGGGGCCATGCTCAACCGGCGCAACCAGAGACAGAAAGTTGCTGCCCCTGATTGACCGGCCCAAGGTCCGAGATCAATGAACCCGAACCGATCAATCTAACCAACCCAAAGGCAAGTTACGTTCTATGTGGTGGGGCTTTTCTCCTGGCCACCCGAGAGGTCTGTTGCACTGTCCAAGAGCAGCCGGAATGCACGAGGCCACCCCAGCCCAGCTTCGGAGGCCACCCTGACACTGCTGCTGCTGCTGGCGGTGTATAGGGCTGCACTCTGTTTGGGGGCGGGCGCTGCCGCCGCCTGTAGCTGAGGGGAGCGCGGTCCACCGCCGCCGCCGCCGCCGCCGCCGCCGCCTATGCAGGCACCTCTGGTGGTGGTGGCCGCGTGGGCTCCTGCTTGGCTCCACTCGTCATCCAACCCAAACACCCGCTGCTTTCGGCCCGTGCGCTCTTCCTCACCCCCCTTGGCGAATGCAGGCCTGCCCTGGACACACCTGTCTAGTTTCTGGACTGCTTGCTCGCATTTAAATCTCACCAGCAAGGGCACAGAGGTCGAGAGATGGCAGGAGCACAGGCTGCATTGACCCTGGCTTTGGGGCTGGCAGCGCTTGCCACCCTCCCCTCTATCCTCGCTGGTGCCTCATCCCATGACGTACCAAAGGCGCCTGCTCCTGCCCACACCCCATCCCCTGCCCTGGTGTCCGGGCCAGCACTCGAGGTGAGGGGTGGCAAAGTTGAACAGAGGTGCGCTTGCCAGGTTCGGCCAGGGTCACTGTGGCATACCCGGCTTGCCATGCTGCCTTTGCAGGGGATCATGCCCCTGCCGAATTTCCTCACAAGAGCCAGCACTTCTTCCCACGCGGCCTGCCCATCCTGCTGCTGCAATTTCAGGCGGCAAAGCGCGAAGGTATAAGCACCGCGGCCCAGGCCGTCGACCCAGCTGGCCCCTGCCCGAACGTGGTCGAAGCAGCCGCCGCAGAACCAGACCTCAGCACCTTTGAGGCTGCTGCTCAGGTGCGGCGGACACCAGCAGGGTGGGGACCATGTAGGTAAAGTGACTGGGTGGCCATGCTGCTGGTCCACAACCTGCCTGTGAGCTCGGGCTTGCCAAACAGGGTGCCCTTTCAGCTGTCACTGCCGCCGCCACGGCTGCCAGCGCTGGCATGTATCACTGATTTGGCAAAGATGCCCAGAGCATGCGTGCCCCTGACTGCCTGGCCTCATACCTTGCACTGACTGAACCTTCACCCCTACATGACGTTGCCATTGTGGTGCTGAAATAACAAACGGCAAGGCGCCTACTTGGCGCAGACAGTCACAATCACAGTCACACTCAATGCGACCGTTGAAGCGGCCGGCACGTGCAACTCTGTGGTCGAGGTTGTCTCCTCTGACACTGACCTGAGCGCCCTGGCTTCAGCAATCAGGGTGGGCCAGACACCAGGGCTCGAGGCATTGTGTGGTAGAGGTGCCTGAATGGGGTGTTGCCAGGCCACAGCGCTGCCTAAGAAGCCTGGCTGTACCACTTTCTGACGCAGCCATGGAAGAGCTTGCACAGTGGCCAGGGATCTGATTGCAACATGTTTCAAGCAAGCACCCGGGCAAGCGAGAACAGCGTTCCCCTTTGGTGCAATTCTCTGCCTGGTCACTTCCACCTCCCCACGCAGGCTGTGGGCGCTGCCGGAGCCCTCTCCAATTCCGCGCTGGTTGCCACCGTTCTGGCGCCCAACAATGCCGCTTTCCGCGCCCTGCTCACCTCTTTGGGCCGGAGTCAAGATGAACTACTGGGAGACACGGCTTTCCTGCAGACGGTGAGGGGCTTTACAGGGGCATCTGAGGTGATGCCTGAGTAAGGCCGCCGGCGGGAAACGGGGTGCCTGCTGGACTTCTCGCCCTGGCTTTGCTTCTTCAGCCTTCCGCCTTGACCTTTCAAGCTTTCACGTTAGGGTGATCCTGCCATATACCTACATTTCACAGCTTTGTGGGATAAACCAAGGTGCCACTGGGACGTCATAACTGCAACACCTGTGTCACACGCAGCCCTGGCCACCACTGAAAGCCCCCCCTTACCCCCCGATCTCCCACTGCACCTGCAGGTCCTGTTCTACCACGTCCTCCCCGACCAAGCCCTCTACGACTCTGATTTGATGGATAGGAAGCTCATCCCCACCATGGTCAAAGGGGAGGTGGTGACAGTAAGTCGACCGAACATTGACCCGCCCAGCCTTCATGCAGTCGGGTGGTTCCCGGGGCCTGGCCACGACTGCTTCCTGCCAATCACTGTGGTCAACCGTATGTGGGAAGGGCCTCAACCTAGGGCTGCCTCATTCTGCTGCTCTGTCTTGGACTGCGTGCTGCGCGCCCAACTCAGGAGGTCCCGCTGCCCACGCATTCCGACCACCCCCGCCCCATGTTCCTATCCACCCACGCCGGTTTGACTCTGCCGCTCACTTGCTCTTCCCCAAATCTGCGCACAGGTCAGCCTGTCGGGCGGCTCTGTGCGGTTTGTCCCCTCCCTTCCTGACGCCCCCGAAGCCAGTGTGGCCCAGGCGAACATCCAGGCTTGCCAGGCTGTCGTCCACAAAATCGACCAGGCACGCTGCTGTGCTGCTGTGATGTGCTGCGCTGCGCTGCGCTGCGCTGCGCTGCGCTGCGCTGCGCTGTGCTGCGCTGCGCTGTGCTGTGCTGTGCTGTGCTGTGCTGCGCTGTGCTGTGCTGCGCTGTGCTGTGCTGTGCTGCGCTGCGCTGCGCTGCGCTGTTCTGTGCTGTGCTGCGCTTTCAGGGGGCCGGAACGTTGGCCCTTCCCTTGCAGTGGGACACCCCTGGGGGGCGGTGTGGGCATGGACTGCCTTCCGTTACCCCACACCGACCCCTGCCCGGCCCCACCTCATGCGGCCCACCCCCTGTCGCCTGCCTCAACCTCTACAGGTGCTCCTGCCTGCCAGCGCATTCTGAAGCGCGGCGACGCGATGGCACATCTTCAGTCAGCAGTCAGAGGAAGCGGCCAGTCAGGGCCCCGCTGTGCGATGTTGGAATGGACCCCTTAGCGCTGTGTCCCCGCCTGTCGTCTGGGAGTACATGCAAGTGCTGGCCAGACCAGCCGCTGCCCTTACAATGCCCTTTAGGCTGATCCACAAAGTTACGAACTGTGCGGTCAGAGAAAGCTCCATTGTGTTGCATGTTCGTTGCCTACAGTCATCGTTTGTACAGTTGCCTTGCTGGGCTGCTTGTTTTGGCACATGCGCGCCACCTGTACCACCTGCACCGCCCGCCTGCCCCTCCATGTCGAAACAGTGGTTGGTACGCACTTCAAATGCTACGTCATTCAGGAGTGACACCCCAGAAGTAGACCAGGGCGATCCCATCAGGAGGAGCGCAACCCACAGACGCCGTCGCCACCGGGCGGGTGCTGGCAACTTTGCTGACCTCACCTCAGGTCTCCACGCAGTCAAAGATGAAGTCAAGCTAGGTTGTAACTTGCCCCAGAGGCTTCTCTCTTGGCCAACTCAAAGTGATTTACTTCAAAGAGGTCCGGCACGGGCGCGTTCAAGGGCGGCCGGCATGCGAGAGGTCACCCCGGCCCAGCTTCGGAGGCGCACCCTGGCTCTGCTGCTGCTGCTGACGGCGTGGAAGTTCGCAGTGGGTCAGGACACGCCGCAGGATGCAGCCGAGGGTGGCACGCCTGGCGCCGCCGCCGCCGGCGAAGTGCCGGCGCAGCCGCCGGCGGCTGAGCAGGGGCCCCAACAGCTCCCGGCGCCAGAGCAGCCAGCGCTGCTTACTCTGCAGTTGGCCTTGGAGGTTGTTGCTGAAGCAGAGGATGCCAGCGGTGGCTCCTTTGTGGCACAGCTGCCGGGCAGCCAAACGTGCTGGGTGCAGAGCGGTGCCATCTTCTACGGAGCAGATCTTGAGCTCAGCTTGGCTGACCTGGCCGACCGCAAGCAGCCGCTGGACTGTTGCCTGGCCTGCTGGGAAACCCCCGGCTGCGGCGCGTGGACATACAACGCCAGCAACGTACGCGGGCTGCCAGCAGTGCTGTTGTTGTGCCGTGTGTGTCACATCAGGGCGGGCGCAGCGCATCGGCCTGTGTGGCCCAAGCTCTGTGCCGCGAGATACCCTTCCAACCCCGTGGGATACCTTCTTACCCCTTCCATTCGCCGTGGAAGCCTCCGCCAACGCCCCGTCTGATCCTCCTCCCTTACACCCACATGCACCCTGGCCCACCTCTCTCACCACCCCTTGCCTCCCCTGCAGAGCAACTGCTACCTGAAGCACCCCTCGGGCTGGCAGCAGCTGCCCGGGCAGCCCAACATGACATCAGGCGTGATCACAGCGCTCACAGCGCGAGGCTACACCCCGCCCTCAAAGGCCCCTCTGGCTCCCCTGGCGGGGGTTGAGGCACGCGCCACCTGGCTGCCCCCGCCAGCTGGCTACCAGGAGGGCCAGTGCGCAATGCTGCCCAACAGCGTCCTGCTGGGGGAGCGCTTTGCTGTGTCTACAGAGCTGACGGCAGGCTTCTGCTGCCGCATCTGTGCGTCGGAGCCGCGCTGCTCTGCCTTTGTGCACTGCGGACAACCAGGGGGGTGAGTGGCGCCTGCGGTCAAGGGGCTTGGGGCTGCATGAGTGTCCCTACCGCGCTGCTCACTCTGCCCACACGTTTTGAGCTCAGCCGTAACTGTGCTTGTGAATCAGTGGTGCTTGAGCTGCATGACAGAGGCTTTTGTTTTTCAATCTTGCCTGCGTGCAGGTGCGACACTGGCTATGGCGAGCTCGCACCTCAGCAGTGCGACTTGCTGAGTCTGAACGTGTCATTCGACGGCTCCTTTCCCCTCGAGTTCTCAGCACGGGGCACCGCAAGGGTTGCGGGCACCCCCCACAGCTTCACCTTACCGTTCACGTCTGGGTTCCCCCTGCCAAGTGAGCCAGAATTGGGGCTGAGTCAAGCAAGTGCACATTTTGGCAACGCACAGACCACACCTCATGTTGTGGAGGGCAGGGTCCACCCTAGTGAGGTCGCTGCAATCCCACCTTGTGCCATGCAGAGCTTCAGTGCCAACCGGGCGTGCCGTGCGAGCACATTGGGCAACCCGGGGAGACACTGCAGAATGTGAGGAGCGCTGTGGGGATGCAACAGCCAGCCGCAGGCTTTTCCCTTGCCTGGCATCAACGGGGGCAACCTGCTGACTGCACTGCCCCGGGTTGCGCAGAAGGCGCCACCTCACATTGAATGCCACACTACCGCTGGCATCGAGCGACCTCAAATTGAGCTGAGGCCCCGCCTGTGCCCCTTCTCTCTGGCTGCCCGCAGGTCTCCCAGCAGTACAGCTTGGATTTGGACGTCACTACCCTGCTGAACTGGCAGCTCCCCGACCCAAACAACGTAACGGCAGGCCAAGCCATCAAACTGCCCTGCTGTGCAGCTGGCCCAGCAGCCGAGGACAGCTTGGGTGGCAGCCGCTCCACTGCGCTTAAGAAGGAAGCGACGCGCTATGAGTCGTCAGGCCCGCTTCAAAAGGGGCCGCCAGGCGCCCACCAACCTCCACCAAACGGCAGTGTGCAGGGGAGCTGCATGGTGCTGCCCAACAGCTGGGCAAACGGCACCACCTTCCAGGACTTGTACAACACCACCGCTGAGGCATGCTGCGAGGCGTGCGGGAACAACCCGCAGTGCACGGTCTGGGTGTTCTGCGGAGAGCCCAATGGGTGAGGTTCTGGGGTGGGGTGGGAAATGGGGGCTGCCTGCTGCTCTCCTGCCAGTTGTGCTCTCCCTGCTGGCTGGAAGCACGGCGTGGCGCGCCACACAGAGCGCAGCATGCGCGTCTGCCCTGCCAGCCACGGTTTGCCAGGCTTAATGGGCTTGCCTGGGACAGCATGCATGGGCACACTTTCGCCCCCGCCCTCAACAGGGGAGAGTATATGCTTCTTCCACTCTGCCTGCCTGCTGAGCGTTCAGGTGTAATGACGGGTTTGGCGCAATTGCCCCCGCGCACGTCTGCGACTTGAAAACCCAGCTGGTGTCTGCTTACAATTTGACAGGTGGGATGGCGCCAGCATTGTGCTGGCTGAGGGAAGCATCGTCATCACCACGTCTCAAGGATTCGACTGCCAGGGGAGTTGATGGGTCTGTCCCAAGCGGAGCACTTCTCAGCACTTATGTGTGGGCATGCCTTTCCGTGCTCCCTGCTCCTGGCGGGTGAAGGGTGGCCACCTTTGGGGCCTATCCACCTACCCATCGCCACCCGCATGCCGCCATATCACATCTGGCTTGTGTAAATGCCTGCCTGTGGCCCGTGCCCAACTGCACCAGATGTTGCCTGCTAATGTTTGGCATGTCGTGCCTTCCTCTCTCCCTACGCAGCGGACGCGCTTGCCTTCAAGCGGCGTGGGTACGTGGAAGTTTCAGGCTACCCGCCGGGCTACACAGTGCCGTACACCTCTGGATACGTCTTGCGCTCAGGCAAGCCCGAACCGGTCGGGGGCTGCACTGTCCCTGTTGCCTGCACCAGATGCGCCGCGCCAGCCTTATGAATGCAGACTACATGAGATCAGCCCCCGGCGCATCAGTTTCCCTGGTGTGCCCCCTCTATGTTGTGTGGTTTGCAGAGCCCCCGTGCCACCCCAACCTGCCATGCGAGCACGTCGCGAAGCCGGGGGAGTTTATGTGGAACGTGAGCAGAGCCGCTACTGCACCAGAGCCGCCCAGCATGCCCCCGGTCCCATTCAGCTGCAGCCAGCCAAACGGACTGCCTGCGCCCAGCTGCACACATGTATTCCCTACCTGCCTGTCGAGCATTCCTGTCTTGTGCCTACAGATCTCCCAGCAGTACGGCGTGGATTTGGATACCGTTGTACTGCTCAACTGGAAGATTCTCGACCCCAACTACATCAGTCCCGATCAAGTCATCAAGCTGCCCTGTTGTGCTGCCACACGTGTGGGCTGGGGTGAACCTGCTGGGGACCATGGCAATGGATCTGTGGCCGGCATAGCAGCAGGGTGTGCAGCGGCTGGAGCGGCTGTAACTCTTCTGGCAGGTGCGAGCGGACCACCTGCCAACAGCCCAGGTGCACCTGCCAACAGAGCCTTCACAGCTTGCTGTCAGCCGCCCTGTTCAGTGCACCCTCACCCTTCTCTGACATCGTTCACCAGCCCCTGGTGCAGGTTTCGTGTGGTGGAGGCGGCACCGCCGGCGGCGTGCCAGAAAGGAGGACTCGGCCCCCTTCAAGCAGACGGTTGATGCAGTAACGAACGAGTGTGAGCCGCCAGAGCTGCGCGCCGTAGAGAGGGCGGTACATTACTGTGGGCCGTCGCATAACAACACGAAGGCTGGTCCCACTCGACCAGCGCTGCATCGTCACACGAATGTGCATGCCTAACGGATATCATGTTTGATCTCCTTCCCTTGCCGTGGCACCCCTCCCGTGCACTGCAGTGGACACGGCGTGGCGCCATGACCAGCCCTTTGCAACCACATTGGGCGCTGACCGTGCACTCACGTCCTCCTCTTTGGCCGCCTGGAGCAGCGGCTCGGTGCCAGAGCTGCCCTTTGCATCTGCTACGTTCTCAACCACAGATTTTGAGGTTGAGACAGGTGGGGGATGCCGTAGGAATCACAAACGATGTGCTGGGGGCAGGGGCCGGGCAGGGGCTTGTTCCCCACATCTTCCTTGCGGGATCTGAGCTGGTGGCTGCGTTCTAGCAGTGTTGGTGTGTAGGGGATGGCTGTGTGAAAAGTTCGTATTGTCAGTGGCATGCACGCCGTGCTGCCCAGTGGATGGCCAGAAGCAACTACCACAACCGCACCGCCTGTGCTGCAGATCCGTCAACTGGCAAGCCAGTCATGCTGGGCAGCGGCCACTTTGGGCAGGTGAGCTCTGTGTGGCTCTGTGGGGCTCTGCGAGAAAGGAAGCGAGATCGCTTTACGGCCCCGGCGGATTAGGACAGAGTCAGGCTTCACTGCTTCACAGCGCTATTCAACCAGGCATGCGGCGAGCTTGCCTGTGCAGGCACCAAGCGTGCCACTTAGAAAAGGCCGAGGTCCCTGCCTCCCGCTCTGCTGCGCAGGTATACCGAGGCCAATGCGGCAAGGAGCCTGCTGCCATAAAGGCAAGTGTGTCTAGAGCAGTGCTGCGCTACAGGTGTGCGGGGTGGGAGCACAGGCAAACTACGACTTGACCATGCTACGCCCTCGTACATGTCGAGGGCACCGGCTCCTCAAACCATGCCACCATGTCAGCCTGGCAGGCAGGGAAGCTGCCTGTACCAATCCGAGTGTGTGCCTGCCCTGGTGTGCCCCTCTGCTGTTGCCAGATCATAAAGGTGCCCGAGGGTGAGATGGACAGGCAGCATCTGCTGCGGGAGGTGGCCATCCTCAAGTCTTGCAGGTGCGTGTGGGTGCACAAGTGTGTGTGTCAGTGTGTGTCGGTCCTGTGCGGGCGGGCAGGACGGCGCTGTGGCCCAGGAAGCAAGGGAGGGTTGGATGCATGCACACTGCTGCCACGCTGGCGGCCGCCCAGCTTATCTGATGCAGGTTCTCTCCTGGACTGAAGCTTGCTCATGCCACCCCCTGAGGCCCCCCGCTGGCCTTGCTGCCGCAGAAGCCAGTACCTGGTGTGGTTTCTTGGAGCCCTCATGGGCGAGCACGAGGTTGTGATCGTGACGGAGCTGCTGCCGGGAGGCACGCTGTTCCGGGCGCTCAAGGCGGGCAAGGTCACATGGTACCGCAGGTGTGAGGCTGGGCAGGGCATTCGGCAGGGCGCAGGGGCGGCTGACCTGACCCTACTGCACACGCCCCAAAGCAGGCGGGATTTGTGGTGGCATGGCATCGTTGAGCATGCTGCCTGCCGCCGCGTCTTGTGCAGGGGCCTGAATATTGCCATCGACGTGGCACGGGGATTGGACTACCTGCACAGGTGCGGGCGGCAGTATCGCGTGGCCGTGCACAGCACCCCCTTTGGGGGCGGGCTGCCCTGCTGCTGACAGCTGGTGATATACAGGGTGCTTAGCCTGTGTCCTGGAGAGGCTCGTTATTCAGGGCGCATTGCCACCCTTTGCAGGCGCAACATCATTCACCTGGACCTCAAAAGCCCGGTGAGGAGGGCACAGCTGGGAAGGAGGCACCTGGTTCTGCTGGCACGTAACCACCAATGCGTGCCACGCCCTGCCACCAACCAGCTGCCTTCACCCTCAATTGCACTACTCGGCCCTCCTCGGCTTGCCCACTCGGCATGTTGTCCTGCCTGACACTAACAAGATGGTTTTACAACGACTGATTGATTAACCCTCCGTGTCTCACTCACACGTGGCAAGCTGGCCCCGCCTGCCATGCGTGTGCCCTGCGCCCGTCCCCACAGAACGTGCTGCTGACGATGCATGGGCGCGCCAAGGTGGCAGACGTGGGCCTGGCCCGCCTGGTGCCCTCCACGCAGAGCTGCCTCGTCAGCAATGGTGAGCACGTGCAGTGCGGTGGCAAGCGGGAGGTCCCTTTCGGGTGTGGCGGCATGGGAAGGTGGGAGAGCAGCGGGCACGCAACCCTTGCACGTTGATAAGCGCGTGCAGTGCTTTGCCATCTGCCCTCAATGGTCGTGCCTTCCGTCCTTCCTTTTGCACCGTGTGGATCTCATCAGATAGCGGTGTGCTAGCCTGCGCGGGCAAAGCTTTCGCAGGACCACTCTTGACACACAAACACCTGCCCGCCGCCTGTGTGCAGCTGACCTGGGCACATTTGCGTGGGCGGCGCCCGAGCAGCTGCTGGGGCAGCGCTGCTCCTACAAAGCCGACATCTACGCCTATGGTATGTTGCGATGGGCCTTGTACCATATTGTACCACCCAATGCCTCAGCTTCGCCGATGCTCCGAACCAAGCAGCTCGACTCAAGGCAACTCAAGGCAACGCAAGGTGCATCGCTTTTCATGCCCGTCCCGCCCCTGCCCTGTCGCAGGTGTGCTGCTGTGGGAGATCTGCACCGGCCTGACGCCTGTGCGCGGGCACCTGCGGGACGTCAGGTGAGGGCGGGTGGAGGTGGGTTGTGAGCTCGCAAATCAGTAGTCTCTGGCAGTCACATGCACCAACCTCGGTACCTGCGTTGGTCCACCCTTGTGACCCTCTGTGTTCCCACTGCTGCCGCCGGCACACAGGGTGCCCGAGGAGTGCCCGCAGGCAGTGGCCGAGCTCATTGCCGTCTGCATGTCAACCCAGCCGGAGCAGCGCCCCACCGCTGAACAGATCATCGACACCCTGGCGCCAATGGGAGCGCCGCTGGTGCCGGCCCGAGCACAGCCTGCCAAGCCAACAGCCAGCGTGGAAGAGGGCAGGCAGGCATCACGGGGCTCTAGTGCCGGCACGCCTGGCTGGCCCAGCACCCCCAGCGTGGTAGACAGGGCCCCGGAGGGGGTGCAGCAGCCAGCAGCGACGGAGCTAGCGCCTCCTTTCCCCACCCCGACAAGTGACCCCACCGTGGCAGGCAGCGCGCAGGGCGGGCCGCCGCCGTTGCCGGCAGCGCAGGCGCTGCCACCCATTCCCGACTCCCCAACCATGCTGCCCAGCCCTTTCAGCTAGCTCGTCCTTGCAGGGCCATGCTATCCATGTTTGCTATCTCAAGCGCCCATTGTAGAACTGAATGCCTGCCTTATTCGCAGCAAGCAGTGCTTGCACAACGCATGCCGACCAATATAATATAATTAGGATAGTTGACCCTGTGGAAGGCCGAACAAGGTACACAGGGGTCAGGGAGGCGGCCTTCTGCCAGACTGAAGGGGGCAGCGAGGAGAGGGACTTTTCGAGATGCAGGGTGCCGTTAAAACCAGGGGTGGCGGGCCGTGGACTGGGGCTGGGGTTCTTTAGGTAGTAGGATGGATGGGGGGCACTCGGCAGGTTTTACGGGAGCGGCAGTTGTGCGCACGTAGGCGGCGTCACGCCTGCCATCACTGACCGCAGGCTCCCTCTTCCCCACGAGAGGCCCGTGTGTGATGCCAACATCTTGCATGTTTCCAGAGGCTGAAGGAGGAAGATGGGTGCGCTCTCTTGGCAGGGACAGGCCCGTGCAGCAGGTGGACGGCGCAAACCTTGCGGCGGCAGGATTGAGTGGAGGGTGGCTGGTGGGAGGTTGGGTTGGGTGCGGCTTGAGACGCTTTGCGTCGCACACAGTGATGCCTTGAAGCCAGCAAGGCCAGGGAGCGCCGTCTCGTGAGGCCCAGTAGGAGAGGGGGTTGATGAAGTCGAGGGGGCACCGCGCTGTCCGACTGGCTAGAAAGAGGGGGTGGAAAGCACGGCCGCCCCCCCCCCCACACACTTCAACCGCGCTCTCCCTCGCCGAACAATCTTGTCTCTTCCACCACGAAACTCTCTCGCAGCTACGCAAAGATGGCAGGCGCACGGGCTGCAATCGTGCTGGCAGTATGCCTGGCAGTGCTTGCCAACGGTAGGGCTTTGGCCCTTGCACCTGCTCCCTGCCCTCCTTCGCCCCTCCTGCCGCTCGCAACCGCGCTCTCCTCGCGCATTTGCCGCAAACTGCTCGCTTGCAAGGCCCCTAGGTTCCGCCAAACGCCGCGCACCCAGCCCCCCCTGTGCGCGCGCCCCCCGCCGCTGACCCCTTGCAGGCGCTGACGCGCGCCGCAACCTCCAGACCTTGGGCTCCTCCTCACCGGTGACCGGTGGCACCTGGTTCGAGCAGTGGTTGGCGCACTGGGCCAACCTCACCTCAGTGCCAGCAGGTGAGCCGGCCCCGCTCACGCCCCCCGCCCGCTCACGCCCCCCCATCCCAGACCTTTCCACCATCCCAGAAAAAAAGCCCAGAAACCCAGTGTCCATCAACAGCAGGGCCATCCGGTGCTGCGCCTGCATGCAGCGACCTTGTCATACCCAGGGCTCCTGGTTCTGTGAGCAGAGCGCCTCCGCCGCAGGTGGTAGCTTGTGTCGTCACTCCTTCTGCCCCCTCACACACGCTCCCGTGCCGCGCTCCCGTGGTGCCCTCAGTGCCCGCAGTGCCCGTGGTCGTCCCCTCCGTGCCAGCCGATGTGGCAGTCGAAGTGCCAGTCGAGACCATCCCCACGATCAGCGCGGTGAGTGCAGGGCCCGCCCATGCATGGCCCTCTGCAAGTGGGTCCTCTGCCAGGAGTGCTGAGCTGGCCCGCATCAACCTGCCACGCCCGTGCTCCACGCACGATGCGCACCCCTCTTGAGTACAAACCGCTCTCTCTGGAGTTCCCCTTGCTGAGCTCCCCACCCCACCCCCTCCTCGTCCTCTCCTCCCTGCCCCACAGGCCCCCATCGTGCCGCCGACTGAGGTCATCGTCCCCGCACCCCCCGTCCCCGTCATCCCCGTCGTCCCCGTTGTCCCGGTCGGCAAGCACCCCTGGTGGACCAACCCGTGGTTTGGCCACAAGGAGAAGGTCCAGGGTGAGACACCTAGGAAAGAGATGCAATGGTGTTCAGCGTGAGCTTGAATTAAATACATGCCCAACTTGCCAATCCACTTGAGGCCCGCCTTGGCGATGGGGGGGGTCCTTGGACTGGTACGCTCAGCGGCAATGGCTCACTCCTGGCTAGAATGCACTCATCCACACAAAAGCAAGTCACATGCTGACACGCCCCTCTCCCCCGCCCCCCAAACTCACGCAGTGCCCGTCCTGCCCCCCGCCGTCCCCGTCGTCCCCGCCGTCCCCGTCGTCCCCGCCGTCCCCATCACTCCCACGCCCGCCGTGAGCGCTGCACCCGCCGAAGTGAGTCCAGCCAGCCAGCTTGCCTGCTCGCCTGGTCAGCAGGCCTGACACAGGGCCCTGCTGTGTTGAGATCACGTGCTCCTGGGACGCGTAGCTTCCTCCGGACCCTGCCCCGCCCCGCATGCTCGCACACCTGCCCCCCGATCGGCATGCTGTGCACACCTGCTGCTCCGCCTCTTGACCCAAACGACATGCCTCTGACGCCGCTACCCTGTGCTCCTGTGCCCCTGCCACTGCAGGCCAGCGCCTCCGCTACTGCCACCGCTGAGGCGACCACGGAGGTGGCCGCCCCCACCCCCGTCCCCGCCACCACCGACGCCTGCCAGACCGTTGCTGCCCTGGCATCTTCTGACCCTGAGCTGAGCACCCTGGTGGCCACCCTCGGGGTGAGGCTGCATACCTTGTGTGGAGGGGAGGGGGTGCCAGAGCGGCTGGGTTTGGAGGGAGACAAGGCGGCGGGAGGAGGACAGGGGCGAAGCTGGCTGCACACTCCCCTTTCAATATCATTTTACTCTGTGCTGTGTGCTAAGCTGCCACAACTGGCAGGCATGCCTCCGCGCATGCTGCCCCTCTTCAGCTCACTCAGAAGTGCTACAACCTGCAGCACAACTTCCACCTCTTGTCTTCCCCTGTCCTGTCTTGGCCACACCGCTGTCCACCCACCTGTCCCACCCCACGTGCCGGCTGCCGGTACAATGCCCTCACCTGCCCATCCACACCCACATCTATCACACCTGCTCACATCCCTCCTTCCTTCCCACCTCCTTCACTGTGCAGGCTGCCGGTGCTGTGGACGCCCTCACCAACCCACCTCCCTTCCTACTTCCCCTCCTCCTTCACTGCGCAGGCCGCCGGTGCTGTGGACGCCCTCTCCAACCCCGAGCTGGTTGCCACCGTGCTGGCCCCCACCAACGACGCCTTCAACACGCTGCTGGCCGCGCTGGGCCTGACGGCAGCCGAGGCTCTGAGCCCGGACAACCTGGCTGTCATCCAGACGGTGAGGGGGGGCGGGCGTGCTGTCCGGGGGTGCCCGCGGCACTGGGCAGGAGTGGCTCATCAGCCATCTGTCGAGAGGAGGTTGGGCCGAGACCGGTTCTCTCTCCTCGCCCCCCGCCGTACCAGTCCTCCTCCCCTCCCTTGCCTGCTTCCCACCTTCCATGCTCATCAACCTGGCTCTCCAACATGGCTGCGTGCGGCCACTGCTGTCGTGCGAACCGCGTCCACACACCCCGAATCATCCCCTCTTGCGCCCCTACATTAACCAACTGCCTTCCTCTCTTGCCCTTCTTCCCTCTCTATCACCGACGCTCCTGCCCAGGGCCGAGCCCTGGGCCTCCTCCCCGGCTTATTGCCCTCCCCTTCCCCCCGTGTCATCCCAGTGCCTGTGCAGAACTTTCCGCATCCTCCCCTAGGCTTCTGGCCGCACCTGCTGCTTCCCTCCCAACCGTCACTCAACCTCCGTCCTCTCTTCCCCCCCGCCGCAGATCCTGTCCTACCACGTCATCCCCGACGTGGCCGCCCTGGCCGCAGACCTCACCGTCGGCCAGGAGCTGCCCACCCTCGCCGAAGGGGAGCTCCTCACGGTGAGCCAGCTGGGCTGGGCTGGGCTGGCTTGAGGCTGTGGCTGAGGGTAGGTGCATGCATGCACCTCCGGGCACCTGCGGTACATGACAGGTGCCTATTCGGCTTCTCCGTGCCGCATGCCTCCTCCCCTCCCTGTGCCCACCGCTCTTGCCCCTTTGCGCCCATGCATGTCCAGCAGGTGTCCCCCACCGTCGTCTTCGCCCCCTCCCTGTGCCCGCCTCTCTCGTCTCTTTGCGCTGAGCACCCTGTGCATCCCTCTGCCCTCCTTGCACTCGTTGTGCCCTTGCAGGTGAGCCAGGTGTCCCCCACCGTCGTCTTCTCCCCCTCCCTGTCCGGCTCCGCCCCTGCCAGCGTGGTCCAGGGCGACATCGTGGCCTGCAAGGCCATCATCCACAAGATCGACCAGGCAAGCTGCAATCTTGACCTTGAGCTTGCGTTGGGGTTGCGGCGTACGTTAGGGGTCGTGGTACAGAGCACCGTTGCGGCATGTGCCTCCGCCATCCACTTGAAAGGCCAGGCAAGCGGCAGCACAGGCAAAGTGGGGTGAGGTCGGGGTCAAAAGTACGGTGTAGGCGGGCATCAAAGCACCCGCTGCCACCCTCGACATCGACCAGGCAAGCCTGGCATGGAAGACGGAGGACACGCCTGTGGGTGTGGGCTGGAAACAGCGGAGAGTGGAGGCATGGCCCCCTTGCGGGGGGGCGTTCCGCTGGGTACACAATGTGCAGTCATGTCACTGCCCATGCAGTCAGAACCAATGCACATTTTCACCCACGCGCCCCCTCCACCCCTCTGTCTTGCGCAGGTGCTCGTGCCCGCCAGCGCCTTCCCCGCCGGCCTGGCCTCCGGCTCACCTTCAGCCACCGCTGCCGCCACCGCCGCGGTTGAGGCCATGGACGGGCCTTGAAGCGCCCCCAGCCCTACAAAGGCGGGGCTCTAGCGGCCGCCCAGCCGCAAGACGCCCTATCCCTACCGCAGCAGGCGGCAATCAACCACTTTATGCAGGCTTAAGAGTGTTGGTCGCCACACGCTGCTGAGGCCGCAGCCGTAAGGCTCGGACTCCTCCTTGTCACTGGCGCTCAGACGCCTACTTAACTCCCACCCTTATCTATTGCATTGAGCTGCTGGGCAGCTGTGTTCTAACTGTGTGCCCAGAGCCAGTGCCGGACAGCTGTTCCCAACTGCTTGTTTCCCAGAGCCTGTCTTCCATCCACCCAGCCACCAAACCAACAAACCACACACGCACACACACACGCGCATGTGCAGGGGTATCACACACAAACCTGGGGGCCAGCCGTTCTTGGCAGGCAGGGGCAACTTTAGACGGGGTCCATTCGGCACTGTCTGCATTCCATTTATCTGCACTCGTCAGCACCACCTCCTTTCACCGGCTCTGCAGTGGGCGCTCGATTCTTCGCCGATTCTTCCACACTTAAAAAATGCCTTGGGGTGTGTATTGTAACGCTCTCTAGGCAGTGGCCGGCATGCCATCAAGTGTGCAGGGCGAGAAACAGAGCTGCTTACCCAAGGCACGCCCAGCAGGGAGACGGGCAGGCACGGACACCGGTGCGGGGGGCGGTGCCAGCGGGTGCTGCTGCTGGGTGGGCGCTCCTTAACCTGGCGCGCATGCAGCGCAGAGGCTGTCAGCAGGCTGCATCGTTCCACACAACCGCATGAGTGTCAGCCGCGGTGCGCGTCAGCCAGAGCTGCAGCCGCATGGGGTGCCGTCGTTGCTGAGCCGCCCGGTTGGCACGCACAGCAGCGGACACAGGGCAGTCTCAGGAGTGGTGGCGGTGAGGGTCGGGGGATCCACGCTCTGCAGGCCGCTGCTGGCCGGATAGCAAGGCGAAAGGGTGCTGGCGTGGCAGCAGGCACGTCGCCTCGCTGCTGGTGGATGCAGTGCCCTCGCCGTCTGCTGCTGCCCCTGCCTCAAAGCGGCAAGTGCTGCATGCTGCTGCAAGCCAGCCAGCTGCAGCCAAAAGCCTTGCCGCACACGGAGGCTGGAAAGGGAGATGGGGGAGCCGTCCAGCTGCCAGCCCAGGGAGCCGAGCACCCGAGCATCAGGGGATGTGAAAAGCTGTAACGACTAGACTAGACTAGGAGCCGAGCACAACGGCATGTGTGTCAGCTTCTGTCGCACTGCCTCCAGGCTGGCCCAGGCCATCCCCCAGGTGTACCCAGGCAGTGTCTGCCCATGCCAGCAAGGGGCATGGCCAACAGGGCTGCGACCTGCTCGCGGGTGCGCTGCAGGTTCAGGAAAGCAACAGGCGCCTGCGCATGTCCGCGGTACACACTGTGTACTGGCGGGGTGGGCAGTGCTGCAGCCGATGGTGCGCCGAGATGTGCTGGAAGCTGAAGGCCGCCACATCCCAAAATTGGGGCGCTAGTTGCTGCCCATCTGGCAGTCGCAGCAGGGGAGCACCACACAGCGGCACCTTGCAGCAGCAGTCACGAGGCTGCGGCTCACGCACTTGCTGCACTGGCGGCAGGGCTTGCAGGTCCTCCCACATGCGGCGTAGCGGCGGCGGAAGCCGCTGCTCAGCATCACTGGGGTGCCACGTCAGCAAGGGGAGTGGGGAGAGAGGAGGAATCGACCTGCCGCAGGAGAGCGCTGACATCTGAGGTGCCAGCAAGCGGGGGGCACCTGCAGCCTCCACGGTTCACCGGCGGCGTCGGCGGCCGGCACCTGCGGCGCCAGCAGGGGACCAATCCAGAAAGGCTCCAGCCTCCACCAGACTCCAACCTTTATCGAATACGTTCACACGGCAGAGGTCGAAGCAAGTCGCTTTGCATGGGCTCCAAACCGTGGCCAGCAGGGGTGACAAGTCGACACCTGCTTGCACCCTACTTGGGGTGGAGCTTTGTTGCCCCTGTGCCTCTTGCCCTCCCTCCGTCCCCCACCCCGGCGCCTCCAGCACCATGGCAAGCGCATCCAAGGCGGCCCTTGGCCTGACCCTTCTCCTCTTGCTCGCTGTCAGCCCCCCAGGTGCGACCTTCACCGCGGGCCGCCTTGGAGCCCCGCCAGGCGCCCGGCTCGCTCGCATTTCGGCCAGGCACCCCGCCGCTCACCGTTTCGAACCCTCCCTGACGCCGCTGCAGGGGCGGAGGCCACTGGCTGGTGGTGGTATGGTCACGGCCACGCTTACGCCCAAGCGGCGGCGGCAGCCCAGGCCAGCTCAAGCCATGGTTCCTGGTGGTATGACTGGTGCCAGAAGTGGGTGCCCAAGGCGCCCCAGAAGAAGAAGGGTGAGCGCAGGGGGCCTGGGGAGGGAACCGCTTGCTTGGCCCGTCATAGACGCCGGTGGCCCATCCTAGAGGCCGTTGGCCCATCCTAGCGCGGCGTCGGCTGCTGCATTTGCATTCTGGCAGCTGCAGCTTCGCAATGACCTGGCCAGGCTCATCCCCAACCCACATCTGAACCCTGCTCCTCTGTCGTCCCGCCTGCCCTGACCCACCCCGCAGTTGTCGTGGTAGTCCCCGCTCCCGCCCCCGTGGTGAAAGTCCCCGTGGTGAAAGTGCCCTCCCCCGCCCCCGTGGTGAAAGTCCCTGTGGTGAAAGTGCCCCCGGTGCCCTCTGTCAGCGCGGTGAGCTCAAT
>JTEE01000238.1:15308-30311 GCA_002896455.3 Chlorella sp. ArM0029B | reverse complement strand
CACCCGCCCGCAGATCCTGAACAACACGTCTGTGCCGTATGTGACGGTCAACATCCTGGAGGATGATCTGCTGCGCGGCGGTGAGCCAGCCAGCCAGCCAGACAGCCAGACAGCCAGACAGCGGGTCATGTGCACTGCATTGCGCAGAGAGAGAGGAGATAAGGGAAGGGGTGTGCGGGAGTGCGTGTGCAAAGGGAGGACCTGAACTGCACAGCGTTGGTGAAGAGGGAGGGAGAGCAGGTTGGAGGGAGGGCAAGGGCCAGTGTTGGCGAGAGACGAGGGAGCGGGGGAAGGGAGAGGGGGCAGTGCCAGAGGCTCGACTGCTGGGTGGCAGCAACTGGGACTTGTGACAGCTTTATTACTCCACAGGGCAGGCAGGAGGGGGCGGTTGCTGGCGAATGCACAGCAGCAAGGTTAGCAGCACTTGCTGGTCTGGGCTGCCCGCCTGCCCATGCTTCTACGCCCCTGCGCTCCCTCCATCGCCTGCCCCCACCCGGTTCAACACGTTCAAAGCGTGATGTGGCGGTCCACACCTGGCCTCCATCCTGCATCGCTCCCTCACCCTGCTGCCCACACTCTCCCGCATGCCCTTCCTTCCCTCCCACACATAGGCATGAAGGAGTTCTCCCAGTGGCCCACCTTCCCTCAGATCTACATCGACGGCGAGTTCTTCGGCGGCGCAGGTGGGGCGCCCGTGACCACGCTGAGCACGCTGTGCATGCCGTGGGTGCCTGCCAGGTGGCACTGCACATCAGGATGCCTCCTCCCATACGATGTACTTACTGCTGACTGTGCTGACTTGCCAAACTGCGACCTCCTGCCCTGCAGACATCATGATTGGTGAGTGTTGCATCGGCGGCGGCCTCCGCTTCATAGCGGAACCGTGTGCGGGCAGGCGCCAGGGGCCGCGCCACATCACGGCATGCATGCATGAAGCAGCAGCAGCAGCAGCAGCAGCAGCTTGTGGACTATGCAGCTCTGCACAGTTTGCCTTCCTGCCTGGCCTCGCTGTGACCGCCATGCTGTGCCGCCTCGCCCCGCTCTGCCGTGCTCCCCCTGAGCCACCCCTGCTGATGCTGCTGCCCCTGCTGGTGCTGCCCCCCGCCACATGCTGCAGCTGCCTACACCAGCGGCGAGCTGAATGAGACTCTGGAGGCAGCCATGAATGCGTGAGCAGGCGCTGCAGTAGTGCTGTGCTCACTCGTACGCAAGGCAACAACACCCCGCCTGCAAGGTCGGTCTCCTGTCCGAAAGGCAGCCCCCCCTTCGTGAGCCGCGCTCTTCCGAGGCAGGGCAGCCCGGCAGCCCACGGCCGCTTGCCCCACTGGTGGGGCGGACCACACATCTCATACCTCGATCGATGGATGAACTGCACGAGTCTGGAACGAACCTCGGTAGCCCCTCGCCCGCGCCACCCAGCCGCTTGGGTGCAGCTTGCCAGCTGGCAGCGCTTTGGCCGCGGGCAGGCTGGCCCTGCTTGTACCTCTGCCCCCTCCCCTGCGTCTCTCCCTTCCCTGCCTCTTCTGCCTCAGAGGGCCATTCCCGCTCCTTTCCTGCCCTCCCCCTCTTTACCAAACACGCCCAAACAGCCCCGCTCACGCCCTGCCTGCCCAACCTTCTTTGCTCTCCATCTCCCTCCCGGTCCCTTCCCCACCTCCCTCCTGTCTCTTTCCACCTCCCTCCCGGTCTTCCCGTTGGGACCTCTCGCGCCCCCTTGTTCCCTTTTTCTGCCTCTCTTCACCAGCACTGCCCATTCAGCGGATCCCGGGGCTGCTGGCTTGTAACTTAACAGCCCCCACACTTGCAGGCTCCTCCCGACACCCATGCTAGGCTGCACTTGAAACCTGGTGGTGGCCTGCCCTCTGGGCACGGTGATGAGGTTACATGCCACAAGCGCAAGCGGCTGGCATCTGTGGCACATTTTTGGGTTGCTGCAGCGCTGTAAAATGAATGACTGAATGGATGGATGAATGAATGAATGCATGAGCGCAGGCGGTTGTGAACTTGGCGGCATGACAATGCGCCTGCCTAGTGATTGGCACCAAAATTTGAGTTGAGACAGATCCATCCGTGGCGTCCTTGCCGCCCCGGCTGCCCTTGGTTTCCCCACGCTGCGCGCCTCAGCGTCCCGCCTTGGGCAGCAGCGACCGAAGGCGGGACAGGTCCACTGGCGGCACATTTTGGGGCCGCGCCGCCGGGGCCCGCCCCGTCAGGCTGCGCCCCCAGCTCACATCCTCCTCCTCGTGGCTCTCCATCGGCAGCCTGCCGCTGCAGTCCCCCGCGCCCCCCACGCTGCGCGCGCTAGCCCTTGCCGTGCCCCTCGCGGGAGTGAGGTCTGCCCCGCTGGCGCTGCCAGCAACGCCCCTGGCGCCGCCCGCCCCGCCGCCGCTCTTGCCGGCGTTGCTGCTGCCCGCGCCTCGCACGGACACCGCCTCGGCTGCCGCCAGCTGTTGCCTGAGCTGCGCAGCCTCCGCCTGTATGTTTGCTTGCGCGGCTGCCTGCTCTCCTGCCTCCTCCTGCAGCCTTTGCCGCTCCTGAAGCAAGTTGTCCACTCGCAAGTGCAGGTCGGACAGCTGCTGCTGGTAGGCTTGCACCTGCGGATAAGATGGCGCAAACAAAGTCAACATCTAGGGACGAAGGAGGAAACGACGCACAGTGGGCGAAAACTCAAAGGAGCGAAGCAGAGGCAGTTTCAGTGCAGGGGTGGGATGGGGCGGAGTGGGGGAGGCAGCGAGGCGGTACAGGGATGGGATGCGCCGGGGGCGGCAGGACACATGCTGACCTGTGCAGAGGAAGTATAAAGGTGGTGGGCGCTGCTCTTGATGACCCAAGCACGCCCCACCTCCCTGGGACGCCATCAAACCGCCCTTCCTTGCCCACCGCTTATACACCCTGCCCACGTCCACAATTGCCATGCCCCTCTCCTTTCATCCGTGCTTCCACCTGATCAGACTGCCAACTCCGGCACAGCAAGGCACAGCACAGCCCCCTCCTACTCTGCGACTCATGCGACAAGGCATGGCACTGCCAATGCCTTGACCCTCCCCTCCCAGAKCCCCCACCCGGTGACTGGTTCTGCCCCACATGCATTTCCAATGATCGGTGCCTCCCCCTCGCCCGAGAGGCAGCCTCCGCACGACGCGCACACGCCCTGCACTGCCCCCACTGCCCTGCTCCCATAGAAAACGTGTCGCACTTTCTGTTCCGCTGCCCCCTCTACACCACCCTACGCACACAGTTCACAGACCTCTTCCCACCCTCCATCTCCACACCCACAGCCTGGCTGGCGCAGCCTGCTAGTGCCCGCATCGCACATTTCCTTTTTCTTTGCTACAAACTACATTCTGATACACTCACCCCCCACCCTGTCCCATGAGACCTTGCTGGCTCGACCTGGACTTGAAATGTAATTGATTGATTGATTGATTGAGCACAGCACAGCACAGCACAGCGCCCTTGGCCCACCTGGGTGCTGAGCTCCTGGTTCAGCCGCTCCTGCGCCGCCTTTTCCCCCTTCAAAGCGCTGCACTGCTGGAACAGCTGCTGCGTACGGTGCTGGCTGCCGGCGGCAGCGGCAGAAGCAGCGGCGGCAGCCTGGCCGCCAGGCGAGGCTCCGCAGGCGCTGCACGCGCCAGCGGCGCTCGCCAGCACAGCGCCGCCGCTGCTGGTGCTCCTTCGGTGGGGCCGGTCGGGCACGGCACAGGGGGAGGAGGGGGAGGGGCCTGCAGCAGGGCCGATGCCACTGAGGACAAGCACAGCCACTAGCTGTCGTAGCAGCGTGACAGCTGGCGGGGAGGGCAGCTGAGTGGACAGCCAAGCCACCGCGCTGTCAGCTGCCGCCTGCAGGTCCGGCCCTGCGGAAGCTGCCGCCAGCTGGCGCCGCAGCTGCTCCGCACGCTGCGCCTCCACTGCCAAGCTGCCGCTCGTGCACTGCTGCTGCTGCTGCTGTTCCTGCTGCTGCTGCTGCTTCAGTTGTCGCACCTCTGTTGTGAGGACAAACAGGGCCTCCGCATCGGCTGCTGCCACCGCTGCTGCCGCCGCTGCCGCTGTGCCGCTGTTCAACCCAACGCTCATGCTTCTGCTCCTACTCAGCGAACGGTTGGCGCTGAAAGGGCGGACAGGTGGCAGCTGAGCTGCCTGCCTAGGCTGCCCGTTCTCGCCGGCAGCGCCCATCCCACTGCCGGTCTTGGGCCGGGCGGGATTGCCGCCGGCGGCGCCGCCGCCCTCTGCATACTGCTGCATGCGCGAGGGCGGCCGGCCGCCGCTGCCTTCCAGGGAGGGCAGCTGCTGCTGGTACTGCTGCTGCTGGTACTGCTGCTGCTGGGGGTACTGCTGCTGATGATGGTACTGCTGCGGGTACTGCTCCAGGGGCGGCTGCTGGGGCGGCTGCTGCCACGGCCCCCCATACGCAGCGCTGCTGGGCCGGCTCACAGCTGTCGACAAGGATGAGACAGCAATCACGCCAAGGGGAGCCGGCTGTGGCAGTGGTACTGCCGAGACCATCCACTCTGCCTGCTGCCCTCCCGCGCCGCCGCCGGGCGGCCGTCCCAGCCGGCTAGCCGCCCGATGCATGCGGGCAGCGGTTGCAACGGCGGGAGTGGCCGCAGCTCCTGGTGGCATGATGGCATCTGGTGCCAGCGCTGCCTCTGCCTGGAGAGCAGCTAGCCCATGGCTCGCCTCTGTGCTGCCCTGCGTTTTGGCCGGCGGCCCCTGTGGTGCTCCGGAAGCTGCCATAGGCGGCAGCTTTGCAGGCGGGGCTGTGGCGGCAGCCGATGCCTTTGTCAGGTGCTCACGCATTCCCATGGCGCTGGCTGAACGCTGCAGCTGCCGCTCCGCTGATGCGTGTGACCTGCGGTGCTGCATGGCAGAGGCGGGGCGGCGCGGGGCGGCCCCACCGCCGCCGCCGCCCACCCTACCTCCGCTGCCGCCCATGCCTCCCAGCCTGTTGCCAGAGGTCACGTGGTTGGCGCGTGCTATGGCCGCTTGCAGGCGAGCTGCTGTTGCTGCGTGGTGCTGCCCCATCGGCGCCTTGCCGTCGTGTCGCATCATGCTGCTGCTTGCAGGGGCGGCGCTGACACCGCCACCCACAGAGGGGCCCGCCACAGGGGCGCCTGGCAGGCCCGGCCCGCCCTTGGTTTCCAAGGCCAGCAGGTAAGGGCTGGCGGATCTCTGCGGCGTGGCATCCATCTGTGAAATGGGATTGTGACAAAGCTATCAGCCAGTCTCTTGTCTAGCGGCAAGTGCGGCACACTGGAGGAGCGAGTCCAGCCGCTACCCCGCCCGTCCCGCCCCGCTCCGCCCTGGCGCACCTGGCCCGCCGCGGCCTCCCTCCTTCCGGCGGCGCGCCTCATGGGGTTTCAGTCCAACCACGACACCCCAAGTGGGATCTCGAAGCAGTTGAAATACCCGCCCGCCGCTCACTCCACGCCCAAACAGTAATGCGACATGTTTGTTGACGCCGGTCTGCTGGCGCAAAATTGTGTGATCAGAGATCATGCCAACGACACCGCGAACCTCCAATCAACACCAGCTTGCCTGCGTTGCATGCTGCCCCGAAGCCCTGGCGGCCCAAGTCAAACGTGGCCAGTCCAGCAGGAAATGCGCATCGCCCACAGCCCCTTAACCGCGGTACGTGCCTATAAAAGCACCAGGGCACAAGAACGCTCAGGGTCGGTGGGTCCAGCTGGGCGGAAGCCGGGTTACCGCTAGTTTGGCGCGTCAAACGCCATGCTATCACGAGCAGCGCGGCTAGCTGTGCAGGTGCACACCGCAGGAGCGCAGCAGGCTGCTGGATTTAGCACCGCAGTGGTGGCGGCGGCAACCGCACGCCGCCTGGCACTGGTGGTGCCCACCCTCGGTCTCGGCACCTTTGCAGCCATCACAGATGAGCCCCTGCAAGTGGCCTACGGTGCCGCCATGGTTCCGGTGAGCTGGCGGTGCTTGCAGGTGCAGGTGCAGCTGCCTGCTAGCTCCCGTTGACCTGGCAACAGAGCATGCCTGCTTCTGAGCGCATGCACAGGCACCGCCATGCACAAGCACCGCCTGCGCCAGCTTGAATGCTTGGAGTGCCTGGAGCGCCAGAGGTGCTCTTCAGCCCACCATTTGCTTCTGGCTTGCCTGCAGGTGCGGCTAGGGCGCGACGTCGTGGCTGCCACCTCAATGCTGGCAGGTGAGCGCAAGGGCTGGGTGCAACCCATGTGTGTGTAGGTGTGTGTGTGTTGTGAAGAGTGTGTGTGTAGAGGGCTGTGTGTGGGGTGCACCGGGCTGGGGGACTAGGCAGGGTCCATATGTGCCAACCTGTGGCTGGAGGAGAGACGCGGGAGGCGGACGAAACATGTTTTAGCAGGTGACTCCGAAAACTTGCTTGGTACTCCTGTGGTTTGCTGCCTGTCGCAGACACTACCTGATCAGCCTTCGGGGGCTGGAGGGTCAAGGAGCGGGAGGCGGCCAAGCGAAGCTGCTACTCAACAAATCTTGCCAGCTGACCCACTTCTTGTGTGGTTTTGTTGTGCGTGCTGCCTTTTGCAGACTACCAGATCAGGCTTCAAAAGGTGCCGCCTCAACAGCTCTCAGCATCTGACCGATTTGCCTGTTTTCGCTGTGCTTGCTGCCTTTTGCAGACTACCTGGTCAGCCTTCGGGGCCTGGAGGGCGAGGAGCGGGAGGCGGCCAAGCGGGAGTGCCACCAGCGGGGGGCCAACCGCCTGCTGGAAGTGTGCTTCAAGAATGGGGGGATCTACATCAAGCTGGGGCAGCACCTGGGGATGCTGGTGAGCGGGGCGGCGGGTGGGGTGGCAGGGGTGTGTGGTTGGGGTGGGTGGAAGGGTTACGTCCACACCCAGCCGCGTGTGCTGCATGTGTGCACGCTGGAAGTGTGTCAAGCTGGGGCAGCACCTGGGCATGCTTGTAAGCGGGGTGGCGGCAGTGTGGTCAGGGGTAGGTGTTACATCTAGCGGCTGCGGGTAGGGTGGTAGTTGGTGGTAGGGGTGGCTCGAAGGCGTACGTCTACAACCAGCCGCATGTGCTGCACGTCTGCACGTTGAAAGTGTGTCAACCTTGGGAAGCACCTGGGGATGCTGGAGAGCTGGGCGGTGGGCGGGGTGGTAGGGGTGTGTGGTAGGGGTGGCTGGAAGGGTTGTGTCTACAACCAGCCGCATGCGCTGCATGTGTGCACGCTGGGAGTGTGTCAAGCTGGGGCAGCACCCGGGCATGCTGGAGAGCGAGGGGTAGGTGGTACCCCTACCAGATGCGGGTAGGGTGGTAGTTGGTGGTAGGGGTGGCTGGAAGGGTTGTGTCTACAACCAGCCGCATGTGCTGCACGTCTGCACGTTGAAAGTGTGTCGAGCTGGGGCAGCACCTGGGGATGCTGGAGAGCAGGGCGGCGGGCGGGGTGGTAGGGGTGTGTGGTAGGGGTGGCTGGAAGGGTTGTGTCTACAACCAGCCGCATGCGCTGCATGTGTGCACGTTGGGAGTGTGTCAAGCTGGGGCAGCACCCGGGCATGCTGGAGAGCGGTGTGGCGGGCGGGGTGGTCAGGGGTGGGTGGAAGGGTTATACCCACAAACAATGCAGGTGCTGCATGTGTGCATGTTGAGAGTGCTTGAAGCTGGGACAGCACCTGGAGCAGCACCTGGGCATGCAGGTGAGGGCGGGGCGGTATGGGTCGGGGTAGGGGTGATCCTACAACCTGTGCCATGCACGAGCTGCATGCCTGCATTGCGGGAAATGGGGGAACATAATATACACACCTAGCCAGGGCCGGCACCTGGGCATGCTGATGAGATGATGATGAGAGGGGAGAGGGGAGAGCTACTGCTGTGTGCATGTGCGTGCATGTGCATGTCTGTGTGCTGACACCTGACACGTGCACCCCGGCTCTCTGCAGGACCACCTGCTTCCCAGCGAGTATGTTGTGACGATGCGGGACAACATGCTGGACCGCTGCCCAGTCTCCACTTACGAACAGGTGCGTTGCGCTGCGCTGCGCTGTGCTGCGCTGCGCTGCGCTGCGCTGCTGGCGTGGGCTGCTCCACGCGGTGTCAGGGTTAGGGCCGGTCGACCAGGTGCCTGCGCCCCACACCACTGTGTTGTGTGCCAGGGTTAGGGCCGGTTGAGCAGGTGCCTGCTCCTCGCTTCCCTCCCTTGAGTGCTGAGGTTAGGACCGGGGCCAGGGGCAGGGTTGGGGGTGTTCTAGCTGACTGGCACACGCTGCATGCTGTCATCATGGCGTGCGCTCAGGCTGTGCTGTCATCCTTGCAGCACTTTGTGGTGTCGCCTGCCTCGCCAAGCTCTCGTGACTTGTTGAGCGTTGCCACCCGCTGCTGCCAATGTCCATCTGCATGCCTCCTGGTCTTCCTCCTGCTTCAAGCCAAGTCTGCCTTCCTCCCTATGTCTACATGCCACATGCCAAGGCCACTCCAAGGTGTTGCAATCCTACTGTCTCACTGCAAGTGTGCCCCCCTCCAAAACCCCAACCCCTAAAACACGAATCCCTGAAATCTGCAGTGCCCCCAGGATGCCGCGCCCCTGCACAGAATCTATCACTTGCTCACCGATGCCACCGGTGTCATTCGCTTTGTTTGTGCGCAGGTGCGGCAGACGATCATAGAGGATTTGGGGAGCCCGCCAGAGCAGCTGTTCCGCAGCTTCTCACAGGAGCCCATCGCCTCTGCCAGCCTGGCACAGGTGCGTGCCAGCTCAGCGTCAGCCACACCGCCAGCTCAGCACCAGCTCAGCAACGGGCGCACTGCCAGCTTGGCTGCCGCTCAAATGTGAACCAGCACCAGAAATGGCAGCCTGCTGCTGCGCCGTGCAGTGTCTGGGGGGAGCAAAGAGCTGGCAGGACTGACTGACTGAATGGGGGTAGGGCTGGCAAGGCACTTGGTTTGCCGATGTTCCGGCTGTGGTGCTGTGCATGCTGCTGCTCGGCGTGTTGCGACTGGACCTGCCCTGAATGCTGACACTGCGCCTGCCCGCCCTGTGTACCGGGGAGTGTGCAGGTGCATAAAGCGGTGGACCATGATGGGCGACAGCTGGCAATCAAGGTGCGTGTTGTGCCACCAATGATAGGCAGCCACCGGATGCTGACACGGGCACAAGGCGAAGGGGGCCTTGGCTGCCTGCCCGGGTTGGTCAAAAGGTTCCTGGTTGGGGCAGAGTGCGTGTGGGCTGCTCGGCAGCGCACTATATGACTTGCTGCATGCATGCCACAGGTGGCGCACGCATCCTGCCCCCCCACCCCCTGGCCCCTGCATGCCTCACGCCCCCGCCCCCACCGCCGCCTGCCCGCCTGCCTGCCTGGCACGCCGCCCTAGAACACGTGCCTGCTACCCTGCCGCCCTCTTCCCCGGTTACCTCGATTTGCCACCTGATCCGCCCTGCAGGTGCAGCACCGGGGGCTGCGTGAAACCAGCACACTAGACCTGGCCACAATTGACTTCCTGGTCAACGCGGTCAAGTGAGCAATGTGCACAATTTGATGTTATCAAACGCCATGTTGTCATCATCGCTGTCATGTTGTCAATGTCACGTTATCAATGCACTTGCACATGACGTCAATGCACATGCTTGAGCTGCCATGCTGGGTCTGCTTGGCTGCTGACCTGGCCACTTGTAAGCCCCGGTGCAGGCACTTCCGCACTGCTGTGCTCGCCGTGGTACTTGCGCCCTCTCCGTTGCTGACGGGCGGCGTTCAACTCCCGGGCCCGCCCGCCCAGCCCATTACTTTTGGTGTGCCACGCTGTGCCTGCTGTGCTCGTGCCCACCGCCACGCTTTGCCTGCTGTGCTGTGGCCCCCTGGTGCAGGTGGGTGGCCCCCGACTTTGACTATCAGTGGCTGGTGGAGGAGAGCCAGGAGAACCTGCCGCTGGGTGGGTGGGCGGGGCGGGGTGTGTGGGAAATTCAGGCGGCAGTTGTGGCTGCCCTTGCCCTGGGCTGCTGCTTGCTCACGCCTCGGGCTGTGCGCCCGCCCTGCCAACGCGCGAAGCGATCTGAAGCCTCTGTACTTGTATGTTGCATGTTCCTGCCCACCAGGCACACCCTCCCCACTCTTGAATCGCTGTCGCTGTGCAGAGCTGGGTCCCTGCACGAGGCAGCTTCGTTCTATGTGCAGCTTTCCTCCAACTAGCCACAGCGTCCCCTCCCTTCCCTACTCCTGCCCCTGTGCAGAGCTGGACTTTTTGCACGAGGCCGCCAACAGCGTGCGGTGCGCCGCCAACCTGGCCAGCCGCGCCAGCCGCGTGCGCGGCCGTGTGGCGGCGCCGGCCGTGGACATCGCCCGCACCTCGCACCGAGTGCTGACCATGGAATTCATGGAGGGTGGGTGGGTGGCTTTGGTGGGTGGGTAAGGCAGCCGACTAGTGCATTTGGCTTCGTCTTTTGTTGGCTTCCTAAACCCCACGCCCTAGCGAGGTCATCTTCCTCTTAATCTGGGTGGGTTGGCGGCTCTTGTTGTGCGTGAGCGGGTCCGGTTGGGGCGGGCCGAGGTGCGGGGACTGGCTGATTGACTATGGTGTGCACTACACGTCTGTGTTGCGCATGCATGGGTCGAGTTGGCTGGTAAAGCTCCGGGGTGGCGGCACCTCGCAAGGCCTGCAGGGTCGAGTGATAAAGGGCCAGCTTGGGGAATGGCCAATTGGTACAATAGCATGCCCGGCACCCCTGGCCGCCCGGCACCCCTGCCTACACCCCACCGCTGGCGTCCTCACCTCTCCCCCCTGCCATCCTCTGCCTGCCGCCCTGCAGGCGTCAAGGTGACCGACCGAGAGGGGCTGACGGCGCTGGGCGCGTCGCCCGCTGAGGTGGCAGCCCTCATCTCCGAAACCTTCAACGAAATGGTGCGCCTTGCTTACGCCTTACTGCTACACCGTGTACGTCTCAACAGGGATGAATGTTAGCTTAGCTGTCACGTCCTGCAGTGCACCCACGCCCCCCCAGTGGCAGCTGGCCCTATGCACAGCATGCCCAGGAGGGCAGGGGGCAAGGATTTTTGCCAGCTGGCTGTGAGGTTGAGCAGTCCGCGCCACCTCATGCCCTCATACCACATGCGCCGGCCGCCCAAGCCCTGGGCATCAGGTGGACTGAACTGACAAACAATGTTCCTCATTTCATTCCTCATTCTCCTCCCCTCTGTGCCCCAGATCTTCACGTTCGGCGACGTGCACTGCGGTGGGTGGGCGCTCGTGGGCGGGTGGGCACATCAGTGCTGCTGTGCGGCCTGCGGGACGGCAAAGCATGCACAGCACAACCCACCGCCGACCCCTGCACATGCTGCGCTGCCGGCCCGGCACGGCCCAGGACACACTCCCATCCAGCCTTACTCTGGCATGTGTAAGTCAACCCCTTGCTCCCCCTTCTTGCCCCGCAGACCCGCATGCCGCCAACCTGCTCGTGCGTGCCGTCCCGCCGGCACCCGCCTCCACCTCCCACACGTTAGGCAGCGATTGGCGGGGCGGCGGCGGCGGGGCGGCGCCACGCGGGCGCTGGCAGCTGGTACTGCTGGATCACGGGCTGTACCGCCAGCTGGACGACAGCTTCCGCCTGGACTACGCCGGCCTCTGGCACTCCCTCGTCTTTGCGGGTGAGCTCACACTGAGGGTCTGGCCCGCTCATCGGGGAGCAGGGGTGTGTAGTTTAGAGTTTGGGTTGGGGAGCTGCCCAGACGACGAGTTCAAACTGAGCTGCCACACATGCAGACACACATGCACACACACACACAGGCTAGCCGCCCTTGTTTCGCATTTGCATAGTAGAAACACACCCTCCCTGTCCCCTCGCGCATTGCAGACGAGGCGGGCATCCGCAAGTACAGCACAGCCATGAATGCGGGAGACATGGTGCCCCTGTTTGCGGGGATGCTGACGCAGCGGCCGTGGGAGGAGATCACGAAGAAGCAGGTGCGGGGTGGATGGGTGTGCGTATACATGTGTGCAGGAGTGTGTGTGTGTGTGTGTGTGTGTGTGTGTGTGTGTGTGTGTGTGTGTCGCGGAGCTAATAAACAACTTTATCTTTCGTTCGTTGGCGGTGGGGGGAGGACAAGGGGAAACAAGGTGTGTTTGTGGGCGCGGCATTGAGAGCAAATGTGCATGTGCGTGTGCGATGTGGGCGGTGCGAAGGGGCTCAGGGTGGGGAACAAGGGGAGGGCTGGGAACCTGGTGTCTGCAGACAGCCACAGGGTGGTGGGGGAAGCAACCAGGGCCGATGTGAACCGACATAAAGCCTTCTCGTAGCAGGCTGCCGCTTTGCCTGGCTGCTTGCTAAGGTTGGGTGTGTGTGCCCAGTGTCCCCCTCTCCTCCCGCACGTGCGTGCAACCCACCTGCCTATCTCAAGTTCACCCCATGCCTAGCCGCTCCCTCTGCCCATCTGCATTCCTCGGACCGTTTGCACATGCACAGTACACAGGCAGTGCGCAAGTGAAACTTGAGGCTTCGCAGCCCTCGCGTGACCTCACCTGTATCCTTCCCCTGCCCCTGCCCCTCTCTGTGGCTGCTGCAGTCCTCGGACCGGCTGCGGCTGAAGTACACGGAGGATGAGCGGGCGGAGATCCAGGATTTTGCGTCCCAGTATGCGCGCGAGATCGGTGACATGCTGCGCCGCATCCCCCGCCCGCTGCTGCTGCTGCTCAAAACAAACGACTGCCTCAGGTGTGTGTGTATGTGTGGAGGGTGGTTGGGTGGGATTGGGGTGCCAGAAGGAGGACAAAGGGCATGTTCTGCCTGCCTGCTTCTCTGTTTCTGCTGTTTTTGCGGGTGCCTGCTGCTGCTGCCTGAGACCAATGGCTGGGGTTGTGGGGGCGATGCGGTGCTTGGGAGTACATGGGCTGAGAGCTGACCGGTGCAAACTGTTGTGGGTGCAGAGGCAAGGGCTTTTAACAGCAGCCGAGCTTGCTGGATAGCCTGCACATCCGCACTCACTCAAACTGCACCGCTCTTCGTTCACTAAGCTGTCGACGGCGTTAACAGCTTTCATCTTCACCGCACACCTCACCTATCTTTTCGCTAACCTACACTTGTTCCGATGCCTGCCTCACCGGTTCTGATGCCTGCCACCCCTGCAGGGCGGTGGACCTGGCCCTGGGCTCTCCCGTCAACAGCTTTGTGTGCACCGCCCGCGAGTGCACCCGCGCGCTGGCCAAGGCACGCCTGCGCCACCACCCCGGCCTCCTCTCCCGCCTGTTCGTCGCAAAAGACATGCTGGCGGTGGAGCTGCGCATGACCGCGCTGCGCCTGCTGACCTGGTTTGCTGAGCTGGAGGCGTGGCTGCGGGGAGGGGCGGCCGAAGCGGAGGAGCGGCGGCGGGCGGCGGCGGCGGCGCTGGAGGCGGCGCCCTGAAGGCCCTGCCTGCCCTTCAGTGAAGGGAGTGTTTGGCGGCGGTGGGGCAACCCGCTGCCAGGCACTCCTGTACAGCCTATGCGAAGCCTGTTGACAAGTGCCTCTGTAGCGTCCCTCCGATCTGATCCATCCTCCCTTCGGTCCCCCTTCTTTCATTTGCACTGTACCCATCCATGCACAACCTCCGTTGTGCTCAGTTGACGCACTGGCATGCTCTGTGCGGGACCTCGGCTGCCCCTTCCCTGCATGCGCTTGCCGCACACCCGGTGCCCCTGACCTGTGTCCGCACGCTGCGGCACGGCTGCGCTGGCAACCCCTCCAACATCACAAACTACCCAATGTGCAAACCCCAGCTGCCACCCGATTGACAACAGCGGCCCGGGCGCTGCCACAGAAGCCGCTAGACAACGTCAACCTGGGCAAGTCATTCTGCTTGCTTCCCTGCCATTTCAGTGTGAAATCAGGGTGCCCGCCTCCCCCACTGATTGACCACCATAAGTTGATGCTGTTTCTGTTAGATCCTGGTTCAAAATTTCAGTGCTGATCAGTGCATGATAACGTAGTGTGCTACCAGTGCATGAGTGGGGGTTTCCGCTGCTGGCCACGAGCGTGGGGGATGGACAGGTGGGAGGCGATTGACTGACTGAGTGTGGGAAGCGTCAGCCAGGTCACACGGTGTCCGGTTGCCCGCATGCAGCCCGTCCGCCCGCATGCACATGGCCCACAAACTACAGCACAGAGAGGGAGAATAATGCAGGCAGCAAAGGGATGCTGCCACTGCTCGCCGCCACAATGGTGCTTTCACACCGGGCAGGCTGGGCAGCTGTGGGGAGACCACCAAGTGCGTGCATGCGACAAGCGACCACCCCTAGTGAGTGTGGGTGCCAGAAGCACTCAGGCAAAAGTGCGGTGGTGCCCCGAGGGGGCACCAGGTGGATGGGCCCGCCATTGGTAGCCGCCACTGACAGGCAGAGGGCTTCTTAATCGAGGTTGATTAGCCACGCCACGCTCCCCAGATGTGCACACACGTGCACTGCCGACCCGCAAGTCACGCAACTTGGGAAGGGGGCCGCGCTGCGCGCGAAGCGCGCGCCTGGGCGCCCGTGGGCCCAGGGCGCAGCCCTGGGGCCTTGTGCGCCCTGGCGCTAGCAAAGGCGTCCCTCAGGTGCCTGGCACAAGGCATGCGGGGAAGGCTGGGCAGGTGTGGGGAGGCAGCCAGGCGTGTGCCACATCATGATGGTGTGTGCCATGATGCGTTATGCCTGTTTCTGCGACTTTTGCCTGCGGCACTGCTCAACCCACAACCACCAGCCCACCTTTGGGGGCGTCAACACCCGAAAACCAATGTTTCAGAAACCACAAAGGCGGGGCCGCCAAACACACCCAGGCAGGCAGGGTTATAAACCCTAAACCCTAAACCCTAAACCCTAAAAACCCTTTAACTCAACCATTCTCCCTTTTCATCGTGGCATGTGCACTCTACCCCTGGAGCATGCCGGGCGGCGCGCCCGGCAGCGCCGCGCTGCGCGCGAAGCGCGCAGCTGCAGCTGGCTGCGCCCTGGCCCCGCGGTGCCCCAGAGCTCTCGTCTTTGGCCCGATGCGGTACATGCAACGCGGCCTTGGGCCGCGTTGGAGGTTTAGGGTTCGCATGTGAGGCGCTCGCCCTGGGCGCAGCGC
>JTEE01000235.1:787452-802036 GCA_002896455.3 Chlorella sp. ArM0029B | reverse complement strand
GGGCGGGCGGGCACGGTGCCCCTGGTTGAGAGCGGCGCTGTTGTGCGAGTACCATGGAGTGGGAGCTCGAGGGGCACACAGTGCCTCCACCTTCTGGCTGGCACGCCTTGCCAACCCCTCCCCACAAGCCGTGGTATCCTGCTGCCCTCTACATAGGTACCCACAGCGTGTACGTCCCGCCCAGCGTCCCCTCTTTCCAAGGTTTTCAGCGGCAGGCCGTGTGAACCCATCACCCCTCCTCACAAGCCACCATCCTGCTGCTGCAGCATGCACACGTGCACCCCTATCCCGCAAGTTTTTTGTTTTGTTTTTCCTACCTGTAGAGCCGGTTGGCCAGCACGATGCAGTCGTGGCGCAGGATGGTGTTGCACCCCTGCTGCAGGCACATCTGCAGGCGGGAGGGAGGGCGGGCAAGCGGGCAGAAGCATGTGACGGCCACATCGGGGCATGGGTGGTGCCGAAGCGCCCTTGCCATGCAACACATTGCACCGATACACAGCGCCAAGGATGAGATGGAACCGCAGGCACCACCATATGCTGGCTGGCAGCCCCGAGCAAGCAGCTCTGTTGCGCCCACCATGCGTCCCAACCTCCGCCTCTTCTTCAAAACGTCCCACCCCCGCCTCTCTCATTCATGCATTCATTCATTTACAGCGCTGCAGCAACACAAAAGTGTGCCGCAGATGCGTCATCCCAGCACTATGGAAAAGCAGAACTCAGGGTCTTCTATTATAAAGAAAGAGAGAGACCCCCGCCTCCCTTCCCACCTCCAACCCCCACTTGCGCCCCACCCCTGCATACCTGCGTGCGGAAATCTGTGATGATCTTGACGAGGCGACCCCGAAGGTTGTCCACCTTCCAGAGATGAAGGAGAGGGGAGGGGGAGGGGCAGGAGGGGAGGTTGGCAGGTGGGGAGGAGCGGCAGGTGGGCCACGCACGCGCGGGCAGGGCAGGGCAGGGCAGGGGGCAGGGCGGGCAGGCAGGAGTGCGGACGGACCGGGGAGCAGGGGGAGGTGGCCTGGCCCGTCCTGCGCCACACTTGGTGCATGCTTGTGAAACATACATGCAACCTAGCATGCCTGCCCAAGCCAACACCAGGCATTCATGGTTGCAAGCCAAGCCAAGGAGCACCACCCTGGCATGCCCTCTCACCTTCATGTGCTGCGGGATCTGGGAGACGACGCGCAGCGGGTCGATGTACCCGCCGGCGTGGTCCAGCAGCGCGCCTGCAGGGGCACACGTCAGAGGAGCAGGCGGGTTACTTGATATCATTAATATATCAATATCCTGCCGTCTTGGAAGGCGGTGGTAGCATCAGTAAAAAGAAAAGCAGGTAGGGAGATGGTTGCCGCATTATCAGGCATTGGAGCAGGTGGGCACGGGTGATTGCAGCACAGCAGAAACAGGCGTGGGGAACCATCCGCGGCTGTCGGAGCCGCCCCATGCTGCCCAGGGGACGCTTACACCCTGCTGTCCAGATGCATTGGGATGCTTGCACCCTGCTGTCCGGACGCATTGGGATGCTTACACCCTGCTGTCCCGACGCGTTGAGATGCACTGCAGCTGTGCCCAGCGCACCCGTGTGGACCCGCCAACCACCCGCCCTACCCTCTGGCAGCGCTGGGGAACAACCCCACTGCTGACTGTGGGCAGCAGCCCACCCTGAACCTGGTTGGTCCTGAAGTCGAATCCCCTCTCTGGATGTGAACAGCTGAACGACTACACTGAACGACTACACCTTGCTACACCTTGCTAGCTCCACCTGCCTGCCCTGCTGACCAACTAAACTGAGCAACTGCACTGAACGACTACACTGAACAACCACACCGAACGACCACACCTTGCTAGCACATGAGCCAGCCAGCCCACCAACCCGTGAGCTGTGCATCGCCTCCCAGGATGTGAACAGCTATGGGGAAAGCTGTAAAGAGCTGACCGAACAGCTGTGAAAAGCTGTACCGAAACGAGACTTGACTAGCATAGAAAGGAGGGCCCGCGGAGTAAAATTATCCGCGAGATTTCCTTGAGTGAGGTGGTGTCCAGACTTGACTACTTGACTAGCAGGTGTTCCCCCCACCCACCCGTGAGCTGTGCATCCCCCAGGGTGAGCGCAATCAGCTGCTCCCACAGCTCATCATCACGCTGCAGCTGCACAAACTCGACGGCCTGAGGGGGGAAGGGTGCAGGTGGGCGGGCGTGTCGGGAGAGGGGGAAGAGGGTTGGGAGGTATGAGGTGTGTGGGGTGAGACAAGGGTGGGGCTTGGGCTTGGGCTGCAGCTGCACACACACACGCTGGCGTGAGGAGCAGGGGCGCACCAGGGCGGAGCGGGAGGGGAGTACAGCAGGAGAGCGGTGGAGCAGGGTGGGTATGAGAACAGGTTGTCCAAGTGGGCAGCTGGCCAGCAGCAGAGTGCGCGCGTAGCGGTGCGTGAGGCCGCTGCAATGGGGCGCATGAGGCGGCCAGGCAGGCGGCGATTACCCTTGCGCTGAGGCCAGCCCAGGCGAGCACGCCCTGGAGTGCACACTCCACCCCACCGCCAAGCAAACGCACCGCCTAGATGCCTCCCTGCCCTGACTGGGAAGGCCCCCGCTCACCTGCCCCACATCTCGCAGCCCCTCCACAATCAGCCGCAGCGCCTTCTCGGCCGACCCCATGCGTCCCAGCACAAACACCATCTCGCGGGTGAGGCCCCAAGCCTCGCAGACCTGCTCAGGTAGAGGGGTAACGTCGATTAGACATCAATGGAACTGAGGTCGAGTGGAATGAGGGTGGGGGTAGAATGAGGGCGCATGGGCGGACAGCAAGGCAGGGGAACAGGAAAGGCAGAAGCAGGAGGCGGTCAGATTGAGCCAAGGAAGCAGCAAATAGTGGGCAAGGCGCGCAAGTTGCCAGCCAGGCAACTCTTTCCCGTGCCTGCTCCTCTAATCCAACCCAACGGTTCGCCATTCCCGGTCCTCTCGAACAAGGGAATGGTGCTCTCAATTTTGAACACACCCCCACACACCCCCTTGCCACCTGCACCTGGTATGCCCGCTCCAGCGGGTATGTGGGTGAGACCATGAGGAAGTGGAGGAGGCGGGAGGGCTCGTACTCAGCATACAGCTCCACCTGCACACCCAATACGGTTCACTCATTCATTTGTGTTGTGCTTGCATGATTCACTGAGCAGCACAGGTATGTGCTGAACATGACGCGTAACCCACACTCAGTCAGTCCACTACGGTCCGGGCAGCAAGAGGAACGGTGATAAGAACAAACAACTTGACGATTCGTGTGGGACAGCGCAAGCGTGTGGAGTTCAAGAGAGCAGTACAGGAGGGAGGGAGCAGGCGGAATGGCAGACTTGCCTACCACACCCTTTACAAAGAAGGGAAAGCAGCCGCCCTCACCAGCAGCTCTGCAAACTCTGCGCCCTGCCGGCCATCTGTTTCCAAGAACCAGTGCTGGTAGCAGTACCTGGCTCACCCACCCACCACCGTGCCCCCATCCTGACAGCCTTCATCTACCTCCCTCCCCCCCCAAGTAGCCAGCACACAGTCGGGCAGCCTCCCACTACCTCCCTCTCCCCGCAAGTAGCCAGCACACAGTTGGGCGGGCCCCACCTGCAGCTCCGCAAACTCCGCCCCCTGCTGGCTGTCCTTGTGGAACAGCCAGTCGAGGTAATGGTGCAGGCGGCGGCGCCAGCGCTGGCGGTGCTCCCCCTCGGCCGCACGCGAAGCAGAATCCTGCGCCCGAGTGAGTGAGTGAGTGAGTGAGATTGGGGTCGGGTAAGTAGCAGGGGAGAGGCGTTACGTAGACTGGCAGATGACAGCGGGGGACTAGTGGCCAAGTTGGGAGAGGCACATAAAAGTACAAAAGGGAAAGGGATGTGGGGAGGCACTTTGATGCCGGTGGGCCAGAAGTGAGCGCAGGATAAATGATGCGTGGTTAGCAAAGCGGGCCCGCCCTGTCAGCGATAGCTGGCCCGGCCTGGCTCCGAGCCCTGCCAGGGGCACCTTCCCCTTCAAGTTGCAGCCCCGTCCAGTCTCTGGACCCACCTGCAGCGCCGCCACGACCGCGCTGGGAGGCACCTCCTCGCAGTGCTCTACTAGAAGGCTTGTGGCCCGCACCTCGTCCAGATCCACCAGAGCTGTGAGAAGAGGGGAGGGGAGAGGGGAGAGGGGAGGGGCAGAGACGTGGCTAGGTGAGGGGTTAAACCAGGGGGAATGGGTGCAATGCACGTGCAGGGCGCGGCAGGGGCAGCACGGAGGGGTGGCGGAGCGGGAGCAGTCCAGTGCGTGTGTGTGTGTGGGCGGCGCACAGACGACAGGCGTCGGTTGGAGAGGCAGCCCGCCCACCTGCACATTCAGTCACACCCACCACACGACCCGCACCTGCTGCGTAGGGGGCCAGGCGGTCGAACAGAGCATGGCGTGCAATGTAGTCGAACACCGCTGGGGTGCGCATCTGCAGCACACATCCCGGAGAGAAGTGTCAGGAGGGCAGGGACGAGCCGCCAACATGGCTTGGCAGCGGAGGTCGAAGCACAGCGGGCACAGCGGAGCAGGCAGCGTGGAAAGCTCTCTGCTGTGTGGCCTCCCAGCCTGGCCCCTGCCTGCCTGCCCACTCGTCTCCTTTTGGCAGACCCCCCTCTCTGTGCAGCAGCCCTGGCCCCGCCCCCTCCACAATGGCAACAGGGTCTGTCAACATGCCACACCTTGCAACCCAAACCACATCTGCATGCCACACCTTCCAACAAGCTACTCCTCTCAATAAAGCACAACTGCCAACATGTCCCCACCAACCACGCCAGAACATCAGCAACAAGACTGCCTAGATGTGATGGATGAAGATTGTGTAGATAACATCAAAATCCAAGACTGCCTAGACCTCTCCCTCGCCTGTAGCTGCAACTGAAGCGCCTCCTCATGCCGCCCCTGCGCCGTGTACAGGTGTGCCGCCACCTGCTGCAGCACCGGCCAGCTGCCCGCAACTCCCCCCATGCGGCTGCAGCAGGCAGAAGGGACAGGGGGGAGCGGCAGCAGAGGCAGAGCAGGTGGGAATGGGGCACATGTGGTGCGGGGGAAGAAAGCTTGGGGTGCGATTGGTGGTTTCAGCGGTCTACCTACAGCAGGAGATCCGCGTCCCCACTCCCGCCACCACCACCACTGCCGCCACCTCTGCTAATGCGGCGTCCGGGTGCTGCCTTCCGCCCATCACCCGCGCCTGCTGCCTGCCTGCCTCCGCTGCTGCCGCCACCGATGCCACTGCTGCCTGATTAGACTGGGCTTCTGGTTGGACTCAATCGCGGAAGGGCAAGAACACAACCCTGCTCTTGATAGCACGCTGTTGGAACCCCCTACCTAAGGACGGCGCTCTGCAGGGCTGGCACGTCATAGGCGGCCTGTGGCCAGGTCCTCACCGCATCCAGCAGCACAGCGTGCTCTGCGGGGCACGGGACAGAAAGCAGGAGAAGGGTCTGGTGAATGTGGTGGTTTAATCACCAAACTGGCTGAACACCACCGGCAGTGCGCATAGTGCCAGCAGGACTTGAGAAGACGGATCCGACGAGCCGGCGGGACGGGGGGTGACAGCATATGGGCGCAGCAGCCTTCCAAGCGCTGGTTTGTCTGTTGCCCTGCCAGCCCAATCCGTCCAACAACCACATCTGCCACACGTACTGCCACCCACCTGTCGGTACCGGCAAACACTATTGTCGCTGTGCAAGGTCATGCCTCGAGTGGAGGACCCGTCGCGCCGCAGAGCTTACGTCCCTATCCCCCCCAACCACCCCATCCCCACCCGCGAAACGCCTGCCTGGTGGGGATAAGCCCCTCAACCCCAACCCCAACCCCAACCCCATACAGCGCCTGTCCGGCCCCACCTGCCGGGTGCAGCAGCAGCGAGGCCAGCACCATGTCGTAGGTGGAGCTCTTGAGTTGGGGGTCAGAGGTGGGCAGGAAGGGGGCCAGGGCTGCCAGCTGGCGAGCCTGGGCAAAGGTGTAGGACCAGCGCTCCCATGCAAGCGCGTTGGCCTGCAGGGGGGTGGAGGGTGTGGGGTGAGGGGGAGAGAGTTGAGTGATTGGGCTACGTAATGGGGATGGCGGAGCGAGAGGAGGTAGCGAGGGGAGGTGGTGACGTGATGGGAGACATGATGGGCAAAGGAAGCGGGATGATGATGCGCCTCCTGGTCCCAGCACGCCCCACTCAGGTTCCTGCAGCCTACCCGCGTGAATATGCCTGCAACAGTTCACCAGTGGCACAGCCATGCCATCCATCCACCCACCCACCGCCAAAATGCATGCACCCACCAAACAAGCCGCCACAAGTTGATGCAAGCTGCACCCACCACCCAAGCACAACAAAGCTTGCCTGCATGCACCCACACACACGCTGCCCGCAAAGTGCAATAAACACACCAGGCGACCCGCAGGCTGCCCCAACCCACCTTGAGCACGCGTGGGCAGAGGGCGGCAGCCTGGCTGTACCGCCCCTCCCCCACCAGCACCTGCAAGTACTGCTCTCCCAGCGCCTCCAGGGCTGCCGGCTGGACTGCAGGCAGCAGGTACAATGAGAGAACGGGGGTGCAACGTGAGCAAGTGTGCATGGCTTCCCCAGCGCCTGAACAACAACCGGCTGGACTGCAGGCAGCAGAAACAGGGCAGGGGCGGAGCTCGAGCACATGTTCTAGGATCTGTGCAGGCCTCCAAGGCTGCTGGATGGACTGCAGGCAGCAGGTGGAGAGAACAGGGTTGCCACATGAGCTGTGGCTGTGGCTGTGGCTGTGGCTCTTAACTGTGCTGCGGCTGTAGCTGTGCTGTGTGGCAGGACAGGCAGGCAGGCAGCGAGCAGCGGGCAGCAGGGCACGCAGCCAAGCAGAGCACTGGCCGGGGCAGTGCAGATGGCAGAGGGCAGGGGGCAGGGGGCAGGGCAGGGCAGAGCAGAGCAGGGCAGGGCGGGGCAAGGCGGGGCAGGGCAGGGCAGGGCAGGGCAGGGCAGGGCAGGGGAGGACACGATAAGACGAGCAAGACAGGGCCTGGGGCAGGGCAGGGCTGGTCATGCGAGGCCAGGCCGGGGCAAGCCGTGGGCGGGGGAATGGTCACACCTGAGCGGTCCTGCTCTGCAATCGCCAGCGCCTCCAAATATCGGCCTCGGTGCGACAGCCAGGCCACCCTGTCGTTGCCGTCCCGTGGCCGCCCCACAATCACGCCCTGCAGAAAGAACCACAGAAGAAGGGAGAGCCGTCAGGGAAGGGCATGACGATAAGGATGAGGTAACAGCACTGGGGGACAGGCTCATGCGCACCAGCAATAAGGGGTGGGGGCGTGAGCACACACTCTTGTAGGCACAGCATTTGAGACCCTGGAAGACTGGCAGGCACTTTCCACCTGTCAATGGCTGTTATGACCGGCACAGCTTGCCCAGCAAGGGTGGCAGGGGGGGCCGTGACGACAGAGTGGAGCAAGTGACGCAGAGCAAGTGACTCAGTGCCCGCCATGACCGCCCGCTACGGCAAGCAGGCAGGCAGGCAGGCAGGCAGGCAGCAGACGGGCAGGCAGGCAGGCAGGCAGGCAGGCAGGCAGGCAGGCAGGCAGGCAGGCAGGGGGGGGAAGGCAGCTGGGCTCACCTCTGGGCTCGACATGAGGTACGTTGGCTCCTCCCCTTCCCGCCACCACTGGTACTGCTGCACTGGTACTGCCTCCGAGCACCCATCCGCCTCCTCCTGCTGCTGCTCCTGCTGCTGCTGTGCCTGCTGTGTCTGTTGGGCCCCAGCTGACACTCCACCGCCGCCGCTACGGCCTCCTGCGCCTGCTGCTGTTGCCCCAGATTTCTGCGGGCTGCTGCGCCCGCTGCCTGCCACGCTGCCTCCCACAATGCTGCCGGCAGGGCTGAGTTGGGGGGTGCCCTGACGCGAGAGCGCACCCACTGCTGACGTGGACGTCCCTGCCGAAGTCAGCTGCAAATCTGCATCTCCCGAGTATACCAGTGCAAGCTGGTGCCACCGCCGCTCAGCCGCCCCGCAGCTGCTGCCCAGCGCATCAGCAGCCAGCAGCTGGCCGCCTCGAGTGAAGAAGCTGAGGCTGAGCTGCCCCTCATGCTGCCCCGCATGCCCGTCACGCTGCTGGGCTGCAAGTGATGAGACCACTTGCTGAGGATTGCCCACTGCCGCTGACTGCTGGCTGGCTGCTGGTGCTGGTGGTGCTGGTGGTGCTGCTGCTGCTCCTGGTTCAGCTGCTGGCTCTGCCACCGCCGCAATTTGCTCGCCATCGCCCCTCACGGCGGCAGCCTGGCTGGCGGCGTGCTCATCAGCAGAGGTGCTGCCGCCAATAGGCAGCACCGTGCCGGCCTCTGCCGCAGTGCTGTCACCTCGCCCGCCTGCTGACGGGGCGCCCCAGGTCAGCAGTGCCAGCTCAGCACCAAAAGGCGCGGCACCCAGGGCGGTGCATCCGGCATCAAAACTGGACACGATTTGGAGAGAGCGGCCAGAGGCTGCTGCTGWGCCTGGGTACGCCTGGGCCGCTGTTGAAGGCAGCAGAGAGCCCATCACACGCAGCACCCAGATGTGCCGCCCCCAGGCAACAAACAGCTCCCGTTCGCTGCGCCACAGCATGCTGCAGGGCGCGGCCGGGTCGGCAGCGGYGCTGGCGGGGCGCTCTAGCTTGCCGAGCCGCGTGTGGGTGGCCGTGTCGTATACCCTGCCATTTGCCAGCGGGGCGGAGGGAGGCGAGGAGACACTGGCGGCTGGATGTGGCGGCAGTATACGAGGAGGGGCAGAGGCATGGCCGTGCGGATGACAAGGGGAAAGGCAGGTTGGCAGGCCTTCGTGGGACGGCACGGCAGCGGCGTGCGTCCGCCAKRTGGTACCGCCTGGCGAGTTGCACAGTACCACCAGTCCAAGACCCTGACCGCAATAGCAGCAGTAGCAGCAGCAACACCAGCAAGCAGGCATCCAGCAGCAGCAGCAAGCGGGCAGCAGCAGCAGCGGCAGCAGCGGCAGCAGCGGCGGCAGCCAGCCAGCGGTTGCGGGCGGCCCGCAGCAGACGGCGTTGGCAGTGCATGCAGCAGTTGAAGCCGCTTGATGCACCGGACTCACCGCAGGCCGCTGTCGCTTGCCCATGCCAGCAGCGTGCCGCTCATGCGGGCGCAGCGCACCGTCCCCTTGCCCTGGAACAGAACCGTCTCCTTGTTGCCCAGCCAGCCCTGCGCAGCGTGAGGAAGGCGTGGGGTGTGGGGCTGGTCAGCATGGGGCACACAGCTGTTGAAAGTCACACCCAAAGCAGTGGGATCACCGTGCACACCACGCCAAAAGAGGTGAGGAAGGCGTGAGGTGTGGGGCTGGTCAGAATGGTGGAACACTGGCATGCCGGCAGAGCAGGCGAGCAGATCCCGCACATGCAGGCCGCAAGCACAAAAGCATGAACCTAAGCCAGCATCCCATCCTGGTGCGCGTCTTTTTTGTCAACATGGGCCCGCAAGGCAGCGGCGGCAGGCAGGGCAGGGGGTAGCTGGCCTGGCAGAACAGCTGTGGCCCTCCTGCCGAGACTGCTCCACCCTCACACACCTTGGAGCAGAGGGCCAGGCAGCCGGCGGTGGTGCCATACACCAGCTCCCGAGTCTTGCGGCTGCCATAGCGCGGGTCCAGCGCCACGGTCTGCGTGCGCCACATCAGCACCATGCCAGGTCAGCACCATGCCAGGTCAGCCCACGCCAGGTCAGCACAGGCAATGCAGCGTGTGCCCTTGTCCGCGTGCCAGCGTCGGCATGGGCCGCAGCAATGTGCACAGCACGCTCAGCACTGCAGCAGCAGCAGCGGCGGCAGCAGCAGCGGCAGCACAGGCGTGTCCCGCCACAAGCGGCCCAGCAACAGGGGCCCAAACTGCCACATAGAGTATGCGTGCGCCTTGGGGCGGCAGCAGCAGCAACATAAGCACTGGCACTGCGGGCAGCGTCGGCACCCCCACAAGACTGCCGGCAGGTGAGGGCGCAGCTGAAACAAGAACAGAGGGCGCACCGTCRCTGGGACCCCAAACTTGAAGCGTTGCACCTCTTCAGCGTATAGGGCGTACACCTGCTTAGGTAGGGGAGAGGGACCAGGGCTGATGTTGACATCGGAATGGGAGCATACAGCAACACAAATGGGCTAATGGTGTAGGCTAGTGGTGTGTGCCTGACAGGCACATGGACTGCCAAGGTGAACGAAACGAACCACCTTGCATGCCTGCCGGGGATTTGCACAGCGCATGTGCATGGCGCGGCGGGTGGACAGTCGCCACAGGCAGGTCGCAGGCATGGGGGGCAGGCAGCAGGCGGCAGCAGCAAGCGCCAGACAGCAGCGGCACACAGTGTGCAACAGCAACCGCCGAACGGCAGTGTAAGAACAGCAGAACCCCGAGAATGGAGAAGCAAGCACGCAGGCAGACATGACAGGCAGGGATGGGCAGGAGGGGCGCAATACCAAGCGCCAAGCAGCAGCATGCGAACAGCAGAAGCCAGCGGGAGGTGKCAGGCAGGAGTGTGGGGACGCGGAGAACCAGCAGCAATGGGCAGATGGGCGGGCAGGCAGGCAGGGGCAGGGCAGGCAGGGGCAGGGCAGGCGGGGCGCACCACCACGGTGCCGTCTGTGGAAGAGGAGGCCAGAAATTCAGCTCCGGCATCAAAGCTCAGGTCCGTAACCTCTCCAGAATGCTCAGTAAACACACGGATCTGCGGGGTGAGAAAATGGGGGCAAGGGAAAGGGAGGTGCGGGGCTCAGCGGCCCAGCGGCGGCGGCAGTAGCGGCAGGACGTAGCTGGTAGGGCACGCGCCGTCGCCCGCCATGTGCCGCGATCACTTCCCGTGCGCTCACCTGATTGCCCAAGTGGTCCAGCAGCTGCACGCGGCCGTCCCGGTGACCCACCGCTAGCACTTTGTCCGACACCGCCAACCGGGTGGCGGTAGGCTGGGGCCTGTGTGCACGCGGACTCTCATCGCCGAGGGCCGAATACCGCAGTCGCGGCTCCTCCTCCACTACGCCACCCGATCGCATTGCCGGCTCAAAAATGCTGGCACCAGTTACTTCAAAGTCCCCATAGGCTTGAGGTTGGAGCACTTTGGGGCACCCGTCTCCGCTAAATCAGCATGCTGACCTGTCGCCACCCGTCACAGCGGCACGCCGGCGCTGCCGCCGCCGCGAGTGAGCAGGTTACGCTTACATGCCCCCCTTGGGGGCCTAAGCATCCTCACGGTATGATAACGCCACGCTGCAATACATAAGCTGGCTAGCGGCCAGTTGTGAGCCTCCACCGAACCAGGCGTGGCCCTGCTGGCTTCGACCCCCAGGCCAGCAAAGGCTGTGGCGGAACAGCAAGTACAATCCCTTCGCACAGCCCCCAGCCTCACAGCGTGCTGACCGGGCATGAGACAAACATGCGAATTTATGTGCAAAGGCTGTTTCAGGTCAAGCAGCGTGCCCCATGTGGGTGCAGCACATGACATGAGTTGTCTGAACTCCTGAAATTCGCAGGGCCAGCCCTGTGGGCGCTTTCATCCCCTTAAAACCTTACATCACATAGTACATTCATATTGTATGTAACCACTTATAGGCGAGTTTTAAACACGCACATATAAAGCTCAGTGCATTTAAACATCGAATAGTTTGCTGCGCATTTTGCCAAAGCAGTGCTCAGACTGCCGTGCCGGCTGATAGCGCTTCTTGTTTCTTATATTCTGGGCTGCGCCTCGCGCCAGGCCGCCGTGCCGGCTGATAGCGCTTATTGTTTGACGATGTCAACATGATCCGCTTAAGCCCTGCGCAGCCTGCTAGCGGACCGGCGGGCAGGGCGGGCACGCAGCTCGCAGGATGCTCATCTCCTTTTCTGGGGCTGCTCATCTCCTTTTCAAGTGGGGGCCTGCTCTGGGTAGACGGGAGTGCCGACCCAGTGGATGCGGAGAGACAGATCGGGGCTGCCGGTGCCGCCAAAGGCGCCTGCAGAGGAGGGGCAGCAGGCGGTTGGCGGGTCACATGAGTCAGCCTGCGGGTTGCCGGCACAGACCGGAGCAGTAGCAAGCTACCTGCAAAGCCACGCAAACGAGTGCTTGCTGGTGCCACTGCTGCAGGTGGCTGCTCATGCCAAGCATGTCATGGTGCCAGCGACACAGGCGGCGGCTGGTGTGGCGTTGCCGCCCTGGCGGTGCAGGCAGGTTGTAACCTGGGCCTGCCCCCTGCAGGGCTCCCAAGACTGGCCAGTGCCAGGTGGGCGCTCACCGATGATAAACCTGCGGGCGGGCGGTAGGCAGGCAGGTTTGCCAACACACAGGTGAGGAAGAAGTTGAGAGAGGACAGCCCGAGGGATCGTGGGGTTGAGGAAACAGACAGGAATGTGAGCCAGAGGCACCACTCAGCAACCATGGCAGCAGGGCAGGTCATGCAATGGAAGAATGCCTCACCAGTACCACATGCCGACCTCCACCTCGAACTCGTAGTTGATGTTGTAGTAGTCGGGGCAGTCGGGGTGTGCGCCCACCATGCAATTGCTGCAATCGGGATGTGGGGGAGCACACTATGCAGTAATAGCAACAACGCCTCTGGGGTCCACAACGCTGTCGGTTGTTGGTTGTTGGCCCTCTTGGAGAAAGGCCCCCGACCTGTGTTTTGGCAATGTATGCTGTGCTGTGCTGTGGTTGGCCATTCCGAGCCGGTGACACTCTCTGCATTGCCACAGTGCTTTTGGCAATGGCGTGCCAGGTCACCACGCGTGCAGCATGCACAGTGGCACATGCACGGCTGGGACCCAGCCGCCACCTCCTGCCCTAACCTCAACGCTGAAACTTACTCACCAAGTGTGATCGTCCATGCCACTGGAAGCAACGGAAGGGGCGGGGAAAGGGGCGGGGGGAAGGATGAGGAGGAAGGCAGCAGACATGAGAGAAGGACATGCACCCAGGTCTGGGCTGCACAAGTGTGCGCATCCACAATGCACTCGTGCTACACATGCACGCCAACCTTGTGCCACATGCGGTGCCCCGCAGGCCATGGTGCAGCTGCCAGAAGGCATGGACGCGGCTGAACCCCACTCACCCAATACAGTTCTGCACGGCGTTGGGTGTAGAGGAGCTGTACACAGTGATGACTGGGTCACCATTGTACCTGCACAAAGCCAGCCAGGTACAAGTGCGTTGGGTCATTGTGTGTTGTCGGAGAGCTAGTATAAAAAGTCGAAGAGCAAGTGTAAAAAGAGTATGGCAGGCAGCGCAGGCAGGGCAGGCGGGCAGGCCAGGAAGGCAGGGCAGGCAGGCAGGCAGCGGGGTGGGTGCAAGGCAGGGGGCAGAGAAGGCGGGCAGGAAGGGCAGGCAAGGTAGGCAGGGCAGGCAGGGCAAGCAGGGCAGGCAGGGCAGGCAGGCGGGCAGGAGGGTCTTAGAAGGCGGGTCTCACAGGTAGTTGCAAGAGGTGGCCTTGACGCGCCCGGTGCCCACAGCCTGCCACGCGAAAATCATGTTGCTGCACACGTGGCAGGGGCCAACAAGGCGTCACAATCTTAGTGGAAGACGCTCCGCCAGGCAGAGGCTGACCGCCGGCACATGTAGACAGCATGTCGGGGGCAGCGCACGCACGCTCATCACGTCACTAGCAAGGTGGGGTTGCTTGTCGACCTCACAGACGGCACCCCCGGAAAGCAAGCAAAGTCAGATGCCTCACTCACTTTGACTTTAGCCAAGCGCAGGCAACGGGGGCAGCTCCGGGTGTAAAGGACACCTCCTGCACACAAACAGGGCAGGGTAGGCAGCCAGGCAGGGTTGTGCCAAGGCATGGACGTGTGCTGCGTCTTGCTGAGATGCACCCTCAGCAGCGCTGTGCATGCTGGCCTCCAGCTGCCTGCACCCCTCCCCCCTCTCACTTCCCCTGCCCCTCCACCTTCCCAATCCCTCAGCCCCCGGCCCTGCAAGGGCGCCAACCCGGGCTGCAGAATGACTCAACCCCAACCGCAGAACGTCACCACCATGCCTCCCACCCGTCTATCCACGACCCTTTGCACACACACACACCCCTGACTCACGCTGAAGCGCTGGCTGACATAGGGCAGGTCACTGCACAGGGAGGCAGGGGCAAGAGGGTCCACGTGATGCGCTCGCACGCAGCTGGCTGGCTGGTTTCCCAGAAAGTCCATAGGCGGTGCAGACAGCGTGACACAGCCTCTCAGCTAGCTGGAAATGCGACTTTTGGCTGCCAGGCTGCCAGACGGCTCAGCTGGCTCAGCTGGCTCGGCAGGCTGCCCACCATGGCGGCCCAGTGGGCAGGCTGCTGGTGGTCCCCTCCTCTGAACTCCCCACAAGGCACCCACCGCCATTCGTCTCTCCACCAACATATGCCCCCGCTTGCCCCACCCCACCCTCGCCCCACTCCACCCCACCCACCAAGGGACTGTGTAGGCGGCATTGGGGTTGGTGTTGTTGGGGCAGATGCGCAGCGGCTCCGACCAGGTGCTCTCAAGGGCCTGCGGCCCGGCATCACAGGGTGCACAGCGGGCTTGCTTGTCAGTGTTTGCAGCCTGAATTCCACACACAGAGTGTGTGCCCCGTACAACTGGGCATACGGGGACCACCGAGGGACAGGCCCCTATGGTGGTG
>JTEE01000235.1:768201-781634 GCA_002896455.3 Chlorella sp. ArM0029B | reverse complement strand
GGGTGGGTCCACGCAAAAGTGGCTCCACCCTCTCGGCAGCTTGCTGTGCTGTCACTGGCAGCAGCAGCAAGCGGAAGGGAGGGTTGCAGGGGCAGGAGGCAGTGTTGGCTCCTGCTACCCTTTCCCGGGTCATAGCGGTGGCGCAGAGACCCTCTGTGGTCTCTCTGCAGGCCTGGGAATTCGAATTGAGATCAATTGAAAGCTTCGGGGGGCTTCAGGGTTCTCTCTGCGCCCAGGCCTGGTGCCACCTAGGCTCCCTCCCAATGCCGGGGATGGGTGCCTGGCGGCACGCAAGGCGAGGGGCACACACCGCCTGCCTCCCTGCCCGCTGCCCCACCGGCCTGCCTGCGATGCCTCCTCTTCCACCCTCCCCACCCCACCCGCTTCACCTGATGTCAACAAGTACACGAGGATTGTTGGTTCGTTTCAAGGTGCGCGGGTGCTGCCTGCTGCACCCCTGCCTGCAGCGCCTACCCCTGCCGCCTCACATGCCTCCTTACCTGACAGGCACACGAGGATTGCTTGCTTTCTTGATTTGTTTTCAATATCAAGCAGCCCCACATGCCTCCTTACCTGACAAGTACATGAGGATTGTTGCGATGCGCATGCCTCCCAGCACACCCGACTTGCGCAGCATCTCCAGTCGTTCAGGGGTGTCGTTGACATCGTAATGGTCTCTATACGTCTGCCCCTTGTCATACCTGCAGGGAGGGGAAGAGGCACACGAGGCCAGGAGTTATGGCATGACGTGATGTGGTTTTTGCTTCCACCCACGCCCATGGTGTGTTACACTAGGTGGTATATCAGATGTGTGTCTCATCGAAAGAGAAAAGGAAGTGCTAAAGCGCTCCCTGTGGCTGACCTGCTGCCTCCCAAGAACAGGCAGGCACCCCCGGGCAAGCACCACCCTTTGCTGAATGCTCCCGGCTGGCAGGCACCCTCCCGGCAACCGCCCCCCTGTGCTGACTGCTCCCCGGTTGGCAGGCAGCCACCCCAGCGGGCGCCCGCCTTGGCAGGCCCCGGCGCGGGAAGACGAGGAGGCACGCGCACCCTGAGCACCGGGTCCAGGTCCTTCAGCAGGAATGTGCCAGAGCTGCACAGGCAGGAGGGGGGCAGGTGCCTGGGAGCTGAGCAGGCACGGGTGCACTGAGCAGGCAGTGTTGGCCTGTGCAGTGTGCAGGCAGTGTGTGCGTTTTATCACACACTGAGCCAGCAAGCGGGGCCGGATTGGCGAAAGTGTGACTATCACCTCCTTGCTTGCGCCCTCACAAACCCTAGCAACAACCTCTCTTTACAAGCTTGGCTATCTTTCAAGCTTACTATCTGTCAAGCTGTACAAGCTTGGCTATCTTTCAAACCAATGCCTGCCTGGTACGGGTGTCCCTTCATCAAGTCCTTGCCTAACACCTCTCGTCCCGTCTGAACCTGGCCCTGAAACCCTGGCACCAACACCCTTGCCTTGTGTGGAGCTTGGCCCCCTGCCTACTGGTCTGCAAAGCAGATCGACAACGCCTATGATATCAAAGGGACAGGTAAGGCTTGCCTGGTGCGTATGTCGTCCATCNTGTGTGGCGGCAGCGTTGTGTGCAGCTCAGCACCAAGATGCGCATCTACCGCTCATTGGTGTCCTCCGTGCTGCTGTACGGAGCACACAGCTGGGCGCTCACGGCAGCGCAGCTAGAGCGGCTCGAGGTGGTGCAGCGCAAGCAGCTCAGGCAGATCGTGAAGGGCAGCAGCACGGTGCCACCCGTTGGCAGCGAGCCACCCTGGCACATCCACAACACTGTGCTCATGGCCACCTGTGCGCAGCCCAGCATTGAGATGCAGCTGCTGCGGCAGCGAGGCTGCTGGGTGGGACACATCCTGAGAATGCCTGACTGCCGCATGGCAAAGCAGCTGTTTTTTTTGGTGACATTGTCTCATCCGCACCCGCACAGAGCCGCATGCCCCCCTCCCTCCATGTATGCCGCTGACGTGTCTGCCAAGATTCCCCGCCGCCTGTGCGAGGACCGCCCCAACCTCTTTGAAGCCGCTGCCAGCAAATCGCAATGGAACAATTACTTCTCTATCAGCAGCTAGACCACTCATACATCCCCCGGTGCTGCACCCACACTTTCGTTGATTCACACAGCCAGTTTGTTTTCAAGACCCTGTTTTCATGTTTTCATGCTTTCAGGGCCTTGTGGTGCATGCCTCGTCAACCTCTCAGGATTTGGTTCGTCGTTGAAGTTGAATCCCCTTTCAGGGGATGTGAAAAGCTGTAACGACTAGACTAGACTAGACTAGACTAGACTAGACTAGACTAGACTAGACTAGACTAGACTAGACTAGACTAGACTAGACTAGACAGCCCCCGGCCTCACAGCGTGCTGACCGGGTGTGAGACAAACATGCGGTGTGATGTGCAAAGGTTATGGACGGCCAAGCAGCGTGCCCCATGGGTGCAGCATGGGTGGCCTGAACTCTCTGAGATCAGCAGGGCCAGGTGGGCGCCAACTCCCTTCAATTCAACCACTTCAAAACCTTACATGGCATGCATGGTGTATGCACCAATGGACAAAATGTGTTGGGCAACATATAGGCGTTTAAAACATACACCTATTTTAACATCGAATAGTTTGCTGCACATTTCTCAAAGCAGTGCTCAGGCCGTGCTGCTGGCTGATACGCTTATTGATTATTATTGTTAGGCTGCGCATCGCCCAGGCCGCCGTGCCGGCTGGCTAGCGCTTATTGTTTCTTATTGTTAGGCTGCGCATCGCCCAGGCCGCCGTGCCGGCTGATAGCGCTTATTGCCTCATAACTCTTAGTGTTGTGATAACTTGGTCCACGTGCGCTCTGCGGCACAGCGTGCTTGCAGACTAGCTGGCTGGCAGGGTTTAGGCACGCAGCTCGCAGGCTGCTCGTGACTCCTTTTCTGGGGCATGGGAGCCTCTTCAAGTGGTGGCCTGCTCTGGGTAGACGGGAGTGCCGACCCAATGGATGTGGAGGGACAGATCGGGGCTGTTGGACCCGCCATAGGCGCCTGCAAGGGAGGGGCAGCAGGGGGGGGGGCATTGTTGACATGGTGTTTAGTCAGCCTGCGGGGACGAGGGATGGCCGGGTTGCCGGCACGGGCCGGAGCAGTAGCAAGCTACATGCAAAGCCACGCAAACGAGTGCTTGCTGGTGCCACTGCTGCAGGTGGCTCATGCCAAGCCTGGCATGGTGCCATCGACAATAGGCGGCGGCTGATGCGGCAGTGCCGCCCTGGCAGTGCAGGCAGGCGCGGTTGTAACCTGGGCCTGCCCCCTGCAGGGCTCCCAGTGCCAGGCGGGCGCTCACCGATGATAAACCTGCGGGGGGGCAGGCAGGGGTGGGTTGCAAGTATTTGAGGAAGAAGAAGAAGAACTGGACAGCGCGAGGGCGTGGGGTTTGGGAAGCCGACAACAGGCAATGCAGCCAACGGCACCAGTCAGTCAGCGCTGCACAAGAATGGACACCGAGAGGCGGGCCAGGGGACGGCAGCACCGTTGCAGCGGGGCGGTGTGCGGGGCACAGCTGAGCGGGGCGACACAGTAAAAGGAAGAGCACAGCGCGAGGGCCTTTGGTTGAAGAAACCGACAGGAGCAGCCAGAGGCGCCAGTCAGCAACCCTGACAGCAGGGCGGGGCAGGCATTCGGGCAAAAACTCACCAGTACCAAGTGCCGACCTGAACGTCCAATTCAAAGTTGATGTTGTAACTGGCAGGGCAGTTTGGGTGTGCACCCACCATGCAATTGCTGCAATCAGGATGTGGGGAGCACAGGGTCAACAGCGCAGCTCAGCTCAGCTCAGCTAGGCTCAGTCGTTAGGCTGATCGTAGGTTAGTTGTTGGCTCTTGTGGACAGAGGCGCCTGAGCTGAGGAGCTGCTGTGTCAACTTAAGACTTAAGCAGCTGCCAACCTTGCTGCTGCTGCTGTGCTGTGCTGTGCTGTGCTGTGCTGTGCTGGGCCATTCTGTGCCGCTGACATGCTCTGCGTTGCCAATGCTTAACCCAATGCGCCACATCTCGGCAATGCGTGCCCGGGGACTCAGCCTCCCCCCTCGCCCCGAACTCAGCATGTAGTCTCACTCACCAAGTGTGATCGTCCATGCCACTGGAAGCAACGGGACGGGGGGTGAGGAGGGACGGAGGCAGAATGAGGAAGCAGGCAGCAGACATGGGAGGAAGGCCTGGGCTGCACAAGTGTGCGCATCCGCAGTGCGCTGTTGTTACACATGCTGTGCTCCCCCTGCGCCTCCTCCCTGCTTGCAATCCTGGCGGCCCCCCCATTGTCCAGGGGTCTGTGGCGCACCATGTCTGCGGAAACCAGGCTGTACACCCTTGAATGCAACCACGCATGCATGCACCCCGTTCTTGTGCAACCCGAGGCCACGGTGCGGCTGCCAGCATGGAAGCAGCTGCACCCACCCAATGCATGTCTCGATGGCGTCGGGTGTAGGAGAGCTGTACACGCTGATGACTGGGTCGCCATTGTACCTGCACGGAGCCAGGCAGTACAACACATGTCTTGGGTCATTGTGACGACGAGGAGCACGTGAGTCAGGCAGGGCAGGCAGGGCAGGCAGGGCAGGCAGGGCAGGCAGGGCAGGCAGGGCAGGCAGGGTGGTTGCAGGCGGGAAGGCAGGCAAGGCAAGCACAGAAGGCGGGCAGGCAGGCAGGGAAGGCATGGGAGGCTGAGTGACGGGCAGGAGGGCCTCACAGATAGTTGCAAGAGGTGGCCTTGATTCGCCCGGTGCCCACAGCCTGCCACGCGAAAATCATGTTGCTGCACACGTGGCAGGGGCCAACAAGGCGTCACATTTTCAGTAACACATCACCAGGCAGTGGCTGGCCGCCGGCGCTTGTGGGCCAGCATATCGGGCGCAGCGCATGCACGCTCATCTCACCACTGGCATGATAGGAAGTATCTGCCGCCCTCGCAGACTGCACCCCCTAGAAAGCAAGTAAAGTCAGCTGCCTTACTTTGATTTCAACCAATCGCAGTCAACGGGGGCGGCGCCGGGAGTGAAGGACGCCTCCTGCAAATGGGCAAGGCAGCGGAGGGCAGGCACTGTGAAATCGAGAGGGTTTGGATGATGGCAAGGACGTGCAGCGTTGCGCTGCGATGCACCGTCAGCAGCGCTGTGCATGCTGCCCCCGTCATGCCTCTGCCCGCCCCCCAGCAGTGCTCACACGTGTGGCCTGCACCCCTCCCCCTTCTCATTCCCCCTGCCCGAGGACAGAAATTGGCGAAAAAATTGAAAAATTTTGAACCCATTGCAATTCCTCCAATTTCTTAAAACCCAAATACGAGGACAGAAATTGGCGAAAATTTTGGTTGTTTTTGGACCGCCTGCCCCCGACTGGGAACCCAGCCCTGGCGGCAGAACCTCACCCTCTGCCTCCCGCCCGTCTAACCACACCTTTTGCGCACCCACACACACCCCTGGCTCACGCTGAAGCGCTGGCTGACGAAGGGCAGGTCACTGCAGAGGGAGGCAGGGGGCAAGAGGGTCCACGTCATGCAAGCGCTGGCATGCAGCCGCTGGCTGGCTACCAAGAAAGCTGGCAGGCGGCGCCAAGGCGGTGCAGTCAGCATGACACAGCCCCTCAGCTCAGCTTCCAGGCGGCTCAGCAGGCTGCACACCATGCATGCACGGTGGCCAGGCGGCTGGTCACAGATTTTTGAACTGCCCAGGTGGCATCCAGCGCCATCCAGCACTCCACCCTACCTACGCATGCCCCGATTGCCCCACCCACGCCCCACCCCACCCCGCCCAAACATGCCCACCCATACATGACCCACCCCACCCACCAAGGTATTCCATCGGGGTTGGTGTTGACGGGGCAGATGCGCAGCGGGTCCGCCCAGGTGCTCTGAAGGGCCTGCGGGCGGCATCACAGCGTGCACGGCGGGCTTGCTTTTTGGGGTGAGCAGCCTGATTTCCGCAAGCAGACCCCTGGCCGATGGGTGACGGCCAGGGGGCAGGGGGGTGGACGGCGAAGGCGTGAGGATGAACATGCATGGTGCCCAATAGCGACATGCCCTGGAGTGCATGTGAGAGCACCCATAACCCATGTGCTGAATGGGGCAGCTGCAGGGGAGGCTGAGCGCCGGCCACAACGGTGCCAGGCAGGCCCTCGCCTGCGCTTGCAAGCAGCAGCAATCGTGTGTCGGCACCCGCAAGGCCGGCNGCTCCTTCTCCCTGCTTGCAATCCTGGCGTACACTTTCCAGGGGTCTTTGTCGCACTTCGTGTTGCGGAAACAAGACTGTAACTCTCCAAAAGCAAGGGGTGAGAAAATGGGGGCAAGGGAAAGGGAGGTGCGGGGCTCAGCTTACGCTTGCATGCCCCGGGGCCTTGGGGGCCTAAGCTTCCTCACGGTATGATAACGCCACGCTACCATACATCAGCTGGCTGGCGGCCAGTTGTGAGCCTCCACCGAACCAGGTGTGCCGCTGCTGGCTTCGACCCCCAGGCCAGCAAAGGCTGTGGCGGAACAGCAAGTAGAATCCCAGTGCACAGCCCCCATCCTCACAGCGTGCTGACCGGACATGAGCCAAACATGCGAAGTGATGTGCAAAGGTTGTTGATGGTCAAGCAGCGTGCCCCATGCGGGTGCAGCGCACGAGTGGTCTGAACTCCTGAGATTAGCACGGCCTGTGGGCGCTTTCATCCACTTAAATCTGACATCACATAGTATATTATATGTAGCCAATTATATGCACTCATAGTTTAAATCACACACATATAAAGCTCAATGCATTTTAACATCGGCTAGTTTGCTGCGCATTTTGCCAAAGCAGTGCTCAGACCGCCGTGCTGCTGGCTAGCGCTTGTTGTTTCTTATTTCTGGGCTGCGCATCGCCCAGGCCGCTGTGCCGGCTGATAGCGCTTATTGTTTGATGACATGATCCGCTTGAGAACTGCGCAGCCTGCTAGCGGACTGGCCAGCAGGGTTTAGGCACGCAGCTCGCAGGCTGCTCTTCTCGTGATCCGGGGCAGGGGAGCCTCTTCAAGTGGCGGCCTGCTCTGGGTAGACGGGAGTGCCGACCCAATGGATGTGGAGGGACAGATCGGGGCTGCCGGTGCCGCCATAGGCGCCTGCAGAGTAGGGGCAGCAGGCGCTTGGCGGGTCACATGAGTCAGCCTGCGGGACGAGGGATGGCCGGGTTGCCGTAACATTCCGGAGCAGTTTCGAGCCACGCAAACATGTGCTTTCTAGTGCCACTGCTGCAGATGGCGGCTCATGCCAAGCCTGGCATGGTGCCGGCAACAATAGGCCGCGGCTGATGCGCCGGTGCCACCCTGGCGGTGCAGGCAGGCGCGGTTGCAACCTGGGCCTGCCCCATGCAGGCCCCCTGCAGGGCTCCCATTGCCAGGCGGGCGCTCACCGATGATAAACCTGCGGGCAGGCAGGGGTGAGTTGCAAGCAAGTGAAAAGAAGAAGAACGAGGACGGCCCGAGGGATCGTGGGGTTGAGGAGACCGACAGGAATGTAAGCCAGAGGCACCAGTCATAAGGCAACACTCATGAGGAACCATGGCAGCAGGATTTGAGATCCTATCCTGCCTGATAGGTCGTGCAAATGGAAGAATAACTCACCAGTACCAAGTGCCGACCTGCACCTCGAACTCGTAGTTGATGTTGTAATAGTCGGGGCAGTTTGGGTGTGCACCCACCATGCAATTGCTGCAATCAGGATGTGAGGGAGCATAAGGTTAAAGGTCAAAGGTCAACAACGCTGCAGGTTGTTGGTTGTCGGCCCCTATGGAGAAAGGCGCCTGACCTGTGTTTTGGCMCCTGCCATAAATTATGCTGTGCTGTGCTGTGGTTGGACATGTCATTCCGTGCCGGTGACACTCTCTGCGTTGCCACAGTGCGCCAAAGACCGGCAATGCAGGCCAGGTCACCAAGCGTGCAGCGTGCACGGCACCCAGCCGCCACCTCCCGCCCTAACCTCAACGCTCAAACTCCCTCACCAAGTGTGATCGTCCATGCCACTGGAAGCAACGGGAGGGGAGGGGAAAGGGGCGGGGGGAAGGATGATGAGGCAGGCAGCAGCCATGAGAGAAGGACATGCGGCCAGGCCTGGGCTGGGCTGGGCTGGGCTGGGCTGGGCTGGGCTGCACAAGTGTGCGTATCCACAATGCACTCGGTACTGCACATTCACCCCAACCTTGGACCACTTGCAATGCAATCAGAGGACATCCTGCGCCTATCAGCAGGCATGAAAGCGGGTGCACTCACCCAATGCAGTTCTCCACAGTGTTGGGTGTAGAGGAGCTGTACACAGTGATGACTGGGTCGCCATTGTACCTGCACAGCCAGCCAGCCAGGTACAAGTGCGTTGTGTCATTGTGCGGCAGGCAGGGCAGGTGGGTAGGCCAGGAAGGCAGGGCAGGCAGGCAGGCAGCGGGAAGACTGGCTGACTGATGGTGCGTTGCACGTCTAGCAGCGGGTAGGGGGCAGGGCAGACTGGCAGACAGGCAGGTAGCGGGCAGGGGGGCAGGCACGGGGCAAAGCAGGCAGGCGCGCAGGGGGACAAGCAGGCGGGCAAAGCAGGCAGGCGCGCAGGGGGCAAGGCAGGCGGTCAGAGCAGGCGGGCAGGCAGGGCATGCACAGCCAGGGTAGGCAGGGCAGGGTAGGCAGGCGAGTCTTAGAGGGTCTCACAGGTAGTTGCAAGAGGTGGCCTTGACGCGCCCGGTGCCCACCGCCTGCCACGCGAAAATCATGTTGCTGCACACGTGGCAGGGGGCAACAAGGCGTCACAATTTTAGTAAAGGACGCCCCGCCAGGCAGAGACTGACTGCCGGCGCTTGTGGGCCAGCATATCGGGCGCAGCACACGCTCATGACATCACTACCAAGGTGGGGTTGCCTGTCGACCTCACAGACTGCCCCCCCCAAAAAGCAAGCAAAGTCAGATGCCTCACTTTGACTTCAACCAAGCGCAGGTAACGGGGGCGGCGCCGGGAGTGAAGGAAGCCTCCTGCAAATGGACGAGGCAGCGGAGGGCAGGCACTGGGAATTCGAGAGGGGGTGGATGATGGCAAGGACGTGCAGCATCGCACTGCGATGCACCGTCAGCAGCGCTGTGCATATGCTGTGCATGCTGGCCCCCTGCTGCCTCCTCCAGCCCCCAGCAGTGCTCCCACATGCTGCCTCCGTGCCGCCTCATCCCGCGCCCCAGCAGTGCTCTTACGTGTGGCCTGCACCCCCTCCCCCTTCTCATCCCCCCTACCCGAGGACATAAATTCATAAATTGGCGAAACTTTTGATTGTTTTTGGATCGCCTGCCCCCAACTGGGAACCCAGCCCTGGCCGCAGCACCTCACCCCTTGCCTCCCACCCGTGCATCCACGATCCTCCGCACCCACGCACACCCCTGACTCACGCTAAAGCGCTGGCTGACATATGGCAGGTCACTGCACAGGGAGGCAGTGGGAAGAGGGTCCACGTAATGCTCGCGCGCAGCTGGCTGGCTTTCGAGAAAGTCGATAGGCTGTGCAGACAGCGTGGCACAGCCCCTCAGCTAGCCGCAATTGCTACTTTTGGTTGCCAGGCATCCAGGCGGCTCAGCAGGCTCAGCAGGCTGCTGGCGGGCACCACTCCGGACTCCCCAGATGGCATCCAGCTCCACCCCGCGCTCCACTCCACCCACACATGCCCCGATTGCCCCACCCACGCCCCACCCCACCCCATCCCACCCNGGAGGGCTGGGCCTAGGCGACGGGGGCGGTCGTGGGGGGAACGGCTGCGAGGAGGTGAGCAGGGGCAGGGAAAGGGAAAGTGTGGGCTTGTGTACGGCACTGTCACCAGTCAAGGTAGCGGCAGCGGCAGGCCTCAGTGGCGGCAGCCGGGCACACACACTGGCAGTGGCCCCCCATCCCGTGTTATGCCCGGTAGCTCGAGCTCACCGGCTTGGGCCGTTTCTGCAGCAGGGCACGGCCATGGGTGCGGGCGGCCCTGCAGCAAGGGGGCAGCRGTTGCGGGCGGGGTTGGTGTGCTCTCTGGTGTTCAGAACAGCATGTGCAGGAGGTGAAGGAGGGGGGTGGTGTGCATGACTCCTGCTCGGGGAGCAGCCACATGAGGGACCTTGCGGCCGATCTCGCGAGCGTGTCACAAGCCGTACCGGGTGGCCACCAGCAACCCTCGAGCCACTCACCCCTGGGCGTCATCGGCGGCAGCCGCGGCCGAGGCGCCTGCGTGCAGGGATGACAGGGCGAGCAAGGGGGTCAGCAGGGAGGAGGGCAGGCTGCTGCCCTTTGCCACCCTCACCCCCCCGTCACAGTGCCTGCGAGGGCGGTCCCAACGGGCACAGCAAGTACTCGACAGGGGACGCTCGACTCGACGCCCTCGAGGAGGTCAACACCGCCTCGACGGGCGGCACCCCAGGGATGTTATGCGTGCATGATTCAGCAAGCCCTCCGGAGGGCGTACCGCACTCATTAGTCCAGTTGCTGGTAAAGTGTCCTCCCAGCCCGGCAAATCCGTGCATCAGTGCGGGCATACTCGACACAAATATACCTGATGCAAGAAAGGCCACCAGCAGCGCCAGCGCCCAAGAGCCGCGGCGAGCACAGCGCAAGTGCGCCATGGCGTGCAGCCCCGTGCGCAAGGCTTGTCGAAGCTTCGCTACAGGTGGGGTACAAAGAGTTCCGGTTGGGGGAAGAATGCCATGGCGGCCCGCGCAAGCAATTTGTGACGTTTGTCGTCCAATGCCACGTCACAAATTGCGCCGGCGTGGGCTGCCTCTTCACGTATTCGTACGGTTGCCAGCTGATCCCCCGAATACCACTGTTTTGGAGGCGTCGGTGATGTGGGGTGTGTGAGGAAAGAGCAGCCATGGATGCTGTCAAGGAGCGCGCGATGGTACGAGTGCAGAGGCATCTCACGCCGCTGTACTGCGGGCCTCTGGAATGGAGCCACACATCAAGTGGCGGAAGCCCGCAGGCCGTGTTGGTCCATATTCCAGAGCTTCCGCCCATGAAATCGGGTGGTGGCAGAGTATGACGTCCAAATGGCCTACCTTAACGCTCGAGTCACTCAAATCCGGAGCCTAAAGGAACCAGGGGGACAGCAGGACCGCCGGTGGGGGGGGGGGGGCTCCCAGATTGACACTCACATTCTACAATCCCCGGCACCCAGACCTGACGCTGCAGCGTGCCATGGGCTGGCCCTCGCGGCCGCCCAAAGTGCCACCGCCCCGGGCCGCCGCAGTACTGGCAGCTGCCGGCCAGCCAGCGGACTGTCGGACAGCTGGGTCAGCTGAGTCAGCAAGAGTTACATGCGTGCCATGCCAGAAACAGGCCCGGCTTCAAGTTGAGGCGTCAGTGGAGATTAGTGAAAGTCAGTGAAAGTCAGTGAGAGTCCTGTGGCTTGCAGGCGCCGCAGGCCAGCCGGCACTGCCCCCGCGCCGTTGAGCTGCCCACCATGTAGGCCTTGTTGTGCTCGCACTCCCCCTGCGCCGCCCACTGGCCGCACTGGGGCTGCCGGTCCTGGCAGCCCTTTTCGTCCTCTTGCTCCACAGGGGCAGCTCCAAACGGCTCCACGTGAATCTACACAAGAACAAGGAATGAGGAGGGGGTGGGGTGGGAGGAGGCAGCCTGCGGAAGCAGGGTTGTGTGGGAGTCTGGGAGATAGAGTGGGGGTAGGGTGAGGGTGTGGTGCACGCGAGCNGCAAGTCGGCGGGACTACATGGAAATGCGTTGGGGCAGTCAAGGTAGTACCAGATTACATGTCTACATGCTAGACAACGGTGGGGGGAGTGGGGCAACGGTGGGTGACCACTCCCATGGGTGAAGGTCCCCAATGTCCCAGGACGTGTGGGGGACCTAGGCTTCCCCTAGTGAGTGCAGCTGCAGGAGATGAAGGAGGGGGGTGCTGCAGCTGTGCAGGAGCAGCCACTTGAGGGACCTTGCGGCCGAGCGTGTCACAAGCCGTACCGGGTGGCCACCAGCAACCCTCCAGCCACTCACCCCTGGGCGTCATCGGCGGCAGCCGCGGCCGAGGCGCCTGCGTGCACGGATGACAGGGTTTAGCAAGGAGGAAGGCAGGCTGCTGCCCTTTGCCACCCTCACCCACACCTTCCCAGGGCCTGCGAGGGCGGTCCAGACGGGCACCGCAGGTAATCGACAGGGGACGCTCGACTCGCCACCCTCGCGGAGGTTAACATCGCCTCGACGGGCGGCACCCAGGGATGCTATGCACAGCGCAGGGCTGGTCCGTCCGGATGGGCGTACCGCACTCTTTAGTCAAGCTGCTTGTGAAGTGTCCTCCCAGCTCGGCAAATTCATGCATCCGTGCGGGCAAACTCTATACATGTATACCTGCTGCAAGAATGGCCACCAGCAGCGCCAGCGCCACGAGCCGCGGCGAGCACAGCACAAGAGCGCCATGCCGTGCAGCCCCTAGCGCAATGCATGTCCCTGTTACGTTGCAGTTGGATGAAACGAGTGTCATCTGGGGAAAAGAGACACGATTTTCCCCAGCAACGGCAATTTGTGTCGTGTGTCGTCCCATGCCACGTCACAGGCGTGGTTGCTCGACGTATTCGTACTGTTGCCAGCTGTTATTGTAAAACAACACTATTTGGGAGGCTTCGGTGCTGTGAGGGTGTGAGGAAGGGCAGCCCTGGATACTGTCAAGGAGCGCGTGATGGTAAGAGGTCACGAGCATCTGCAGCCTCTGTACTGCGGGCCTAGAGGCTGGAACATGGAGCCACACATCAAGTGGCGGAAGCCCGCAGGCCGTGTGGGTCCATATTCCAGAGCTATCGCCCATGTAATCGGGTGGTGGCAGAGTATGACGTCTTAATATTTAGAGTAATTAGGTTTAGGTAACGTTCGAGTCACTCAAATCCGGAGGTGCCTAAAGGAACCAGGGGGGTGCAGCTGGGGGCTCACGGCCACAGAGGGGCGCCCTGGAGGAGCCCCTCCCTAACTCCCACTCACTCTCTACATTTACAGTGTATGGCAGTGCTTTCTGGCCCTGTGGCAGACTGCACGGCATGCTGACCTGCCGCCACAGCAGGCACGTGCGCACGCCGCATGCACGCCGGCGCCAGCGAGCAGCTTATGCTTGCATGCTCCGCTCGGGGCCTAAAATTTCTCACGATATGATACTCCACGCTAAAACATAAAATATGGCTGGCTGCCAGTTGTGAGCCTCCACCGAGATGGTGTGGCCCTGCCAGCTGCGGCCCCCAGGGCAGCGGAGGGCATCCCCTCTAGCTCACCCGCCGCTGCTCGGCGGAACAGCAAGTCGAATCCCAGTGCACAGCCCCCTAATCCTATCAACATCTACATGGACCATGTGGTGAGGGAGGCAGCAGTCACAGCCAAGCGGGAGGCAGCCAGCCTCGGCATGCAGCTGGGGGTGCAGGTGCGGTTCTCCCTGCCTGACACCCGGTGTCAGGGGCCCTGCCAC
>JTEE01000235.1:721748-732995 GCA_002896455.3 Chlorella sp. ArM0029B | reverse complement strand
AGGGAGGGAGGGAGGGGGGAAGCATGGAGGGTGGTTGTAGTTTGCAAAGGGTACATCAAAGCCGCTACGTGGGGTGCCCAGTATTAGAGGCGTGACATGGCGGGACAAGCACGCCGACCAGCATGTCGCAAGCATGCCGCCCAAGGCACAAGCACAGAGTTCAATTCCCAATCTGTGCCGCAAGTTTTGCTACAGCGAAAAAAACAGGCTGCAAGCCCCCCCATTAGGGAGCAAGCAAGCAAGCAAGCAGTGCCCTCTGTGCGCGCTCGCCTGTGCACGGACGTCTGGCCAGAGTGTAAAGCACTCGCACACAAGCAAGCAGGCAAGCAAGCATTGCCCCTCTGCGTGCGCCCACTCACCTGGGCACGAGCATCAGGCCAGATTGTAAGGCCCAAAAAGAAAGCCAGCCAGCAAGCAAGCAGTGCACCTCTGTATGCGCTCACTCACCTGTGCACGGACGTCAGGCGTGAGGCTGAAGTCGAGGGTAGCGGTAACACGGTCCCCCGGAGCATAGCCCAGGGCCAGGAGCAGGCGCTGCTTTTCCGCGGGGTCTGTGGCTGCGCGGTACATCATCTGCGGTACAACGGAAAAGGAAGCGGTACAGTGTGGTGAGGTGGAGGTACATCGCATGCAGTACAGCGGGAAGTTTGTGGCGGCACAGTGTGGCGTGGGTGACGGTGCAATGGAGTGGGAGGTAGTGGAGGGCAGCAGCAGCTGCTATGCGTGCAGCAGGGCAGGTGGATGGCCTGCCTGCTTCAAGGCAGGAGATAGGCTGATGTGGTGCAGTCGGATGCAGTGCAGTGCGGGAGAACGGTGTGGGGCAAGCCAGGAGCGCGGTGCGCCATGCTGGTGGGCGGGCTGCACGCCGCGTCCGCGCTGTTAACGGAGAACGCGGCGGCAGCAGGAGATGCATGTGGGTATTACAGCAGCGGCAGTGTTGCATACAGGCCACCTGCACGCCACGCCTAGCACTGCACAGCACATGCAGCATGAGTGCAGCACAATGCAACCCACAACGGCATGCTCACTGCGAGATGCAGCACGAGAAAGCATGAGCACAGCGCAGCACACCCACAGCACAAAGCACAGCGTGGCGCAGCACAGCATGCACCAGCACGCCCCACCTGCAGCTGGTTGAATGTCTCCCAGTCGCTGCTGCGGGCCGCCGACTGGTACACCGCTGCGCGCACGTCGGCTTCGATAGGGTTGGTCGGAGGGGGTGCCCCCTCCTCTCCCTCCAGCTGGGCCATCAGCGTGAGAGCCTCCACCTGCACAGGGGGCCATTCGAACCGGGGGAGACGAAGAGGCAGTACAGGGTCAACAAAGCCAACAAGAGCGAGTGTGCTAAACCAATCAACCAACCGATCAATTGATTACATTACAAAGCATTACATGTCGAGCAGCAGGGTCGCGGTAGCTGCTGCAAGGTCGGCAGCTGCTGTGAGCAGGCGGGTAGGCACAGGTGGCAGGCTGGCTGTTGATTTGCTGTGCACGATGCGGTGCTGTGAAGGATGAGCATTCCTCTAAAGGATGCACGGTGCTGTGCAGGGCAATCAAACGCACCTGCATGTTGTTGCTGCTGCCGCCGGTGCGGTCGGGGAAGAGACCTGCCGCACGCAGGATGGCAGGCCTGCAGGCGCACAATCAGGTTTGACGAGAAGAGGGGGGAAAGGCGCAAAGGTTAGGCAGCTGACTTGCTGCTCAAAACCTGGACATCCAACAAAAATACTGCCAGACAGGGCAGGCGGGATGCAAGTGCCGTCTTTAACAGAGACAGATGGTGTGAGGGATTGGGTGGGCAAGCTTGGCCCGGCCTGTGCCCGAGACAAAGGGCCGCTGGATGGGCGCAGCAACAGCGAGCACAGCAGGCGCAGCGCAGCAGCAGGCAATACGATGTGATGGGCGCAGGAACGGCGAGCGCAGCAGGCGCGGCAACGGCGAGCAGAGCGGGCGCAGCGCGGCAGCACGCAAAGCGTGGCGCGGAGCAGCCACAGCGCGCAGCAGCAGATCGGCAGCCCCGCCGAGGACGGAGGGAGCGAATTTTAAAGGGGGGGAGAGACAGGCATTCGGTAGCTGTGCCACTGGGAGCTGGGTGAAGGCAAGCTTATGTGTGCACCAAGCAGGTGGTCAGCATGCGCAGCGCACCTCAGCATACGGTAGCCAATGGCAGCCTGCTGCTCCGCCGGAACTGTGACCTTGGCTGGATGCAGACTGAACAGAAATGTGCTGCTGCTGCTGCTGGCGCTGGCGCTGGCGTTGGCGCCGAGGGCGCTGCTGGTGCTGGAAGAGCGGTGCAGGTAGCTGGGCAGCAGCACGTCGCCAACCCAGCGCTGCCAGCCTGCACGCGGCAGGCAGCGAAGGCCACCGGTTATAGGATGTCAGATCTGGGCAGTGCATAGCTCTGCCGGGCTGGGCGCAGTTCGCGGCATCACACAAGACACAGCACAGCACAACACATCACAGCACCCCACAGCACAGGGTCTGCTTGGCATAGCCACGCAGCACAGCACAGCTCAGCTGAGCACAACACCTGGCTGGCAAAAGCACCGGCACAACAACCCATGCGAAGTGCAAGCTGCACACAAGGCATGCACGGCGTGAGGTGGGTCGTGCTGTGCCGGTGTGGCCACCTGCGCTGAGGGCCCTGAACCCAGGCTGCCCTGCCACTGCACTGCACTGGAAGCATCGATTGGCCCCTGCAGAAGAGCCGAGCTGGCGCTGTGCTGGCACTGCGCTGGTGCTGTGCTGGCACCGGGCTGGGCCTTCAAGAAAGACAATCTGCCCCTCCCTCCACCACCTTTCTTCCTTTCTTCCTTACAAACTCCACCCTGCCCCTCCCTGCCTCCGGAGAGCGGTCTCCCTGCCCTCCTCCCTCTCTGAAATAGCGCACTTGAGTAGCAGTCAAAGGGCAGCAGGCCATTAATCATATTACACCCTGCCCCTCCCTCCACCCCTTCCTTGTTTTGAGACTCCCTACAGCCTCTCTACAGCTGGCGCTGAGCTGGAACGGGGTGCTTCTATTGATATTACACCCAGCCCCTCCCCCCCTGTACTCCTCACTTGAGTAGCAGTCTGAGGGCAGCAGGCGTTCCAGTTTGTAGATGTAAGGCAGGGCCACCGCCCATGGTTCGTAGTCGTGGGCGGGCCGGCTGGGCAGCGCACTGCAGCGGGAGCAATCAACCAATCAATCAGCGAGTCCTGCTGGCTCCGTGGTCCCAAAAATGTGATTGACAGGCCCGCCCCCTGCTCCACACTCACAAAGTAAAGCACTGGGCGTACAATACGGCGTCTGCGGTGCCCCTCCCCAATGACACACAAGGCCTTTTCCTTTGGAAACAAACGTGAAAGGGCAGCATTCACTTAGTGGCACTCACAGCAGCAGGTCCAGAAAGCGGGTGACGTTATTTCCCTCCCCACGCACGTTGGGTTGCCCTTCCCCGGCCCACCCGCCCCTCAAACACACAGTCACGCAGTGCATGGCCCACAGCACACCAGGCAGCCACTCACAGCAGCAGGTCCAGGAAGCGGGTGATGTTGTTTCCCTCCCCTGCTTCAGCCAGGCTGAAGCTGTCGTCAAGAAGGCCCGCCAGGTCAGCACCAGACAGCGGCGGCGCCTCGTCAGCAGCCGCACCGGTGTCGGCGCTGCAGGCGGGCAAAAGAGGGTGTGAGAGAGGCCGGTCAGCTGGGCAGCGGGTGAGTGGATTTGGAAAGTGGGGAAAGCGGTCGGCACCCGAACAAGAGTCGGCCCTTAGCCAGCAGCGCTGCTGGCGTCGGCGCTGCAGCGGGCAGGCAGGGCCCCGGGTCTCTGGCAGGCAGGTCATGAAAGAGGCCCAGTTAAGCTGGGATAAGGGTGCAGGCTTGGCCTGCCTATCCACCCGTGCATGCCACACGTGCAACCACAGATGCCCTCATGGCCCGCCCAACCCTGCCATCCGACCTCCTTTCCTGCCCCGCTTCCCTGCCAGCTGTTCGCCGCAAGCGCGCACCGCACAAACCAGCTGCCCCCTGCCACATGCCCCGAGACAGCACTCACATGGCGGCAGCTGCCAGCAGCTTCCACCCCTCCTCGCTGTACTGCACGCGGTAGTACCCCAGCTGCTGCGCGTTCAGCTTCACCCATGTGTGCTTCCCCTTGCTGCACCACAGGGGAGAGGAAGAGGCGTGAGGGGAAGCACTTTGAGGAACGAGGGAGACGGAGGGTGTAGCATTTCAAAAGAAGGGGTAGGCGGGAGGGGCCAGCACTTCAACTCTCGAGTGAGCAACCCTGGAGTGGGCTCGTCCCAACCCTGAAAGAAAGAGTCACCTGCAGCGCTCATACGTGCCATCGCAGCGCTCTACAAACAGGCACAAAAGTGGGCCTACGTTGCTTCCCGCCTATCCCTGTGCATCACGTGCCCCGCCCACCAAAAACACGCCCCTGCCGCACCCTGCACTCTGTCACGCTCCCTGCCGCGCCCATTCCCGCTCAGCCAGTGGCATCCTGCCAGCCAACAACACACTGCACAGCCACCCCTGCCCTGTTCCCCCGCCCGACTAGTGTAGGGGCTAAACACCCCTCATGACCCTAAGCCCTACATCGCCCCGTGCCGCACCTCATCTTGAGCAGGGGAGCGCTGCTCTGGCACTCTCGCAGCACCGTCCACTGCAACGCGCTTGGGTCAGCCCCCGTGGTGTAGCTGCAGCAGTGTGCAAAGATAGCACGAAATGCACGAATGATTGAATGAATGCACAGGGAAGGAGGGGCGGGTGCTTAGGAGGGTGCAGGGTGCATCGAGCACGACCGCTAGTGGGGGAATGGAGGCGTGGGGTGGCGCCACTCCGGGCTGCAGGGGGCCACGCATGATGAGGAACCGCTGGGATGCGAGCTGCGGCCGCACAGCGTGCTGCCTTGCAGCACAGCACAGCACAGCTTGGCACGGCACAGCACAGCATGACACAACGCTCTTTACCACAGCACGACACGGCATAGCGGAGCACAGAAACACGGCACATCACAGCGCAGCACACCACAGGGCAGCGCACCTGATGGGTATCCACCAGGCTGTGTTTGGGTCGCAGGGCGCGCTGCCCCCCAGGCCAAAGGGCGACTGGCGCAGCCACACCCGGCCCTGGGCGTCCGAGCTGACGGTGACCAGTGGGTAGCCCTGCTGGTACGTCCATTGCTCCATAAACATGGGCAGCCCGGGGTCCAGGGCGGCTGGAAGGGAGCGGGGGGGGCAGCGGGGAAGGCACGGATTCATGGGAGGACACGAGAGTTGAGGGGAAGAGGAGGAAACAGGGGGAGCTCAGGGTCCGGGGCGACTAAAAAGGAACAGGAGGGCAGATGGGAAGGCACAGATTCATGGCAGGAGAACGAAGCAGGCGGAGCTCGGGGTCCAGGGCGGCTGGAAGGGACCCAGGGGGCAGCGGGGAAGGCACGGGTGTTCAGGGGAAGAGGAAGGGAACATTGGGAAGCAGCCGGGAAGCTGTGAACACTTTGAACTTCATATTTGTTGTGTTGTCCAAAATCCGGCACTTCTGTTCTGTTGTTCGAACATCCAGCACTCGACTTTCGTTGTTGTTGTTCCGACTCATTTACAGGTCGTTGCACTGCACGGCCCACCCCCAGCGCCTCCTCACCTCCCAGCGCTGCCCAGAGGTCCACGGCTGTTGAGGTGTTGTACTGCCGCTGCTGCAGGTAGGAGGAGAGGCCCCGGAGGAAGGGGTCCTGCACAGGCAGCGCAGCCAGGGGGGAGGAAGGAGAGGGGGGACAGGCAGTGTTAGCACTTAAGTGCAAAGATACGGTGGAAGCACCAATGCCATCATGAGCATGCAGGGATGGGCAGAGGCCCGAGTGAGACAGAGGCCCACAGGGGGAAAGGCCCCTGCACAGGCAGCGCAGCCAGGGGGGAAGGAAAGAGAGGGAGGACAGGCAGTGTTAGCACCCAGACAAGTACGGACAGCGGGAAGCAACGAGGTGCTGTGCTAGTGCGGCTGCAGGGAGGGGCAGAGGCCCCAGTGAGGAGAGGTCCAAAGGGGAAAGGGCTCTGCACAGGCAATCATTGCTGCAAGAGGGCAGAGCCGTGTGGCCATGTGAAATGCCGTGTGTGTGTGCGTGTGTGACCAACCCTTTCAGCAATGACAAGGGGCGGGGGTATGCACTGGCACCAGACCCGGCGTGTGGCAGGCCAAGGGCAAGAGCAGGCGAGCATGCCTCTTGAGTGGCACAGCCCTGCGGGCGCGCTGACCCGAAGCAGCCCGGGCATGCACTGCTCGCCCAGTGGCAAAGCCTTGCGCAACCACGGCAGTAGGAGGGCGCCCGCTGCCAGGGGGTGCTGCTAACCGACTGGCTGGCGCATTGCTCGCCCAGTGTCAAAGCCTTGCAAGACACAGACGCAGCAGCAGGAGGGAGAGCGCTGCCAGGGAGTGCTGCTTACCCACTGGTGGGTGCTCACCTGCTCGGGTGTGGCCCCTGGAATGGTTTCATATTCGGGGAGGGGCAGCTCTTTGCTCTTGCGGTTTGCCCAGGCACGCAGCATGCGCAGCACGGCGGCGCCTGCAGCAGACAGAGAAGAGGAAAGAAAAGAAGATGAGAAAGAAGAAGAAGCAGAGTGCAGGCCTTGGGGTGGGGTTGAAGAATCCGGCAGGGAAATCAAGCTGACTGCGCCAGTTGGCTGCCGTGCCGTAGCGGCGCCTGCGGGGCTTGATAGACGGGGCGAGGGTCAGGGCGGTGGCAGTGGCGGCGGGATTAGGCAGGGGTTGGTAGGGGGGGCTGACGTCCAACTTACCCTTCGTGTACATGACCACAGCAGGCACAGCACGACACCGCAAGACGTCCCAGCTCACCCTTGTCGTACATAACAGCATCAAACACGGATTCGACAGCATCCGTGCTGTTCATGAGCTCTGCGGGCAGAGAGTAAGGGTTGCTTATGTGTCAAGGAGAGGGGGCTAGGGATGAAGGCAGCAAGCTGGGAGGGCAGGTCAGGCGGGAGGGCGTGCCCGCTGGCCCTGCGCAGGGGAGGCGGGCGGGCGCCTCGCTGCCCTGCATCACCATGGCCCACGTCCAACACATCGCTCCCCAGGCAACACAGGCACCCAGCTCGAACAAAATAACACACATATGCACAAACACACACACACACGTTGAGCACTGCCTTGGTTCTCCCCAGCCCACCAACCGATGCCCCGCAGCCCACTGTCTCGGGACGGAACGTCTTCCCATTCTCTCAGGACGGAACATCTTCCCACTCTCTCGGAAAGGAACATCTTCTCACTGCCTGCACCGCCATGAGCAGCTGGCAACCCACCCCTCCCACCTGGCTCGATGCTCAACGGGTGGCTGCTGCGCTTGGAGTCAAAGTAGAGGGCGGCGGGGAGGGAGGAGGAATAGAAGGTGGCAAAATACTCGCTCTCAGGGTGGGCTGCAGGGAAAGAGGGGTGGCAAACCAGTGAATCGTTGGGCTGTGTTCTTGTTTAGATGTGACAATCGTGGATCCGTGGGTAGTCGATGATCGAGGGTGGTGGGGGGTGGGTTGGATGGGCACCGGTACAAGGAAAGCACCCCCAGGGGGCTGCAGGGCAGGCAGGGTAGGCAGGCAGGCAGGGCGCGGCAGGCAGGGCAGGCGGGCGCGGCAGTGGGAGGAGGCCAGGGAAGGGCCGGGCAGGGTGGGGCGTAGCTGTCCCCAGCCTGCTTCTCCCAGCCTTCTGCCGTCACGTGTCCGCACATATGCCCTAGACTTAAACATCTGCACTCGTGCTCACCAGGAGCGCTTAGTGGGGCAGACGGCCCGCACAAATGCATGCGCGCAGACCCAAGTGCTGTGGCATCCATTTTGCCCATCCACACCCGTCCTCGAAACGCCCCGCTTCCACGTTGTTTTTGTCTTGTGTTTGATTTTACCTCACAGCGCTGCGGTGGCGCATGTGTGCGCGTCAAAGAAAACAGCAAAGAGGCGGGAGGTGCGGGGTCGCAACATCCTCGTTAGAGTGCATCTCACCTGCCGTGGCGCCCACGTATTCAAAGTAGGAGGCAAACCCCTCGTTCAGCCACAGCTCCCCCCAGTAGTCCTGCAAGTAAAACAAGCAAGTTGTCGAGCAAGAGGGGTAGCAAATGAGAATTCGGGTGACTCTGAACTCGAGTGAAACGGGGCCTTTGAAACATGGGTCAGGGCAAACCCCTCGTTCAGCGGCCACATCTCCCCCCAAAGTGTATCCCTTTGAGATGGAGGGGTGATGACACACCAGGGATGGGTTCCAAGACAGGAAGCGCTCAATCTCATGCCCACCCCTCCCTAACCACCGCTGCAGGCCTGTGCCTCCGCACCTCCCCACCCTGGCCGCTCCCCCTTCACACGCCCTCAAATCCAGAAGCCCTCACCATTGTGACCGGGTTGCCAAACCACTGCTGCAGGCCTGTGCCTCCCTGCCTCCCACACACACCACCGCCAGCAGCCAGGCACAGCACAACAAAACCTGTGCACAGCAAAACTGACAACTGCAACCAGGTTGCCAAACCGCCGCTGCAGGGCTGTGCCTCCCCATCTCCCAGCCATGCCCGCTCCCCTTCACACACCCTCGAATCCAGAAGCCCTCCCCCTTGTGACCAGGATGCTAAACCACGCTGCAGGGCTGTGTTCTCCGGCTAAACCCACACATCACCGCCAGCAGCCAGACCACAGCAACATTTATGCACAGCAGCCCTCACCATCGTGACCAGGTTGCCAAACCACTGGTGCGCTATTTCGTGTGCCACCACCAGGGACACGTAGCGGCGGTCTAGAACAGACGAGGCATCGGAGACCAGCAGCGCCGTCTCTCGGTAGGTGATGAGGCCTGCAGAAAGGGGTGGCATGAGCTGGACTGTTAGTTCTGATGGTGCTGATGCAGCCACGTCTTTGGTCCAGAACAGAGGAGAGGGGGGCAACAGCAGCACGGTAGGTGATGAGGCCTGGAGAGGGGGGAGGGACAGGAACCAGGGTATCATCATCAACAATTTTCAACCCCCAAGTGTGGGATGATGTAAGTCATCCCTAAACCCTAAACCCCCAGGGGGGTGCTTGTAAAATTTCTTTGTTCCTGGCCACGCATCTTGTGTACCCCTCCCCCGCCCAGGTTTCTTCCTTACGCCACACATGGCACGTGTGGAGCAAATCGAGGCGATGCAAAACGGGGCACTGCTTCCTCAGTCATGCGCCCTGCGGAATCCAGAAGCGCCAGCTTGTTCCTAAACCGGCACGCAAGCCACCCGTAGCACATTTCCGCTCGTTTTGGGGGGCCTTGGGCCTTTCCTTGATACACATTCAACGAACTTGTGATCAACCAAAGCCCACCGTGCTCCCTTCACCCACCCCAGTTCTCCATGGCACCAGCAGCAAAGTCGGGGATGGCCTGTGGGTAAAGGGCGGGGAGGCCGGGAGGGGGAAAGAGGGAAAGAGGGGTCAAGTGAGGTCAGGTGCACGATGTGTTAAGGGCGGGCTGCCAGAGCCGGGGCAAGGCAGCCGAGCGGCACGTTGCACGCGCCCGCGAAGCAAGCAAGACGACAAGCACGCAGGCAAGCAGCGCATGCGCATAGCAAGCGCAGCTGTCCGTGTGTGCATGCGGCCCACGCGCGTAGCAAGGAAGGCGCATCTCTCCGTGTCTGTCCCTGCCTCCCTCTCATCCCCCTCTCACAACCACAACACAAGTTGATTATTTGCCAACATTCACAACCGCAACTGTTACATGTCAACAACTTGGTGATTTGGGGGGCGCTCACAATGAGGTCCATTTTGGCCAGAGGGAAGGGCACACCCAGGGCCTGCTCATAAGCCGGTAGGATGGCGGCCGCTGCCTCCAGCGCGTACTGCAGGTGACCCACGCTGCAGGGGCAGGGCAGGACGCCAGGGGAATACGCGGAATGGGAAGGGTAAGCCAGGTGGCATGCAGCCTTGGCACACGTCGCCAGGGAGGAGGGCAGCAGCAGGGCAGCATTGGGACCCCAAGGCAGGTGGCATACGCAGGAAGGGGGGAGAGGGCACCCTACATACTGCTGCAGCGCTGGGCGGTCCTGTGGCAGCGCCTCATGCAGCTCAGCCAGAGACCCAACACAAAGTGTGTGAGGCAGGAGGAAATGGAGGCGGAAGGGAGGGAGGGAGGGCTTACCGCTCGGGTGTGCCCCACACTGAAACCCAGCACGCAGCATGAAAGGAATGAGGAAGGGAGGCAGCGCAGAGGGAGGGAAGTCTCACCGCTCGGGTGTGCCCCACACTCAGACCCAGCACCACACAGCATGAAAAGGAACGGACAAGGGAGGCAGCAGGGAGGGAAGGCGTACCGCTCGGGTGTGCCCCACACGCTGACGTTGACGCTGCCGCTGGGCCCGGCCTGCACCACCCGGCTCACGCTGGCAAACTCGCCCACCACGACGCACACTGCACGTGGTGAGGATGGGGCAGAGGTGGGAGCACAGGGTCAGGGGGGAGGGTCAGAGGAGAGGGAGGGAGGGGCACAGTACATACAGGTGTGAGCACAGGGTAAGGGGGGTGGATCAGAGGTGTGAGGAGAGAGTAAGCGGGACCAGCTTAACTCTTAGGGTTGGGAGGAGGGTGTGCTGGTGGGCAGCAGAAGGGCTGGTTTGAAATGCATGAAAGGCTTGATCAGGGCGCTGCAAGGCAAGAAGTGCTGCACGGCACAGAAATAGGTGCTGCTGCCTGTCTGAGGTTCTCCTCGACGCATCTGCAGCGCACACACGTGCCGCCGCAGCCCCGTGGAAAAGAAAACAAAAAAGGGACCGGGAGATGGCACCCAGGGATACACCAACGGCTGCCCCAAATGCATGGTATGACGTGGCATGTGTGTTCAGATGTGCAACCGTCGCACCTAGGTAAGTGCTCATGGGTGGTGTGGGCTCAAAGTGCCACGTGCGCGTGCCCTCCTCCTCATTGTGTGCATGCTGCAGGCAGGGCGGGGAGGATGGGGGTAGCGGGCGGGCACAGTTGATGGCAGCGGGCAGGCAGGCAGGTGGGGTTGCCGTTGCCGTTATGAGGGCAGGGCGGAGTTGAACAACCATTCACCATCTCACCATCTCACCATCTCGCTATCTCACTGATTCACTATCTCAGCTGAAGGCTGCTCTGTGCGCCCCCTCGCAGCCTGTGCCCCTGCAGACCCGTGGCCCTGCACCCTCCCACCCTTTGCTGGCTCCCGCCTGGACATGAAATGTCATTGTCTGATTGATCACCCCCCCGCCCCACCCACCCATGTCTTACCACACTCAACCAACAGCAT
>JTEE01000235.1:690797-713758 GCA_002896455.3 Chlorella sp. ArM0029B | reverse complement strand
GGGGGAGGGGTATCGTGGGGCGGGGGATGGAGGGCTGACAGCCAGCGCAGCGCATGCATGGAAGCACGGCATGGAGCCGCCTAAGCAGCCCGTGCTCTGCACAGCCCCACTCCCCAAAATGCAAAGGGGGGTAAGCCGCCCTCCTCCAGCGACGTGCGGAACAAACCGGCATCCTTCTCCCACCGCCTCCCTGTCAGGCACCCCACCACCCCCCAAACCCACCTGCCCCAAAGTAGCGCTGGTCAGCATCCAGAAGCAGCGGCGCCTCGGCGGCAGCACACGCAGCGTGCGCCTCTGCAGGGCGGGCCGGGGAGGCACGGTTGCATGCAGTTGTATTGTTTTGGTTGCTGTGTGGAATTGATTGAGGGAGTTGGGCAGGCACCCCACTGGCAGAGTCTGCAAATGTCGGCAGGCGACGGGGCAACGGTTAGCGACAGGCGGGGCCTGACGTGTCGCACCGCCGAGCTGACCTGGTGCACACAACCACAGCAAGACCACAGCACACCAGCAGCACAACCACAGCGCTGCATGTGTGCTCCCAGCCCGGTACATGCGCCGCTCCTTGTGCAAGCTGCCGGTGCACGCTGTTACGGGCTGCCCTAAACCATCCCAAGCCTCTTTGCTTCGATTTCCAAGCCTCTTTGCTATTCCCCAGCCTCTTTTGTTGGCACGCACCGAGCACTGCTGGGTTGCGTGGGTCCACCATGGCACGCTCTATGGGCCTGCCAAACAGCTGGTCCGGGTGCTGCATGAAGTACTGCAGAGGGGACAAAGGGCAGTACAGGGAGGAAAGGGTGAGGCACAGAGGAGAGGGGGCAGCTGGTCCGGGTGGTGAATGATGTACTGCATATGAGAGAGAGAAGTCAGAGGAAAGAGGGCAGCTGGTCCGGGTGGTGAATGAAGTACTGCATATGAGAGAGAGCAGTACAGAGGAAAGAGGGCAGCTGCTCTGGGTGGTGCATGAAGTACTGCAGAGGAGAGAGGGCCGCTGGTCCGAGTGCCGGCTTGATGTACTGCAGGTGAGAGAGGGCAGTACAGAGGAGACGGGGGAGCTGGTGAGGGTGGGTGCTAGTGGGCATACCACACACAGACTAGCTGTGTGCGCTGTGCAACTGACACGCATGACGAGCAGCTGTGAAAACACACACACGCACAAACGCACAAACACACACACACATGCACACGTTGACACATGTGACATCACATACACAAGCATGCATGCCAAGGAGCGGCGAACAACATACATCACGTCACACCTGCATGTGGGATGCGTTGATGTGATGAGGGTGAACGGGCACGCCACGCCATTGCGGCATGATAGCACCACACTATGCATGGCACGAAGAAGGCGTGATGACTGGGCACACCACACAGCACACCCACCTGGTCCAAAGGTCCGTCCCATCCTAGGTAGATGCCCAGGCTGGACTGCTCCCGCCGCCCTGCACGCCCGGCCTGCAACGGATGAAGAAGCAGAAGAAGACTCAGCCCGAAGGCGTGGGCTTAAGGAACACGACAGGCAATCAAGCCAAGGGCACCGAGTCAGCTACACAGCCTGCAACGGAAAAGAACCATGAAGGGTGTGTTCATATGGCATGCAGGACACAATGGAGCTGGATGAAGGAAATCTCGCGGATAATTTTACTCCGCGGGCCCTCCTTTCTATGCTGGAGCTGCTGCTGCTGGAGCTGGCTGGCGGCAAAAAAAGGCTCGCCCCCCAAGGTTGAAGCAGCCTGTCCCAACGTGTCCTTATAAGCCACCATCCCTGGCGCCTGCTGCCAGAGGGAAGCCCCGCTGCCCGGACGCTGCCATCGGGTGCTGAAGTGCTGCCGCTGCTCCAGTGCTGCTGGCACCACCATACAAGGGGCTGACGTGTTTTCATGAAAAAGCTGTGAAAATGTTATTTTTGTTAGTAAACTTCTACTGTCTCTCTTTATGATATGCAACCACCTGCTGCATCCGGATCTGTCAGGAGTCCCACACGCCACGTCAGCACTCACACCTGTGCTGCTTCACAGCACACACGATTGGTTGCTGCTGCCTCACCTGCTGCCAGAGCGATGCCACGCTGCCTGGGAAGCCCAGGTGCAGGGTGCAGTCCAGGCTGCCCACATCCACTCCCAACTCCAGGGCATTGGTGGCGGCAACTGCATGGGCAGGTCGGGAAGAAAGCAGGCAAGCAGGCAGGCAGGCAGGCAGGCAGGCAGGCAGGTGGGAACAGATGGGAAGAGAATCAACTAGAGGGGGCGGGGAGCGGGGTTAACAGCTGCAGAGCTTGGGCAGGGCAGGGCAGCAACGCTCCAGGCGAAGAGCACAGCGCGATGCATCTCAACCGAGCTGGGACAAGAGAGAAGCAGGGGGGAGGCAGGGCAGGTGCAGAGGCAGGGGCAGAGGCAGGGCAGGGCAAGGCAGGGCAGAGCAGAGCAGGGCGGCTTGCCTGCGCGCAGGTTGCCCAGGAAAAGTGCCCGCTCGATCTCCCGCCGCTCGGCGGGGCTGCAGGGGGGTGGGTGGGCGAGTGGAGGTGCGGCATGGTTTTGGAAGCTGGGTTCATTTCCGGCCTGCCGCCGAGCACGTGGGTATGCTGGGCCCGCCCCCAAACACGCCCCCCCGGCTACTCGGCCCCTAGATTCACGACATTGCGCCCCGCTCCCCTTGCTTACCCCCCACACATACCGCCTATTCCCAAATTCACCACAACACACACAATCGCCCCCCACAATCACATCACACACACACACACCACCACCACACACACCACCCACACACCTCGTCGCCCGCAATCACTACAGCACACACTCACAGTCCCCCCAGCCAAACACCTCAACACACGTGTTCACCGCACCTGTACCCCGCTCGGTACACCGCAATGCTGCCCGACAGCTCTGGGGCGGTGCTCTTCAAAATCTCCCGAACATAAGCCGTTACTAGCTCACACAGCTTGCTGCAGAAGACGTGAATGAAGGGAGGGGCAGGGGGTGAGGAGAGGGGGAAATTAACAAGCAGAGGGATTGGGGGGAGAGAGGGGGACGGGGGAAGAGGGGGGGCAGCAGGAGGGGCACTGGGCTTGATCACCATCGCCAGGCAGGGCACATAACGCTGTCACCAGCTCACACAGCCTGCTGCAGAGGGCGGGAGAGGGAGAAGGTGAGCAAGGGAGAAGATGGGGGCAGCAAGAATGTCGTTTGGCTCGACTCGCGAGGCAGGGCAAATACAGGCTGGGGAGAGACATAGGAAGATGGCCAACCGGAGCGTCATGTGACTTGAAAAGATCAAAGAAGGGCACACAGGAGGGGCAAGGCACACATGGGCCTGCTTAGCACGGTCAGCTGGCTGGACACGCACCTGCACACATCCCCGCAGACACTGCACCCTTGCTTGCATCGCCAGGCACCTCACTGGCAGGCCCCTTACACAACGATCACAATCCACCCACCCACCCACCGGCTCTTGCAAAAGGCAATGGTGCGCAACCCATGCTGCACACACTCTGCCAGCAGCAGAGCAACCTCCACAATCGGGCTGCTCCGCCGCTGCTCCTCCCCCTCCTCCTCCTCATCCGCCTCCTCGTCCGCTTTGCCGCCAGTGCCACACGTCAGGCTCTTGGCTGCCAACCCACCGCTGATGCTGCCGCTGCTGCAGCCGGCGGGCGGGGCGGCTGCCCCCGCTGCCTCTGCAGCCGCCGCAGCCGCCATGGCCGCACGCCACTCCTGGAACCCGGGCAGCCGGGCCCTGTAAGCATCCTCATCGTCAAAATCGCCCTCACCCTCTGCTTCTTCCTCTGCTGCCTTCTCTCCCATGCCTGCCACAGCACCAGCAGCAGCACCAGCGGTGGAGGCAGTGCTGCCATGGGCCGCAGCTGCAGCAGCCGTGGCGCTGTGCTTGCGCGGCTGCTGCCCCTGGCTGCTGCCGCTGCCGTGGCCACCAGCGGTACTGCTGCCGCCTGCCAGCTGCAGTACCGCATTGCTGGCGCTCAGCCCCCGGCGCCGTATGACGGGCCGCGGTGGGGCGGAGGGCGGCACCGCCTGCCAGACGCCCTGCGCCTGCCTGCCAGCCACGCTGCTCACAAGATTGCTCACGGAAGCAATGGCTGCCTTGGCTGCTTCCACCTCCCTCTGGAGCTCAACAGGCAGCGCTTGCCTGGCAGGCAGTTGGCCCACCTGCTGCTGCTGCTGCTGCGCCTGCTGTGCCGCCGCCTGCTGCTGTTGCTGCTGCTGCAGAGGTAGTTCTTCTTCCCGGCCGCACTGCTGCTGCTCAGGCAAGGCTGCTGCCCCCTGCGCTCCATCCTGCTGCTGCGGACGATGCTGAGAAGCCACCTCTGGCTGCCTGCTGGGCTGAGCGCCGACCGCCGCTGCCAGCTGCCGCCGCCGGCGGCTCAGCTTGGCGGCTGCCAGCTGCTCCGCCGCTGTTGCGGTGCCCTCCTCCTGCTGCTGCTGCTGCTGCTGGGCACCACCATTGGTGCCGTCGACTCTGGTTGACGGTAGGACAGGACCTGCAATGGCAGGCGGGAAGCTTGGAGCACAAGCAATGTGGTTGAGCTGATGCGCACGCAAACAAGCAGACATGACCGGGGCATGCACAGCAGCAGCCATGCTGTGCTGCTAGCCAGGCACAAAGCACGAGCCCCAGGCAAAGCAGCAAAGCATGCAAAGCATGCAAAGCATGCAGCCGTACCTGCTCCCCCCTCCCTCCCTCCGTGAGCCGCCTTACCGCTCTGCCGCTCCTGGTTTGCCTCCTGCTTGCGCCGGCGCTGCACCGCCTGCTGCTCCCGCCACCCACCGCCCCGAGCACGCTCTTCGCCGCGTGGCACAAAGCTGGGCGCCCAGCCCTGCAACCGCTCAGGCAGGATGTAGGGCACAAGGCGTCAGGCAAACACACACACACTCCCGGGAAAAGCACAGTACAGCGTGTGTCTGTTGCCTCCAGGCAACCACATAAGGACAAGCTGGGCGGCTACTGCCCTGCTCCGGCCGGTACAACGCATGCTTGTATGTGTCAGGCAGGCGTATTAAATATGGCAGCTCAATACTGCAGAAGGTCCCAATTGAGGGATTCTGCAGCGAGCAGAGTGGTGGGGTTCCTTGCCTGCCTCACTGGAGGGTTCCACATCACAAACGTCTTGGGGCCGTGAGGGGAGCCATCCTCCAAAACCACTGCATACAGTTTAGGGCTTAGGGTTTAGGGTTTAGGTTAGGGTAGCAGCAGCGGCAGCAGTGAGGGAGCAGCGGCTAGGCAGCAGTGGGGATGCAGGGCGGCAGCAGTGAGGGGACAGCGACCAGGCAGCGGGAAGGAAGCAGCAGGGGCAGCAGTGAGGGGGCAGCGGCTAGAAGGCAGTGAAGAACTGGCGGCGGGCAGCAGCGAGGGAGCAGGGCGGCAGCTGCCGGGCACTTCCGGGTGGCTGCAAAGCCATACTATGTGACGCATGCAGGGAACCAAGCACAGGCTGCAGGCAGGCAGGCAGGCAGGCGGGCAGGCGGGCGAGCAGGCGGGCGTGTAGGTGAAAACTTTGAATCAGTTCCCACACAGCCAGGCAGCCGCACCTTGCACCTCCTCAACCCCCAGCAGCTGGCAGGCATGCTCCCTGGGGTTGGCCACCGTGGCGGTGGTCACAGCAAATGTGGGCTGCAAGGGTGACAGAGAGTTGTTTGAGGGGGTGAGGGCATACAGCCGCGTAGTAAAATCGTTCTGCTGATGGCCCACCGTGGCGGTGGTCACAGCAAAAGTGGGCTGCAGGAAGGGAAGAGGGGAAGTTGCTAGGTAGGACAAGTCGGGTTGTGCGTAGTTGAGTAGGCCTGCAGATGGCCCACAGTGCCGGCGGCGGTGGTCACAGCAAACGTGGGCTGCAGGGGGAATGATGTTGACATCATCAATACGCCAGGTTGTTTGGTCGGGCAAACCAGTTGGGGCACTGCATCGCATAGTTCTGCTGATGGAAGTGGCGGTGGTCAGCACAGAGGAAGGTTTCATGGAGGGAACAAAAAAAAAAACATCAGGTTGGTTGGTTGGTTGGGTGTGATCAGCAGGGGAAGGAAGCCACTCAATCGATGAATGGCCAGTTGCAGAGCCCTTCGGCTTGGCAGCACACGGCTCACCTACCGCCTGACTTGCCCCTGACCTACCTCCATCACTCCTAGACCCAAGCTTACCCTGCCCTGCCCCACCTACCTCGAAACGGCACTGGCGCTAGCCATGGGACCTTTTCATTTCTCCCTCCCTCCAAACACATCACCACCACCACTACTCTTGGCCCCAACACACCCTAACCCTGCCCTGCCCTGCCCTACCTCGGAGCGGTACTGGCGCTCGCACAGGCGGCGTAGGCGGCGCAGTACCAGGGCGGTGTGGCAGCCAAACACGCCTGCGTGGCCAGGGCAAGGTCGGCGTGGTCACGGATTTCGATTCCAGGTCTTCAGGGTTTAGGATTACAGCATGCACTAGGTTTAGAGTTGCAACATTTCGAGTTACAACATGGGCGTGGTGAAGCAGGACACAGAATTATGCCAGGCAGGAAACCGGGAAGCTGGTCCTGCCCTGCTCAGGCAGCAACCAACATGTCCGGCAGCGGGGCAAGGCAGGCAACCAAGCCACCCGTGCAAGAAAGCTACCATGCCGTAGGAAGATGTTTAGCACCGCGCAACAGCTCTCAAATGCACACCTCCACTCTCCACTCTCACAAGTACCCGCCAGCACAACTCTCTCTGGACGACCCACTCTTGTAGCCCGCCCAACCCACCCTTGTAAGCGTGACCCTCATCCACCACAACATACTTCAAGTTGGCCAGCAGCCGCCTGCACAGGAGAAAAAGCAAGCCAGGCAAGCAATAAGACAGGGAAAAGAAAAACCTTCAGGTTGGCCAGCCGCCGCCTGCATCGGAAGAAGGGCAAGACAGAGGCAAGCACGTCATACGGCAGGTGTACAGTAAGCGGCAAGGTGAGACTGTGGGCAAGGCGCCAGAGGCAGGGCAGAACTAGCCAGAGTGCAGGTGCCACATTGTTCCCCAAGTGCCGCCGACGATGTATGGCACGCCGCGCCGGTAAAGCACACTGGACCCCGCCCACCCACCCACTTCTTCTCCTCAGCACCCCACCCCGTTCCTCAGCCAAACCAAAGCTCCTGGTGCAACAGCGCACCTGGGGCACCTGCCCGGCCCACAACGCCACCTGGCGCCAGCAACCGCCTGCCCATTCCACTGCTGCTGCAAAACGTGACTAATAGCTCACCCAAACTGTTGGTGCACGGGCAGCACGCTCATGTGCAGCATGTCTGGATTGGTGATCAGCAGCTGAGCCTGCTCCCGAATGGCGTCCCTGCACAGAGAGGGGCGGAAGACGGGGAACATGATTCTGCCGCTGGGGTTTGGTTGTTGGAAACCAGCACAGGTGTGACCCCCCGAGGCCGGGGGCCAGGCCCTGGCTACCGCTGCAGCCAGGGGAGTGCGGTCGCAGCGCCAGCAGTGGGGCCAAACCCACGCCAAGTCAGCGCCTGCTGCTCCGCGTGCCCTCGAATTGAGTGGGTGTGTGGCTTGCGGGCGACGTGAAATGAAATTGCAATCCCCAGCCCCTGCCCCAGCTGCCCACCTGTCGGCAGCGGGGGTGTCTCCATCATACACGTGCACCGCTGGCGGGGGTGCCTGCCCATCTCCCTGGGTCCCAAAAACCGCCGCCACCAGCTCTCGAAGCGCCCTCAGCTGGTCTTGGGCCAGCGCCTTGGTGGGGAACATGAGGAGGGCGCATGCGGCCCGGTCCTGCAGAGGAAGGCACCACTAGTTGAAAAGCGGGCATGTTAAAAGGAAGATATTTGAAAAGAAGACGTAAGAGGACCGCAGCCAGTGGCAGCTGGGGCGGAGCAAGTGCCTTGGTGGGGAACATGCAGAGGGCACACGCTGCCCCGTCCTGCAGAGGAAGGCACCACCAGTTGAAAAGCAGGCGTTCCAACCAGGAATATAAACAGCAGACAGTGGCAGCTGGGGCTGGGTCAGCGCTTTGGTAGCAGCGCACATGCGGCGCGGCACTGCAGAAGGAGGCATCTTCACTGTGGAAGCGACATGATTGCACAGGTGCAGTGAAAGGCAGCGCAGCATAGCGCAGCATGGCCCACCCGCCAACTGCAGCAGGGTCCGTGCCAGGGCACATCGCAGCACAGCAGCTGCGATGCAAACTACATTCCGACACGCTTCCCCCCCACCCTGTCCCATGAGACCTTTGCTGGCTCCTCCCTGGGCTTGAAATTTGATCTACTGATTGATAGACAGCACAGCATGGACAGCACTTGTTTGCGGAAATCAGATGTAAAACACCCAAAAGGTAAAGCTAAAGCAGCAGGGCCCGGTACCCCCACTCTAACCCCACCTGTGCCAGTGCCTGCAGGATGGGCACCAGGTAGCACAGCGACTTGCCGCTGGCGGTGCTGGTGGCCACAACGGTGTGCCGGCCCTGCAACAACATGTTGGGGACAAGCATGCGCTTTGCAGGTGGTGACAGCTGGCGGGTGGTGGAAGCTGGCAGTGCTGGAGCTGGCAGTGCTGGTGGCCACAACGGTGTGCCGGCCCTGCAGCAACACGGTGTGGTGGACGTGGCACGCACACACTTTGCAGGTGGTGACAGCTGGCGCATAACGGAAGCCAGTAGGAAGCTGGCTGTGCACCAGGTGGCGGGCCACGTGAGGAGGCCCTGCAGGGACAGTTTGTCTGTGAGTAAAGATAGGGTGGGTTTGCTCTACGGGCGCCCCACACTAGGTGCTGTAGACGGCTGCATTCTCCTCACAAGCCACCACACCCTGCTCACCTCCTTAACTTCCAACCCACCCACCCAAACGATGCACTGCTGACCTTTAAATTTGTTGCGCTATGGACGCTAGTTACATCATTGAAGCGGCTGAGGCCGCTCTCAACAAATATCCTGCACCTCCTCCTTCCCTGGCCCTGCCCCCGCCCCCCTCACCTGCATCAAATGGTCCATGGCCTCCGCCTGGTGGGAAAACAGCTGGCGCACGCCGCGCAGCTTCAGGGCAGCTGCCACCGCCGGCGCCAGCGGGGTGAGGGGGGCCGCGTGCTGCGCCTGCCGGGAGGGCAGCTCCTCCACATGGACCACCTGGAAGGACAAAGGGGTGGAGGTGGGAAGGGAAGACAGAAAGTGAGGCGAGGGCTCAAAGGCGGGTTGAGGACGAAACTTGCGCCACACGGTTGCGTTCAGGCGTGCAAAGCAATGCTGGTGCCCACTGTTGCTGTGCTGTCCGCAGCGCGTGCCCTTGCAACAGACAGTCAATTGCCGAACAATTACATTTCAAACTGCCGCATTGTTCATGCATTAGAACCCCCAAACCACCCGCTCGGCTGTCCCACCCACCTGCCCCTGGTACCAGGGCAGCACTTTCAAGTGTGCCACAAACTGCTGGGTGCCCATCTGCATCAAAATTTCATGAGATGGGGCAAAGGGGTAAATTCTGGTGATGGCCGAGGCAGAGGGCAGCAAAGGAGTGGAGCAGGCTGGGATGGGAGGTGTGTGTGCGACCGCTGATGGTGCACAAAACACTTGTTGTGGAACCAGCTGCCACGTGATAGGGCAAATGCCCAGCATACGCCGGCCCCCACCAGGGTCCTATCTCGCCTGGGTGGTGTCGTTGCAGGGCGCATGCTGCTTGAGCAGTTGCGGCGGGCGCGCCACCCCTCGCTGGCCTGGAGCACCTGCTGTGGCCCTCGGGCCCACAGCTGCTGCCCCTCTGTCTCCGGCAAGGAGGCGCCGGGCAGCAGCCAATGCGTCTGCTGCCGCCCTTTCCTGCTCCGCTGCCGCAGCTGATGCGCGGGCAGGCGCTGCCAGCTGGTCCCCCGCGGCCGCCAGCTGGGCGGGGGTGACCACAGCAGGGTCAAAGCATGGGCGCCAGGTCAGCTGGGCGCTCTGTTGTTGCCCAGAACCTGCCGGCAATCCTGTCCCCCCCGCCAAGCCCGCCTGCTGCTGCTGCTGCTGCACCAACAATAGAGCTCGCACCAGGGAACGCCGGAAGCACCATCGCTGCCTGACAAGCCTGTTGATCCGAAAGGCCCGCGGCCTGCTCCCAGCAACACCGTCCTTGGTGCCAGCTGGCGGCTGCCCAGCTGGCACGCCGCCTGCCATGCTGCCACTCTCCTCATCCTCATCCGCTACCTCCTCCTCTGCCCCTGATACAGCCTCTGCCTCTGGCTCCGCCTCTGCCTCTGCCCCAGGCACGGCCTGCCTGTTGTTGCCGCTGCCTGCTGCATTGCCACTACCTGCAGCTGCAGCTGCCGCCCGCAGCTGCGCCAGGAAAGCCGGGGGGATGAGCCGGGTGAGAAAGCCCCTGCACCAGGGGCCAGGCACACAGGCACGCAACCGGTCAAAGAATTCCAGGAGTTCAGGGTTGCCGCCAGCCTGCATCATGATGGCTGCACCACAGCTTCACAGCTGCCAGACATGGACGCGCGCTCCACTCAGCGCTGCTTTCCTTTATCAAGGCACACCACTTTTGTCAACACTGCCACAGGCAGTCAGGCGGGCAGGCAGGCAGGCAGGCAGGCAGGCAGGCAGGCAGGCAGGCAGGCAGGCAGGCAGGCAGGCCAGCCAGTGTGCAGGCAGGCCGGCAGGCAAGAAGGCCAGCGGGCACCCACCTCCCAGGGTCCACCACATCAATCACTTGTGTGTCATCCGCATACGCTGCACCACCCCCCTGCTGCCCTGCCCCATCAGCTGCTGAGACGTTGTCAGGCTCCAGAACCGTGCCTGCCCCGTCACTGCGCAGGTGCATGGGGTTTGGCAGCGGCTGGTCCGCGCTGCCAGCGGCGGCCTCTGTGGCCGCAGCGGCAGCCACAGCGGCCCGCACTTTCTGTGGAGAGGAGATTTGGGGCCGCCAGGTGTCGCGGTGCGAGCGGGGCACAACCCTGGGCTCGCCAACGGCGGGGAGGGGCGGCGCAGATCAGAGCAGGCAGTGGGATTCGTAAGTGGCGGCAAACAATGTATGGTACGTGAGCTGCGAGCGGTGGTGGCCGACGCTTGACAGGATGGATTCCCAAACAGCAGCTCCAGAGCAATGTTAAATTGCAGACCCAAGCAAGTTCCCTCGCCCACCACAGCATTTACCATTGGCCTGGCAGCAGGCACAGCAGACAGTCCAGCCCACCGCCTCCCCACACTGCAGTAGCATGCTCGCCAGCCAGCCTGGCCAATCCCACCAGAGGGCCATCCCCCACCTGCATATGCACCTTGCCTGGCAGCAGGCACAGCATCAGGCACAGCAGGCACAGCAGCAGGCACAGCAGCAGGCAGCCAGTCTAGCCAGCCCATCCCACCAGAGGGCCCTCCCCCACCTGAGGTGCTGCTGCACGCTGACCAGTTCGGGGCACAGCGTGGCGATGAGCTGGCAGTCGGCAAGCGTGACCGCCTGCCTCAGCCGCACGCCCTCCACAGCCTCCCGCACATTCTTCCATGTGGTCTTTGGGTGGCAGGGAGGGATGATTGGGAGGGAGGGAGATGGCGGGGAGGAGAGATTGGGAGGGAGGGAAATAGCGAGGAGGGGGGATGAGGGAAGGAGGGATGTGGTGGGGAGGAGATCGGGGATGTCCGCAGGCACGGTGACCAACTGCGCTGCCCTGTAGTGGTGCCAGGTGGGCCATTTGCGCAGGTGGGTGGGTGGGAAGGGCCTCCCAAAGCGGTCTTGCAGGTCGGCTGTGTGCTGTGCAAGTAGCTGGGGTGAAGCTAGCCGTCGCTCGCAGGCTTTCAGACGACTCCACAAGCCCAACAGGCGGGGAGAGGGGTCAGCACCCAAGACATCCGTGGCTGAGCGCAACTGAACACAACCCCCGGACGTCCAGCAGGGCCCGCCAGCTGGCACCCACCTGGATGTGTGTGCTGGTCAAGAAGGCATGCAGCTGAGCCAGAACCAGAAAGCCAGCCTCCAACCGGTGTCCCAGCGGCGGCACCGGCAGCGCCGCCGCAGCCGCGTCCAGCTCTGCTTCAGTGAGCTGCAGCGGTCCGGCTGCCAAGGCGGCACCGGGTGCTGCCTTGCCGGGCCCTTCTGTCGGTTGCCCCTTTCGTTTGCTGCCCGCCCCGCGGGAGGGCCGCCGGCGGGCGTCACCAGAATCGGCCTGCGCTTGGGCCTGGCCGAGCTGGCTGCCATTGCTGCCTCCGCCTGCTGGTGCTGCTGCTGCTGCTGCTGCTGACATTGCTGCCTGCTCTGCTGGGCTGCCAGGCGGCTGCTCCTGCTCCGCAATCTGGGCAGCCTGAGCAAGCTCAGCTCGCAGATCCTCAAACAGATGCCGCTGCTGCTGCTGCGGCGGCAGCTGCTGTGCCTGCTGTGCTTGCTGTGTCTGATGTGCCTGCTGTGCCTGCTGCTGTAGCGGCTGCTGCTGCTGTGCCTGCTGCTGTGCCTGCTGTGCCTGCTGCGCCTGCTGCTGCTGCTGCTGTTCATTAAGCACTGACGCCGCTGAAGCCCGGGCAGCCACCACTGCTGCTGGAAGGACCAGCGGTGCTGCCGCTGGCAACACTGCTGCTGGCACTGGCAGCGGTGGAGATGCACCGGGGACCAGGGCTGACAGATTGCTGTGTGCTGCTGCGCCTGCTGTGCCTGCTGTGCCTGCACCAAAGCGTGCAGCCGCCAGGCCGAGCAGGGTCCGCCTGGCACGCTTTGCAGCTGCCGGCCCGGCTTCCTTGTCCCACTGCTGCCCCACCTGCTGCGCCTGCTGCTGCTGCTGTGCCGGCGCGTCGATACCACGCACAGCGTCTAGTGCGGCAGAGGGCACCGGCGGCGGGGGCAGCATTCGGGATTTGATGGGTGAAGGGTTGGGGCGTGACAGGTAGCCCGGCAGAAGCGTGTCTGGCTTGCCTGGCGACGCCAACTGGGGCAGCTGGTTGAACCCAGCACATGCCTCTGCTGCTGCTGTTGCTGCTTCTTGGCCTGCGTCCACACCTGCTGTGATCTGTCCGTGCCGGGGGCTGCTGCCAGGTGTGGACTCATCTTGCCGCCTGAAGCCGGACCTGCCAGCTGCTGGTCGGGCTGTCGGTGCAGCTCCTCCCCCTGGTGCCGCTGCAGTGCTGGCGGTATGCGCAGAGGTGCTTGGCAGGGCCACCGCTTTCTGTTTCTTGCGCGTCTCAAAAGCCACCTGGGTGACGCAGAAGAGGGCGAGACAAGTAAGATTTGTGGCGGCGTGACTGCTAGCTGACGACGCATCTGCAGCACCCATTTTTATTGCTACAGTGCCGTGAAATTTTTGAATGAATGCAATGTAGCACCGGTGACGTAGCTGTGCAGGCAGCACAGCAGCTGCTGTTGCTGGTTGATCAACAGGGCTCACCAAAAAGTCTGCAGGACCCAAATACAGGCCGCTGATCAATGTATTGTCGGTTAGAAAGGCGCCCTGCAGGGCACGGTAGGGCAGATGCGGTGTTTATGGCTGGCATGCCTGGCGGCAGGTGCTGTGCGCCGCACTTCACCGCCCGCCCAGCCGGCTGCCTCCATCCAATGCCGCCAGTGTCGCCTCACTCTCAGTGTCAGCCGGCACTTCCGCAGACCGGCTCGCTGCGATTCGAGCGACGCTTTGAGCTGCCCGACTTTGCAGGCCGCATCACATGGCACGACAAACTCTTCTCCCGTCAGCAGACGGACCGAAACGGTCTGCATGAGGGACTGCGAATGCGTGAGCCGCGTCGGTGGACGCAGGTCACCGCAATGGAACCCTGTGCTGCGCCCGCTGCGGGCGGCGGGCAGTGTGCCAACACAACAAGCACACGGTGGAGCCTCTGTTGCTTTGTCAGCTTACATCTAAACCATACATCAGTCTCACTTTAGGTTACAACCTATGCCTACTGTGACGCTCCCCCATCAGCGGGGCCGCCCTATTCCTGTTTTTGCCGTCAGCTGTGCCGCCAGCTGTGCCGCCTTGGCCTGCGCTGCCGCCACCGCCGCGACAGCAGACACGCCGCCCTGCCCCTGCCCCGCTGCCGCCGCCTGCGCCTGCGCCTGTGCCTGTGCTGCAGCGTGTGCCTGCGCATGAGCCATGGCTTGGGCCTGTGCTACCGCCTGTGCTTGAGCCGCCTGGATCTGGGCCGCCGTCTGCACCTGCACCCCCGCCTTTGCTGCCATAGCGGCGGCTGCTGCAGCGGCTGACGGGGGCGCAAAGCCGGGCTGCCCGGCCTGGCTGAGGCCTGGCTTGAGCGCGGGCTGCACCAAGTTGGGCTGTGAGGCTGCAGGGGCAGGCCGGGGGAGGGGAGGGAATGGGGCGGGACTGAGGCAGCGGGCAGGAGGCAAATGCGAGCACGCGGCACACTCTGGCCTTGCCTCGATTGCTTGCTTAAGCCGCATAAAGCCCCAGCCACCCGCCAGCACACCTCTGCGCACTTGCACAACTCATATAGTTCCACCCCCCTTGCAAAACACGCCCCCTGCCCACCCCTGCACTCCAGTGCTACACTCTGTGCCCTCATCCAGCCTCTTCCTGCCACTCACAGGACTTGTGGAATTCCACCCCCCGCTGCCCCGCCGCCCGCGCCGCCTTGCGCCGCTCCTCCTCCGCCGCCCACTCCTTGTGCAGCGCATCCAAGTAGTCCTCCTTGGGCAGCGCCTTGGGGTCAAACACCTGCACAGCAGAAGAGGGGAGAAGGCGGCATGTGTGTGTGTGTGTGTGTGTGTGTGTGTGTGTGTGTGNGGGGGGATGAGTGAAGCCATTCTGACGACGGCAGATGCTTCCACCGCTGACGTTTACTCCGAAAATGCCGGCAACCGTGCGTGCTCAGATCACTGCGCCCCGCCTGCGCACGGGCCCCACGCGCCCAGGGCACAAAACACCTGCAGCAATCTCCCCCCCAGGTAGCCCGCCCACAGGCACTATGGGGCACACACCAACCCATCTCGAGGGTTTGAGAGTGTACTACTGACTCTGCCCTAACCTTAAACCCCCAACCCTGAATGAACCCTCACGTCTGGCGCCAGGCTGGTCCCGTACTGGTCAATCTCCAGGTGCTCCACCATCTTGGCAAAGAACTCGGGGTTGCGGTACCCCCTGCGGTACCAATAATGGACACAAAGGCGGGGTTAGCGGTACCCCCTGCGGTACCAACAATGGACACGAGGGAGGGTAAGGCGTGAGCGGCGCAGCGGCGGGGTTAGCGGCACCCCTGCGGTGTCGGACATGGCCACAAGGGAGGGGGAAATGTAAGCCCTGCGCAGGCGGGGCTGCGCAGAACCAGGGCGAAAGCAACGCCACGGTCGGCCGGCACGGAATGTTGTGATTCCTTGTAAGCTCCTCTGTTCCGCATGCCTTCTCTGCACAAGCCGCCTCGCTGGTGGGTGCCGGCCCGCCCATGCGTCGGCCTGACAATGCACCGACAATAGCCGTCCGCCTCTCCCGACAGCCCCCACAACAAGTCGCCCGCCCACCTGCTCTTGCGGATTTCCTCGTTGATGTACTTGCCCCGCGTGCGCTGCATGTGCAGCCAGTTGGCGACGCGCGCCTGCACGGCAGCAGCAGCGGCAGCGGCAGCGGGCGTGAGGACCATGGGTCGGGTGCTGCAACGATGCCAGGGGTGGGCAGCACAGCCCCAACTGCTGGCTTGCTGCTAGCCGTGCAGGTTGCTGCTCGGCCCAGCCCCACAGATGCCCATCCTGCTTGCTTGCATGCTTGCCTGGATGTCTGGGTCGCACTGCCCCTCAGGCGGGTGCTGCATCTCCGGCGGCAGGACGCTCATCGGGTCGGCGTCAGCACCCACGTCGTCTGCACCCGCTGGCGGCTGCTCGCCGCCGCCGCCCGCCCCCTCACGCTGTGCATCCACATCCATTGCCTCGCCATCAGCGCCCGCCCCTGCCTGCTGTCTGTGTCCGCCCGCCGACTGTGCGCGGCCGCTTGGCAGCGCATCCAGGCCTGCACCGCCCGGCACGGCGGCGGTGCCCGCCTCCGGCCCGCGGGCGGCACCGCTGGTGAGGTGCGACAGGTCCAGCCCGCCCGTCTCGTCCTCATCTCGTATCAACGTCACCTGCCCCGTCTGCTGCGTCTCTGCAGCAGGCAGGGAGCAAAGCGGGAGCACGCGGTTGGCAAACTTGCGGAAGCGTGCTTTTCTGTCGGCACTGATCCCAGCCTCGCGCTCACAACACCCACCTTCGTCATCTTCTTCTTCATCGCTGCCGTAAGCGCCCAGCAGGCCTCCCAGTGCAGCCATGGCGCTGCTCCCGCTGTTGCTCCGGCTGATTTATGTACAAGGAATGAACAGGGCGATGGCGAGCCGCAAGGCGAAAAGCACTCCTGCCACCTGTTCTCTCATGCGGGCCTCCCAAACTCCCTCCTGCTGCAAGGCCGGTGGCTATTCAGCAGGCTGACATCGCCATGCCGCCGCGGAAGCCTCGCCTGCTGCTAGAAGCGGACAAAGGAGGTGGCGAGCAGCCGGCGCCGGCTACTCGCACAGCGGGTGAGTGGCTCGTGCTTGGGGCCTGGGTGCAAGAACATTCTGATTGCAACCTTCCCAGACCTGCTGAGGCCAGCCCTACTGCTGCTGTTGCTGCTGTTGCAGAGCTGCGGGCCGCCGCCGCCGCCGCTGCGCGGACCTTGTCGGCAGATGTGTCGACTGTGCTGGGTGAGGACGCCCCTGCTGGCCCCTCTGCCAGTGGCACTAGCAGCAGCGACAGCGGCTTCAGGGTGCCACTGCCGCGACTGCGAAGCGCCTCTCCCGCGGCGCTCTCTCCCAAGCCCGACGCAGCAGCAGCACCCGCGTCGCCAGCGGCAGGAGCAGAGAGCCCCACAGGCTCCGCCGGCGACAACCCGCTGGCCGCCCTGCTGGGGTACTCTGATGGTGACGAGTCACCGCGCTCCCCAGCAGCAGGCGCAGCGGCAGCGGCAGCTGAGATCGCAGCGGCAGCAGGAGCCTCAATCCCTGACGCTGAGCCCGCCAGCGGTGCGGCAGCACCCCTGGCAGCAAGCTCGGCACCGGGGGCCAAGCAGCCTGGCGATGCCATGGATGCACAGCTGGCAGACTTCCTTTCCGAACTGGAAAGCAGCGGCCTGCTGGCCGACGGCGGCGAGGCACCAGCAGCAGGGGGCGACGCTGGCGACGAGCAGCAGGCGCAGCAGGCGGGTGCTGCGCAGGCGGGTGATGGAGCCGGCACCGTCGGCGGCAAGCAGCAGGCGGCGCAGCAAGGCACAGCCGCCGCGGCAGGCGCCGAGGCGGCACAAGCAGCGGGCGGCGGGGCGGTTGATGATGCAGCTGATGCCGCCGCCGGTAGCGCCAGCAACGAGCAGAAGGTGCTGGGGCCGGTGGAAGGCATCCCCCCTGGCTGGTTCCTGGTTCTGGATTCTGCCAGTGGGAGGCAGTACTACTGGCGGCAGGCAACCAACGAGGTGGCGTGGACCGCGCCGCCAGGGGCGGTGCTGCCTGCCGCCACCGCAGCTGCGGCGGCAGCGGCAACGGCGGAACGCACGCAGAAAGAGGGCGCCAAACCGGCGGTCGCAGTCAGTGCTGCGAGTGAAGGGCAGCAGGCAGAGGGTCAGGCTGCAGCCCCGGCCGGGGAAGGGCAGCAGGCTGCGGACCAGGCTGAAGCCCCTGCTGCTGCGGATGTGGCGCCTGCAGCTGCGGCCACCGAGAGCGGCACGCAGGGGCAGCTGGAGCAGGCACAGGACCAGCAGCCACTGGAGCAGTCCCTCGCAGCTGCCTTCCTGACAGCGCCCTCGGCGGTTGCCCTGGAAGCAGCAGAGAGGGTTGCAGAGGAGTGCATGGAGGCTGCGGGCGAGCTGCTAGAAAGCGTGCCAAAGGTGAGAGTGAGAGTGGATGGCAAGGCAGCGGGCGTGTGTGTGTGTCCAGGGGACTTAAACAGGGCCGGTACCTGTGACAGGGGCCTGACACAGGGGCCTGCAACTGCAGCTCTGGGGAGGCAAAGTTGTCTGCAAAACCCAAGCTTTATGCATTCAAGCCAGAGCAGCCTGGTGTGCAGCCTACGCCTGCCCCTGCCCACATCTGCACATGTCTGTCAACCCTCGCCTACCCCTGCCTCCCACCTCCTGTAGGTGGTGCGCCTGGCAATCGAGTCCCAGGCGCTTTCAGCGCTGCTGCTGCTGCTGGCGCAGTCGCAGCACGCGGCTGTGGATGCGTGGGATGCAGCCGCCGCATTCAAGTGGGCCGATTTTGAGGCCACGATGCAAATGGCCCTCTCAGCTCTGCACTCCCAGCTGCATGCGCTGCCAGGCGCTGGCGACGGCGGTGCACCGCAGGCGGCAGAGCCGGCGGCCCCGGCAGCAGCAGAGGCAGCTGCAGGGTCACCGCCTGCAGCGGCAGAGGCGGCGGTGGGGGCGGGGGTAGGCGGCAGCGGGGCTGGATGCAGCAGTGGCAGTGAGCAGGAGGAGGGAGAGCTCCCGCCTGAGCCTGAGGAGGCAGAGGATGTGCCAGGTCAGCCTGTGGAGCCTGAGCTGCCGCCACTTCCGGCAGATGCAGATGCAGAGCAGCAGGCGGCAGCGCAGGCGCCACCACCGCAGCCTACGGAAGCAGGAACGGAGGCGGCTGCGCAGGAGCCGCTGCCACCGCTACCAATGCCAGCAGGCCAGGCAGGTGTTGGACTGGCGCCAGAGGCACAGCCACCGCTGCCCGGGGCTGCGGCACCGGCAAGCGGCTCAGCCAACTGGCCACCATCGCACCCTCTCTTCCCCGCAGCCGCCCCACCGCTGCCTGGCGAAGAGCCGGCGCCACTGCCGGCAGCTGGGGGGCCCACTTACTCTTGGGCGGCACATGCCTCAGAAGCAGAGGAATCACACGCAGCAGCAGCAGCAGCCGACCGCAAGAAGCGCAAGGTGCCCAGCGAGCCGGCCCCGGCCGCAGCACCACACCCAGGCAGCAAGAAGGCGCGTAGCGCCGCCGCCGCCACCACCGTCGCCGCCGGGGGCAGCAGCAGCAGCAGCAAGCTGGGCAAGGGGTCCGCCAGCCTCATCAACAAGTGGCAGGCGGTTGCCAAGCAGGTGGCTCAGGAGGAGGAGGCGGCAGCGGCAGCAGAGGAGGCACTGGAGGACCCAGAGGCTCGGGCAGCGGTGGTGCAGGCGCAGCGCAAGCGCGAGGCGGAGGAGTGGCGCCTGCAGCAGCTGCGCACGGGGGCGTCGGATGACAATGCAAACTTCGCAGTGAGTGCAGGGGGTGGTGGGGTGTTGTGGGGTGTGGGGGTGGATGGCGGGGGGTCAGCTGGTGCTGGGGCAGGGTGCTGGGACAGGGTGCTGGGGTAAGGTGGTTGATGGGCGGTAGCAGGTGGTGTTTTGGTGCTGCAACCATCGTGTTTGTTGAGTGTGGCATGCGTGTCACTTGCCATGCATGAGCCACCTAACCCAGAGGCTCAGCACAGCCGTGACGGCTCTGTGACATGCAGCAGTGTGTGCACGTGCGCGCTTCATCTTCCTAGCCAAGCGGTCGGGGGCATCTGAAGGAGCCTGCCCCTAGCCTGTCAAGCTTGCGCATCCCAAGGAGCCTGCCACTGAGCCACCATGCCTTCTCCCCGCCTGCCTGCCGCACTGAGCTTCCATGCTGGCCATGCACCCACCTGCCTGCCTGCCTGCCCTCCCTCGTCCTGGTGCAGCCTGTGGTGGGGGACTGGCGGCAGCGCATGAAGCCCACCACAAAGCGGGCAAAGCAGCGACACCCGGAGGACGGCAGCGCAGCAGCTGGAGCAGCGGCGGCAGCAGGAGCGGCAGCGGCAGCGGCAGCAACGGCGGAGCGGCAGAGCGAGGCGGCGGCAGAAGCTGGCACGCCGGCAGTGACAGGTGGCGGCGGCATGCCCGACTTGGATGCCATGTCAGAGGGGCTGCTGCCAGGCTGGCGTGCCATGTGGGACAAGACACATCAGCGCGTCTACTATGGCAACGTGGCGAAAAAGGCAAGTGGGCCGGTTGACAATCTGAGCTTGCCAGTGGTACAACAGAAGCCGTGTCATCGTGCCTTGGGCAATGGACCCTCGACCCTCGGCCCTCGACTGGCTGGCCCTTTGCAAGAAGCCCTTGTCGGGCGCCCCCCCGCCCGCCCTTGCCCCTCGCCTCCTGCCTGCCCTGGCTAACCGTTGTGTGCCTGCCAGGTGACCATTATCCGGCGACCGCGCTGGCACACGCTGTGCCTGCCTGGCACCCCTGCAAGCCCCACCCTGGAGTGCACAGTGGGGCGGCACTGAGTAAGGGCTGCTCCCTGCATGGCCGCCACTGCTACCGCTGCTTTGAACTGGCTGGCTGGCTGGCTGGCTGGGATCGAAGCCAACCCCTGTGTGCATGCCCATGAGGACGCAACAAACGAGGTCTCCGGGCCATGTGCAATGCTGGGCAGGTGACTTAACACACTTGATACACCGTGCCCTGCCGCCAATCATGCAGCGCCCGTTGCCTCGGCAGGTGAGTGAGCGGCCCGTTTTTGCAGCACGGCACCTTGCTGCGAGCCTGCCCGCTGCGCTCCCCAACTGTGCGCTCACCTGTCAGCAGCAGAGGAGCCAGCGTCTCACTCGGGCGGCCTGGTGTGCCCCCCTCCCTTGCTCTCCTGCAGACCACCCAATGGGAGCGGCCGCAGTGACAGGCTGGCAGTGTGCGCTGCGCTGTCGCCGTGCACCGGTGCCGCCTGCCCAGGCGCAAGCGCAAGCGCTGAAGACAAAGAGGCACAGTGCCGAGCCTCCCTGGCTGCTTGCCGCTGTTCCTGCGCTTCTCTGCTGCATGTCCCGTGTAACTAGAGGTGGGATGTGTGAAGAGATTCACAGGGTGCCAGGTGTGCGATGGACGGGGAGCTAGGTGGGATAGAGGTGTCGCTCGGGCTCGGCGTCGGGTGGCTGGCGCTCCGCGTCGCTCTGGGCTGCGCCCCTCGCGTCACTCCGACTGCCACCCACCCTCCGCCTCTCCCTCTCTCCCCCTCTGAACCGTTGCATTGCCATGATCACCAGCTGACATGATTACAAGTCGAAACTAGTGTGGTACGTAGTTCAGTTAGGCAATGCTAGAAAGCTGGCAGCGGGTGGGGTGGGGTGAGGGCTCACCCACCCCACCCAGCGTGAGGTCTTCAGCCCCACTGGAGACGGAGGGATTGAACCGAAAGGCGGCGGCGTTCGGTCATTCAAATACAGCGATGCAGCCGTCCCAGCTTTTGTGAAAAGCACAGCTTGGGGTTTTCTGAGAGGAAAGTCACAGAGGTCGCCCTCCGTTGGATTGGCAGTTGCGCCTGCTGACGCCGTGCTGCACAGGCGGCACACGTGCTCCTCTGGCTGGCTAGGCCCGCAGGCATGGCTACTGTGCTTCGCTGTACAGCAGGAGGCTGCCCATCCCTGTGTTGAAAACGTGGTCAATTTGTAGCTAGGGACAAGCTCGCAAGTGATGCAGCTGTGGCTTGCCTGCGGCTGCACAATGGGCGGTGAGTGAGGATGCCACCCTGCATCCTCAACATGCGTTTGGGTACGCTTCTTGGAGCCAAGGACATCACTCACACAGAACCCACACAGAGCGATATTATGTTGGATGTAGGGGGCTTGTATATGTTAGTGGAAGCAGGATCCGAACCCGGGACCTCCTGCACTTCATTTTCGCACACTGGCAGTGGAGGTGCTCCAGGGGTTATCTGAACCCCACACATTACATGTGATTTGACCCATCTAGCACGCTGGAACCACCAAACCAATTAGATGTTCTTTTTCCTGGCAACCTAAGGAGTCAGGAAAGCACCAGGTTAGAGTGGTGCCAAAGTGTGGTGAGGGGCATTAGCAGGGTAGAAAGCGGCTGTGATTTGTGCCGTTGGCGGCTGGCGGGTGGCACCCTCGTTTCCTGAGCCGAGTATTGCGCTGTTGCAACTACTCGAGCTATTCGAAGCTATTTCAGGCTATACCTTTTTTTTGAGCCGCCGCCGCCTGTGCCAAGCTGGCGCCCTGCGCGCCTCAACGGCGGCGTGCTCTGCGCATTCAAAAGGTGTCACACCCTTCACTCGTCGTATTTCATGAGTCGCTGAAGAGAGCAACAATGCATGCGTCCACGTGGCTCCCGCGGCACCGTGCGCGAGGCGGGGCTGCGAGGCGTGCTTTGGGGTCAGGATGCTTTGTATTTGGCGAATTCTGGGCGGGGCGCGGCCGAGGGCCCCCCGAACGGCGGAATAAGGATCGCTGACGTGGCGCTCTGTGCGTGCAGGGAACTCCGAGTTGTCACTAGTTAACATCCTAACAATGGTTGTCTGAGCGAAAGCAGCGCTGATTGATGTCGGCAGGGTCTGCACAAGTTGGGAAGGCCAATGGGGAGGGCAGAGGTTTTGGCAGGTCCCCCGCCCTCGTCACAATATCTCTGGGCTGAGGTAATCCTGCCGCGCATGCCCTGGTTGCCCAGCTGGCAGCAAGCACTCTTAGGACGAGCCCCACCTTGGCGCCCCATCCTTCCAGCAAGGTCAACTCGCTCCAAGGCTGGTCCAGCCGGTGCTGCACTTGGGTGCAATAAACCTGGCCAGCCAGCCCCATGGGCTCCTGAATGCAAGGACTTGCGGGCTTTAGTCTCTCACATTTGGCCAGCCAGACGCGTGTTCAGCCTGCCTTGCATAGACTAGGGACCTTGCAAGCTGTTACATTACAAACTGTGCCATTTTGTAATCCTATGCCGCCTGCTCCAGGTTTGCAAGCAGCGAGCTCTGATGGTGCAGCTGGAGGGCCTCGATAAACACACCCAGCCGCTCCCCACTCATCACCCCCTCCATCCCATGCTCCGTCACCCCCACACGGTGGTCCGTCACGCGCCCCTGCACAGGGCAGGAGGAGGTGGTAAAGGGCGGGGGCCGTGTGTTAGATGTGTGAGGGTGAGAACAGGGCAGGCCCCTCAAGTGTTGCAGCACACCTGCTTGCGGCCCTGCACATGGCAGGTGTCAACAGAACGGGTCAGGGTGCGGGTCAGGGGTGTGAGGGGTGGGGGCGGGGCCCGCAGGTGCTCTCATATGTGTGAAACGCTCATGTGGCAACCTCGCGTCACCCCCACACGCGTGGTCTGTCCAGGAGTGAGCACAAAGGCTCC
>JTEE01000235.1:672373-690007 GCA_002896455.3 Chlorella sp. ArM0029B | reverse complement strand
GCACGGCACGGCACGGCACGGCACGGCACGGCACGGCACGGCACGGCACGGCACGGCACGGCACGGCACGGCACGGCACGGCGGCATGGCACCTTGTACGGGTGGCCCACAAGCGCATTCAAGCATTCAACATCCCTACCAGTGGCTGTTCGCAGGCGGCAAGAAGGGGCTTCGAAAAGTGTACGTTGTTCCTGCCGCTGCAAGTATGGCATGCGCCGCTCACCGGTACACGTCTATCCGTATGTCCTCATCCCGAATTGCCATCTCCTGCTCCTCTGCCTGGGGCAGCACAGCCACAGAGGCGGCGCTGGTGTGCACACGCCCGCCTGCATTGTGGCATGGGGTCGAGGCAGGGCAGAGCATCTGGGGACTGGGTGCACTTGTTCTTGTTCCCAATCAAACCTGCCTGCATTGTGTCACCGGGTTGGAAGCCGGGGGCAGGGAAGCTGGCGTTGGAAGTGCCCAGTTGCCGCCTCTCCCCCTGCTCACCCGACTCTGTAACGGGCACGCGGTGCAACCGGTGGAAGCCAACGGAATTTGAGCCAACGAAATTTGAGCCAAGCAGCTACCTGTCCATCTCCCTCCTACGCAAACAACTGGCGACCTCCCTGCTCACTTGCTGCCACGGGGACTTGCATGGCTGCACCCGGTGCAAGTGAAACCAAAAGAGTTGACAGCCAAAGGCACCAGCCAGCTGCCACTCAACTCCCTATTCACCTGACTCTGTCACTGGCACGCGCTGCACCCTGTGAATGCCGCTCTCAAACTTGAGCTGCCCATACACACCGCCGCGCGCGCTGATCACGCCGCTGGCAAGCTTGCACCCGCCCACCTCCGCCTCCGCCAGCTCCACCATCTGAGGGAGGAGGGGGAGGTGTGGGGTGGGAAGAGGGACGGAGGAATGGGTGCAGAAGCTGGCGCGTGGAAATGGGAGTGCCTACCGAGCTCAGCCTCAGCCAGCTCGAGCATCTGAGGGACACAGGACAGGAGGTGAGTCGTGAGGGAGGGGTGAAAGAGCTGGGTGCTTATAATGATGATGACACAAGCAGGTGCCAGCTCGGCCTGCGTCAGCTCGACGATCCGCAGTGTCACTGAGCAGCACAGGTTTGTGCTTATTAGGCGTGTAACCCACTTCAAGTCGAGTCGACCCTCTGCAAGCACTGACTGGGTGCAAGAATTGAGGATGTTGTGACAATTGTGAGACCTGTTTGGACCTGAAGGCACATCCTCCCTTGCTGCCAACCAGCTTCTCTGCCCCAGCAACACGCCCTGCCACACACGTCACCCTCCCCCAAAGAACTCCCAGCCCACTGCCACGTTACTCACCTCGAACTTCCACCCCTGGGTGGACGCGTACCGCTCGTACATGCGAAAGAGCTCCCAGGCAAACAGGCAGGCCTCATCGCCCCCCGTGCCGGCACGCACCTGCAGGGTAGGGAGACAAGGGGGCATGGGGTGGGTGCAGGGTAAGGAGACGAAGGGGCATGGGGTGGGTGCAGGAGAGGGAGACGAGGAGGCATGGGGTGGGTGCAGGAGAGGGAGACGAAGGGGCATGGGGTGGGCGCAGGGGAGTGGGCACACAGCGCGGGAGGGCAAGCAGCAGGCAGCTGTGGTGCACTTGTACAAGGTTGGCGGGCAGGCAGGCATGCAAAGCCGCACTTGGCAGGTGCAGTGTGGGCAGGCAGGACGCACAGCAAGCAGGCAGGCAGGCAGGCAGGCAGGCAGGCAGGCGGGCAGCCAGGTGCAGGCAGGAGTGAGGAGGCAGGCCCAGGCAGGGTGGGGGAGGCAGGCAGGGGGTGCGCACCTCCACCACCACATCTCTCGAGTCGTTTGCATCCTTGGGCAGCAGCAGCAGCAGCAGGGCTCGCTCCAGGCCGGGCAGCTGCAGCGGGTGGTGGGCGAGGCGCGTACAGGGGCAAGGGAGGGGCTGTGCAACAAAGAGAGAAGCAGCAGCAGCAAGTATTTGGCAGGGGTGAAAGGCAGGGGCCGAAACAAAGAGAGGAGGCAGCGGAAGCGGAAGCGGCAGGCGGGCAGCGGCTGGTGGGCAGACAGCCCACTTCAGCCAAAACCGCAACACCTTCGCTGCACCTGCCCAGGCTTGCTGACTCACTCTCATACCACTGCTGAACAAAGAACGCACGTGCATTGAACCCCTCCACGCTGCTCGAGCCCAGCCACACGGTGCCCCAGTTCACATCACGTCGCTTTTTTAACACACGACAACAAATGAGCGTGCAGAATTGTGCAGGGTTAAAAATTTGGTCACCTGCTCCAGGATCCCCGCCCGCTCCTCCCGTGCCATCCTCCGCATCTCCTCGTCCTCCCCAGAATCCTCCACCAACGCTTGCAGCCCCTCGAGCTGCGGGGAGGGAGGCGAAAGAAGAAAGGGTGGATTGAGAGAGGGGCAGGTGCCGGGAGAGGACGAAGGAGGAGAGATTTGTGTTCAGGCTTGGGAGGGCTGTGTGGGGGGACCGTGTTGAGGGATCATCCCACCCACACGGTCGTCTCCGCAGCCTGCAGCCTCACAAGCTGGCTGGCAAGCGCCCGCAGTGCGGGAGGAGGCAGATGCCGGGGTTGTGTAGATGGCACCACGCAGCGGAGAGAGGAGACGACAACACAGCAGCAGTTGCCCGGTACCTACCAACAGTCGTACAATCAACGACTTTTACAGCGCTGCCGCAACATAAAAGAGTAGTGCCGCAGATGCCTCCTCCCCGAGTTGATGACTACCTACCTACCAAGGCAGCGACAGAACAGGGCAGCAGCCGGCCCCCCCCTGCCTGTGTGGCTGCCGCCCCCTCAGCCTGCACGCTTCAAGCCGGGAGGTAGGGCAGCCGCCCCTCATCCCCACCTGCTAGACTGGCCGCCCAGCCTAGCCCAGCCCAGCCCACCTCTGTGCGCTTGGACCAAAGCTGCTGCAGGGCCTCAACAATTGGCTCCAAGTCTGACAACTCTTTGTTGAGGCGTGCCATGTCAGCAGGCGCCATCCTGGCAGGACGATAGCGGGGCGACAGCGGGGTGAGCGTCGAGCGGAGAGTGGTGGCAAGGCTGGAAAGCGGGGCGAAGGCATCTGGCACAAAGAAGATGAGCAGAATACAGCAGCAGATGCTGCAGAAGCAGCGGGGTGCAACCGGTGGCGTGGGCAGGCGCAGCGGAGTGCAGCGCTGTGATAATACAGCAGCTCACAACCGGCATTCGAAGCAACCGGCAGCATTGGCGCACAATCAGGCCAAGTGTGGGCCGGATCCATTGCACTGGGGGCAGGCACAGCAGGGCAAACGCAGGGTCGGCACCGGCGGGGTTCAGGCAGCAAGCAGCGAGCAGCACCCAAACGCACTTGGTCATCGCATCTCCGCTCAGCTGCTGCGTCAGCTCATCATGCCGCTGCTGAATGCGCCCCAGCTGTACTTCTATGGCAGGTGTGATGGCGATGCTGTCTGACAGAGTGGAGAAGCCGGCTGCTGCAAAGCGGCCGCCCCGCCAGCCACCGCTGCCGTGTGCGCCGCCCCAATGCGCTGCCTGTTGTTGGCAGGACGCCGGCTTTGGGTGCCATCCCAGCAGCGAGGGGATCAGGGTGATCACAGGATGCAGCTGCCGGAAGGGGAGGTGGGGACCGGCCTGCACACAGGCCGTGGACAGGCCGGCTGCGTGCCCCGGAGGCGCCGCTGCTGCCGCTCTGCAGGCAGCGGCGGCACAGGCCAGGGGGAAGTGGTGAGCAGCTCCCCCTCGGGCTGTGATCGAGCCACTTATCAGCCATGCTACCAGGCTCACCGCAGAAGCCCGGCTAGAGAGCCGCAGGAGCGTCGGCTTGCCATCCTGGCCAAACGTGGCTTCTCCGATTCTTCCGATCGCCGAGACTGTACAATCAAGCAGTCCGGTTGAGTCCATGCATTCACCGCAGCACTCCTCGCACGCAGTGTTTTCGGCTGGCGACTGCCGGCTGCTGGGGGCTCCCCTACTCGAACCAATGCAGTCGTAGCATCTGTTCAAATATGAAAAAGCGCTCTCAACCGGCCGAGCCAGCGGAGGAGGCACGGCAAGCACAGCCCGGGCCAGCTAGCAAGCGGCGCAGGGCGGTCACGGGAGTGACCTCTGCGTCCCCAAAAAGCGGAGAGGGCTCTCTTACCCGTCGTCACAGCGGGGCGGCAGCAGCAGCGGCGGCGGCGGCGGCGGGGCGGGCCGAGTCAGACGACGACGACAGCGGCAGCGGCGGTGGAACAGAGGAGGATGAAGGGGAACTGGGACAGCAAAGGGAGGGTGCAGGGGAGGCTCCTGAGAAGATGGGCAATGCATCCGGGGAGGATGGCAACATGGGAAGAAAGGTACGCCTGTTGCCCTCCGAGCTGTAGCATTTCTGCCAGCTGCACCCACGTGCCAGCACCCACCTGGCGTTATGCACAAGTGCACACAGGCCTCTGCTGCTGTGCAATGCTTACCGCTTCACCAACCGGTGCCAGCGTTTTGCTCGTGCTGGCCATCACACGTCTCTCCTCCCCACCCCTTGCTGCCTCCCTGGCGCAGCGCCGCTTCCACGGCTTGGTGAGCGTCAAAAACTCGAAGCAGCGCCCCTTTCGAGTGAAAGTGTACAGCATTGGCGGCAGGGTCATTGAGGACCTGGGTCAGCACCGCACGGCGGAGGCGGCGGCGCGGGTGCACGACCAGGCGGCGATTGCGGTGTATGGGCGCAAGGTGGGTGTGGAGGGAGTGTGGCAGGGAGGTGTACTGGAATGGTGTGGGGCACGAGGGTGGTTGCTCGGTAGGCCATTCATGCATTTCATTTCACAGCACAACAGTGTGCCGCGGATGCGTCGTCACAGCACCTTGGATAAGCGGATTTGGGGTGTTTCTAACAAAGCAGGTGCGAGGGAGGCCAGCGAGGCTGATCAACCCCACGCCCTGGGGCTGTCATCCGAACCTTCTGTTGAATGTGCGAGGTAGGAGCTGTTGCAGTGCAGGGCCAGCGGGTGGCTTGATGGAGCGCGCCATTTGTGTCTGCTGTCAGCCGCCCAGATGCCCAAAATTATAACACAAATGTGCTGCTCTCTCAACAGGCTTGATGGCAGAACACCGCCCCAGACTGCTGCCAACCGGGGGCAGGGGCGCAGTAACACAGCGTGCACTTTCGCCGTCACTGACCTGCCGCCCTATCCTTGCCTCCCCCTTGTCCTCCGCCGCTTTGCCAGCCGCTGCTGCTGGCCCTGCTGAGCTTGGCGTGTCATGCCATGCTGCCCCATGCTGTGCAGGCGGTGGCTAGAATCCTCAACTTCCCTGCCTCTGATTATGCCGGCCAGCAGCAGCTGTTTGGACCAGATCTGGCAGCCCGTCTGGAATACCTGCGGTGAGCCATGCAAGCTTTACTTGCCTGTGTTACTTACTTGCCTTTTTGGTAGTTGTTGTTCGTGTCACGGCGCTGCGGCGGCACATGCTCAGATGCCCACACATTGCTTCCCTGCCTACTTGCCTGCCTGCCTGCCTGCCTATCTGCGTGCCTGCCTGCTTGCCTGCCTGCCTATGCCCCTGTCTGTCTGCCTGCGTGCCTGCCAATGTTTCTGCCTATGTCCCTGTCCGCCTATGCCCCTGTCTTCTTATTTCCTCGCCGGCCCGCCCCCACCCACCTGGTCCGCTTGCTGTCAAAGTGCACGCCTGCCTTGTGTCCCACAGCCTCTTCCTGCCTTCTGCGATCTTATGGAAGGTCCACAGCAGGCCTGACTGCCTGTGCTGCTGCTGCTGCCTTGCTGCCCACCGTTGGGCAAGACTGGCACTCACCCCCTGCCGCCCACCCTGCCGCTCACCGGCCCGCCTCGCCCATCCCGACACGCCACGCCTGGCACACACTCCTGAGTAACCATGCCTCCGGACATGTCGACACAAATGACGTCATTTGTGCACCGCAGCTGCGCCAGATTCTTCTTGAGCCAAGCACCCGTGTCCGTCTGCCCGCAACTTGCTGCAGGGCGCTGGGCAGGCACGATCCGGGCAAGCGGCCCAAGGGTGGGCGGAGGCCCATGGAGGGGGAGCGGCTTGCACGGGCACGGGCTCGGATGATCAACGCTCAGGTTGGCCATGGGTTTAGGGTTTAGGGTTTAGGGTAAACCCTACCCACGACTTGGCCAATGCCGAGTCATGGGGGTATCTGGGGACCCACCGGGTATCTGGCCCATGTGTGCTGCATGCGGCATTTGATGCCAAGTGGGCGCCCAAGCGTGCCGCACGGCTGCCCGTTTTACAACCAATCCCCAAACGCTGCGCCGTCACGCCTGCTTGCTCAAATGCTGCCGTAATTGCTGCAGGCGGCCTTTGATGCCAAGCTGGCACCCAAGCGGGCCCTGGATGCGCTGGCTGCAACAGTGGAGCAGGAGCGGCGGGCCGACCCCCTGTGGTGCCCACCCAAAGAGCCCTGCGGCGTGTGCCCCGCGTGCCGCCAGGTGAGGCGTCAGGCTGCTTGGTTGGTTCTCTTGAAGGTTCCTGCCCATCGGGTGGCGTGTAGTTTGTGCCCCTGTCGGGCCCGGCGTAGAATGTAGAAGTCCTGTGGCTTTGGGCCGTGCCTGGCGGGGATTCCTCCAGGACCTGCATGCTTTGCCCATTCGGATGTTGCTCATCACACGCATGCTCATCAACACCCCGCGGAGCCCCTGCATTACCCACCCGCCTGCCCATGTGCCGCTGCTGCTGCTGCTGCATCTGGTGCTACCTGCCTGCTACCCGATGGCTCCCGATTGATTCCAAATCACCAACTGGATCCTTGCTGGTTCCACCCTCCGTGTCGTTTCGTGGTGTGTTTGAAGACGTTCCCTGCCTGCCTGCCTGCAGCCGTGGCGCATCGACCTGGGCGGCTGCCTGCGCCTGGCGGCCGTGAAAAGCGAGGGGCACAGCGAGGTTGGGCTGGTGCAGCTGATGGTCACTCAGCCAGCCATGTTTCGGTCAGGTGAGCGGGAGGGGGCGCAGAGGGGGGCATGTTTCTGGCAGGGGAGGGGGTGTGCTGCACGGGAGGGCACCAAGGGAGCATAGGCGGACAGGGGCACAGACAGACAGGAATCTAGACAGGCAGGAAGGCAGGCAGGGACATAGGCAGATATGCTCATGCCTGCCTGGCGTCGACCCTCCCTGGCTGCCTGCAGTGTACGGCAAACCGCAGAAGCGGCGGCAGCAGCAGCAGCAGGAAGAGGTGGGGGACGAGGAGGGCGGCGGCGCCGGCAGAGCGTTCGCAGGGACACAGCGAGAGCCCTCGCCACCGGCCTCGCAGCAGCATGCGCAGCAGGAGGGGCGGCAGGCGGGGGAAGGTGGCACTTCTGGGCAGCTTCCCATGCCTGGGTCTCCCCACATCCCACCCCACGAGTTGGAGTGGGTGCAGCAGCCTGTCAAGCTGTCCCATCCGGCAGCACTAGCGGTGCAGCATGCGGGCATGGCCCCGCTTCGGCAGCAGCTGGCGGCGCATGAGGCGGCCTTCACGGCAGCTCTGGAGAGGGAGCAGCAGCCAGGCCTACCTGTGCCTGCTGTGCTGCGCGCTGGCGCAGCACGGGGCAGCAGCGGCGGGGGCGCTGGGACCGGCGCTGGGACTGGGGCAGGGGTGGCACCCACCAGCCCAGCGGCGGCGGCGGCGGCGGGCGGTGGCCAGCGTGGAAAAGCGGGGGAGCTGGACAGCTCAGCGCTGGCGTGGGTCGCCCCTGGCAGCTGGCTGGCCCGTGGGTCGGCGCCACGAGACACGCTGCCGCAAGCTGACCTGGCAGGCATGGCACAGCTGGCGGCCCTGTGCGGGGAAGGGTGAGGGCTATTGCTGCTGCCAATCACAAAACCATGTTGTTAGCCCCATCCCATTTCCTAACTTGTCACATATTCTCGTTGCTGCGCCGGACTCGTCCTGTCGGACCTGCGTGCACAGCCTGGCATGCATTGCGGCTGGCTGACCTGCGTTGCCTGCCTGCGAACGCTGTCTGCATCCCTCGTCTTGTGCCTCTGCGCTGCCAGCTCAGCTGGGCACCCTACTTCCTGCCCTCCTCATCCTGCTGCCCTGATGCACCGGCATGCGCAGTGCATGCCACTGAGCATCGAGTTTTTGTTAGACATCCCCCTGCCCTGCCCTGCCCTGCCTGCCCTGTGTTTGAAGGTGTGGAGGCTGCCCTGACGCCCCTGCCCAAGCACCGCACTTGATTGAACACAAACCTTAGCTGCTAATCAAACTGGCTACCCTGATCCCGTCCCTGTCTTGTGCCTGAAGGGGTGTGGAGGCGCCGCTGGTTCCAGAGCTTGCCAGCGAGGCTCTGGAGGCAGCCGAAGCCCAGCAGGAGCGGCAGGCTCGCCTGGTGAGGCGGCGCCTGGGGCGGGGGCACGGCGGCGGCGGCAGCAGCATTGCGGGAGCAGGGAGCGGGGGGGAGGATGAAGAACCCGGGACAGCAGGGGAGAGTGAGCAGCAGGAGGAGGACGGCGGTAGCGGTGGCAGGGGCGGCGAGACGGCGGGCGGCGGGCAGCAGATGTATACCTGCCAGCTGTGCGGCCGTCGATCGCACGGCAGCGGCATGTTGCAGTGCCCTGTGCTACAGCTAGCACTGGCGGTGGTCAAGCCTCCAGAAGGTGAGGCTGGTGGTGCATCTCGGGAGGGGGTTGTGGGTTGTGCCGTGCTCACCGCTGGGGCAGTGCCGAGTATGAACTGCTGCTGTGCATGTGGTTGTCCGCACTCACCGCATGGCAAGCCAAGCCGGCACATCTCTTCACGTAGATTGGTCTGCAACCACCTGCGACTCTCCCGCCTGCCCTCTTCGCGTCCCGCCCAGCCACACATCCCGCCCTCCCCCGCTTCTCCGCTGCCCGACGCATCCCCGCTGCCTCCCGCCCTCCTCTGCCCTGCAGACTGCCCCGGCTGCGCCCACCTCGAGAAGCCCGGCTGCGCGCGGTGCCTGGGCGCCAGGGGCGGCAACTTTCAAGCCTCGTTGGCACGCAGCCAGCCGTGGACGAGGCGTGTCCCTTGGCTGCACAAAGTGCCCCCTGCCACACAAGAGCTCATGCTGGCTGCGCAGGTTAGAGGCTTGGCACTTCTTTTCAGTGGGATAAAACAGTAAATAGTTTCACCGTGACCGAAGTGTGAAAGGTGCATGCTTCCGCACACCGGCGCCGGGGAAACCAGCCAGCCAGGCGCTCTCATGTGCAGCGCTTGTGCAGCTCTCCAATTTGACGCCTGCCAGACCGCGCACAGCCCGCCGAGACACCCGGCCTATGTCTAATCAAAGGTGCCCGCTCCACTTCCTACCAACCTTGCACCTTTCCCCCGCACGCCCCCGCTTCGCCCTCCCACCTCTTGCTTCTCCTCCTCCCCCGCTCGCTGATCTGCCGCAGGTCGCGGCCAGCGCAGCGGTGACGGACCTCGACCGCCCCGCCGCCGCCTGGCGCCTCACCCCCAGGGCGCTGCTGGCGGTGGGTCTGCTGGCCGAGCAAGCGGCGCTGCAAGAGCTGGCGGTGCGGCAGCCAGCGGTGTAGCTGGTGGTGCGGCAGCCAATGATGTAAATGAGATGATGCAAATGGTAGCAGAAGGGGATGTGAGCTGCGGGCAGCACCGCGGTGTACATTATGGCGGAGCAAGCGGCGCTGCAAGAGCTGGCGGTGCGGCAGCCAGCGGTGTAGCTGGTGGTGCGGCAGCCAATGATGTAAATGAGATGATGTAAATGGTAGCAGAAGAGGATGTGAGCTGCGGGCAGCACCCGCCGTTATTGTGTCACATGTACTGTATGGAACCAGCAGGAGAGGACAGTGTGAGGCAGGAGGAACATAAGCCAATGAATTTGGGGAACATTGCAGTGCAGGGGATATGGTGTACTACTGTATGTGCAAGAGGGAGTTACATGCCAGGGCGCATTCGCAGCAGCGTGGGACTACGTGTCAAGAATGAGGGGTGGTGAGATGCAGTCTACACAAGGGTGGGAGTCTTGGGGAGTGGAGAGGTGGTGGCAGGTGCCGTGTGAACTGGAATGCAGGGCACGCGGGGAGATGGGCAAGGGGGTAGAGAGGGCGGGCATCCTATTGCGGGCGCAACAATCAAATCCATTGAATCGCAACTGCCTCATTGTGCCGGCTTGCGGTGGTCTCAGCCGCAACAGCCACGTCACCAGCAGACGGGCCTCCCCGCAAAGTTGTGTCACTTCATCAGCAGCAGCCACGCCATGCCACGTCAGCAGCCGCCACATGAGCGGGGAAGTGCCACGCCCACTCAGCAGCGCGCCACGTCACCAGGGGACGACCTTCCCGTCAAAGCTGTGGCACATGCCCTGCAGCTCCCGCCCGCTTTCAAGCACGCCGACCATCCCCGACACGGAGGTCTGCACAGGCAAGAATTAGAATGCATGAGCCGTTGCTGGCTCCCCGTGGACGTTAAAAGTGATTGATTGATTGAGTAGGTACAACTGGGCCAGGAGGATCAGTGCCGAGCTGCCTGCCACGGCATGCTTGTGCGCACACAGCCCAAGTGCAGCACACAACAAGGGTAGAACAAGGGGCGAAGAAGCCTGAGCCATGTGCCTTGATCACCTGCGCGTCGATCGTCCCCGCGCCGCCCGACATTTCGGTGCGCACAAAGCCGGGGTGCAGCAGCGTGCAGGTGACGTTGTGGGGTGCCAGGTCCACGGACAGAGACTTGCTGACAATGTTGAGCGCCGCCTTGCTGGCCCTGCAGAGGAGGGAGGGAGGCAGGGGAGGGATGGGGTGGGGGTAGGGGAAGGGCTTGGGCGTAAGAGAAGAGGGGAAACGCGTGTGGCTGAGCGCTGCCTGTGTGGCCCTGGAAACATCGATGAATGAGGTGGGGTGGGGCGGGGTGGGCGGTGAGGTGGACGGAAGCAGCAGATTAGCAGCAGTACCAGTGTGCCAGTGCGCCAAGATTGCACGGCTCGTATGGCGAACATGGAGGCAAGCGAGTGTGCAGCACCCAGCGGTGGCAAGTGCAAAGTGCCGCACCTGTAGGCGTAGTGGCCTCCGCTGCTGTTGTCCTCAACTGAGGCCATCTGTGGGGCAGGGAGAACTGACATGTGATTCATTGGGAAGCAACACACAAGATGATCACTGGGTGCGTAATGGGTGGAGGACAGCCAGCGGTGTTGCAAGCACGCATGCATGGGCAACCAGCGCATCTGCGGCACACTTTTGTGGTGCTGCGGCGCTGTACATGAATGCATGAACCAGTAAGAGAAGGAGCAACACGAGCCTTGGCTTTCCTTGGGAAGCAGCCTGCTGAGGTGTCACAGGCACGCAGCGCATACTGTATGCAGATCATGTCTGTTTCCGCGACAAACGTAAGCTTTCCCTTCTCCGCCCCATTCGTCCTGCTGGCTCCGAGGACTCAATGCTGTTCCTTGGTTGGTTGACAAGGCGGCACTCACCTGGGTCGTCACGCTGGCAACCAGTGTGGGCTTGCTGCCACCCAGCACCCCCACCCTGCCAGCGGGACACAGCAGGGCGCAGCAGGGCACAGCATGCGTCAGTAGGCCAACAGAAGGCCAAAGCTTTGTGGAGAAGGCGGCAGTGCGGGGTCATGGTGGTACCTTTGGAAGGCCCTCCCTTCCAGAGTGGACTGCGGGCTTGCAACCTTCACTCATTCATTCATTTGCAGCCCTGCAGATGGGGCTTGCAACCTTGCCACACAGCAGCCCCAGCCCCGGCCCACCCTGCTGCGCCTGCACTTGTGAGCAGCGCCTGTACATTGAGCAGCTGGCCGATGCAGTGTGAAGCAGGACAAGCAGGACTAGCAGCGCCCCTGTTCCACCCCGCCCCGCCCACCTCTGCAGCGCCTGCGCAGGCGGCGTTGGCAGGGGTCGATGCAGTTCATGTACAGTCGTTTCAAGAAGCAGGACCAGCACCGCCCTGTTCCAATTCCAAGTTATATTTGTAAATTTAATGATTCGATTTGTGTGTTGTCAAACTCTCAGAAATTTGCCAAACCCGCCCCGACCACCTGTGCAGCGCTTGCACCGTCAGCAGCGGGCCGATGCAGTTTGTTTTGAAGCCATACAGCATGTCGTCGGCGCTCACATCCGCCAGCCCCACGTGCCGCCCATACACGCCGGCATTGTTGAGCACAACCTGCACGCCGTTGTTCACACATCCGTGGAAATAATCAGTACTAACCTGCAGGGCATGTGCTGATCACTGTGGGCAAGGCTGGCTGAGACACATCGGGGCGGCGGGATGGGGAAGAGTGGGCAGCAGGCGTGACGGCTGAGCGCTGAGTTGGCGGCTTTCAAGCAGCTGGCGTGGTCCTCACATCACACCTGTACCTTGCAGAAACATCTGGTGGTTTGATGTGTTGGTGCAGCGCGCAAGCACCCCCACCCAAGCCACAAACAGGGACACACACGCACCCTGTTCCTCCGTTCCCCTGCCCTCCCCTTCCTTCCCTTCCGAGCACACACACACAACACCCGCCCCCTTGGCTCACGTCGGCGTGCGACGTCAGCAGCCGCACGCTGTCCGCCCACTGCGCAATGCTTTGGGGGGAGGTGATGTCAACCTGCACACGCGGGCGGGTGCAACGACAGCTCAATTTGCTGGATTGAAGCTTTCTTTCGATATGCTTCAGATTCAAATCAAGCAACTCAGAATCAATTAGCTAGAGGTCACCGATTACGTGAGCTGTTCAAACACCTGGGCCTTGGCCGCCAAAAGAGTGCATGCACTGTCTGCTTGTCATCACATCAAACCTATTCGAAACAATCCGTGAGCCCTTGGCCCTGCGCTGCTGCGGGTGGCCAGCAGCTGCAGGCATAGTAGCCGGCTGGTGCCTTTGGCTTACATGCACCTAGCCAAGACCCGGCAACCTGCATGGCCCAGCCAAGACCAAGCAACCTACAAGCAAAGCAGGCTGCTGCTCACCTGAGTGAGCTCCACATTCTCCAGCCCCTGCAGCTCCTTGGCCTGGTCAGGCTGCCTGCAACAGATGAGGGCGCAAGGCCAGCGCCATGGCAACAGATCAGGCGCAAGGCCAGCGCCATGGCCTGGTCCGGCTGCCTGCAAAAGATCAGGCACAAGGCGAGCGCCATGGTACGATGCTGGATGAATGTGAGTCCCTGGCCTTCAGACAGCAATTCAACTGCAGGCGGGGGGAAGTGGTTGGACGCTTTTCTGGAGCCTTTCAACCCCCAGGCCTGCGCTGGCTGGTCCGCCTGCAGGGAGGTAGTGTGCCACGCAGGGCCGCACGCCCACGTGCCACCCACAAGGAGCACAATGTAGGCACCTGCAGCCGGCGATGACGCGGTTGCCCTTTGCAGTGAACTGCCGCACAAACTCGGCGCCAATGCCACGGCTGCCTGCACAGTGAGTGCAGCATTGTCCTTTAACAGCAGCAGCGGGGGACTGGCAGGACTGGCTGTGGCAGTGCTACAGAAGGGCGGCAGCAGATATAAGGGTTCCCATCACGACGGCGCAGCGGTGGGAAGGCAGCGCAGGCCCAGGCTGCCAGCAGCGGCGGCGGCGGCGGCAGTGGCGGCGGAGGCGAGACGGGGAAAGAGCGGACGGCAACCCAAGGAATTCAGAAGGGACCCACCTCCCACAACAACCACAGTCTGTCCGGTGATAGGCGCAGGCATATTGGCGAGGTGCAAGTGTTTCGGAGCGGCAGCTGCTGCAGGGCACAGAGGGGCGGCAATCGGGTGAAAAATAGGAAAGCAGACAGGCGACCGTGGCCCATGCCTGCCACCACAAATGGATGACGTCAACTTCACCAGGCCTGCAGTACAAACATGGTGTACCTCAGCTTGTTTCTGCTTTCGTGCGCGCTTCGTATCCTTATCAAACGAATTGTAGATCTAATTTCTGCCGCCTTCCGGGCCCACAGTCTCCGTAGCCCATCCCCCTGAGAGCTGCCCGACTATATAAGCTCCTGACAAGGCAGCTTGTCAAATCCTTGTATAGTTGATCTATATAAGACCCCTGAAACTAGGGATGGGGAAGTACTGGAGCAGTGCAGTGTTGAAGAGGGGGGGAGTTGCGCCGGGGGCGAGGGCAAGGCGGAGGGGTAGCAAAGTGGTGCAGACGTTGAGGGTGGGTGGGCATGGTTGCTGGGCAAGTTGAAAGGGTGAGGGACATGAGGGTAGTATGTGTGTGCGCAAGCTGAGACATCCGACGGGTGCTGGAATGAGGGTGGTGGGCGTCCGTGGCTGGTGGAGATCAGGAAGTGTGCCACCAATCGGGGCGCGGTGTATGTGAAGGCGTGGTTCTCGGGGTCTTTCCAAGCAGTGCGTGGGCACCGCTGCAAGGCACAGGCATATCCCAGAATGGACACTGAACAAGCACAGCATGCGATTGGTTGCATGTCAATGGGAACAAAGAGTTGGAGAGGAAGCCCGCCAAAAAGACAGCCATGCCCTTGGAAACAAGGGCGCTACTATCGAAAGTGAGCAGTGAGTTAGCCCGCAGGCAGAGGCTTGGGTGCCGGGAAGAAAGGGGCCACTGTGCAGCACATGCCCCACGTCACCAGCAGCAGCGCCCACCAGTGCAGCGTGCAAGACGCCAGCGAGGGCAGCTGCAGCGCCTGCTGCGCCTGCTGTGCCTGCTGCGCCCACCTGGGCTGGGCCGCCTCCACACTTGTGCTGGGCAGCAGGGAGCGGAGGCTCGACTCTAGGAGGCCGCACACATTGTCAACGAGCCATGCTGAGGTTGGCCTGTTCTGTGTGCTGCCATCTGCCTGCCTGCCGCTGCCGCTGCCGCTGCCGTTGCCGTCGGTGCCGGGACGGGCGTCTTCTTGATCAGTTGCCGCCTTGGGGAGGAGCATCAGTGTGGGGATGAGCCAGCCGAGCACCAGCCAGACAAACAGGAGGGCGGCTATCAGTTGAGGGTAGGCGCCTGCGGCACGGCGGGGCAGCAAGGGGTGCACGTGCACGGGGTTGGGTCAGGGCACCCGCTCTCTGCCTGCCTGCCGGCCAGCCGGACTGCTTTGGCGTGCGTGGGGTACCCATGGCTGCTAGGAGGGCACACGGTTGGTTGAGGCGCCTGCCTGCCTACCTGCCTGCCTGCCTGCTTGAGTGTGCGTAAGATACCCGGGGCCGCGGTGGGAAGCAAGGATTGCACAGCATCGTGCGCCTGCTGCTGTGCCTGCCTACTTAGACATAGGTGCCTGGCTGATGCACAGCACGCACACGCACACACGCACGCATGCAGCATGCTCAGCACACAACACAGCCCTCTGCCCCCATCACGCACTGCTGCTTCTCCACATGACGGGCACGGCCTCACTGCCCTGCGCCTCTCCCCCCACCTGCAGACCCCCGCCACACACAGGCCGTGCAGTGCTCTCCCCATCGCCGCTTCTCCCCTCGGCGCGGGTGGCACAATGAAACTCGCCGCTGGGCACAATGAAGTCGCCGCTGGGCACAATGAAGTCGCCGCTGGGCACAATGAAGTCGCCGCAAAACACCTCACCTCTGGGTATAATGAAACTCACCGCTGGGCACAATGCACTCACCGCAAAACACCTCACCTCTGGGTATAATGAAACTCACCGCTGGGAACAATGAAGCCTGTGGAGGGCACAAACACCATTGCAATGAAGGCCATCGTGCTGTGCACGCTGCCCGCTATGGCCGCCACCTCTGGGCTGGAGAGCAGCTGCAGGGGGGCGGGGCAGGGCCAGGGTGACACAGCGATAGTGTGTCAATCAGGGTGATGGTAGCGATAGTGTGTCAATCAGGGTGATGGTAGCGATAGTGTGTCAATCAGGGTGATGGTAACAATGAGGGGAGCAATAGTTAGCAGCGGATGGCAGCTGCAAGGGGCAGGGCAAGGGAGACCAAGTGGTGACGTCAGCGTGCGCGTCCATGGTCGATGTTGTAGATCGCGGCCACCCCTGGGCTGGAGGGCAGCTGCAGGGGGCAGCTGAAGGGGGCAGTGCAGGGGTGCAGCAGTAATGCGTGATTGAGAATGTAATAGCAGGGGGCAGAGCAGGCACCGTACCCCTCGCCCCTCGCCCCCGCCGAGGGTGGATGGTGGGATCAGCACGCTTTCTTGAGGGCCTGCCGTGCCGGCTGTGCTCCTCATGTCCCTTCTTATACTGATAGAAAGAGAGGAGGACAGCAGGCGTAACCCCTGGTTGAATCAAGCAGCTTGCATTTTGTCACCAACCACCCACCGCACCCCTCCCCTGCCGGCGAGGCGGGGGCGGCGGGGGAGGGCGCACGCTGTAGGGCGGCGTGGGCCCGTTGGCGGCGGGGGGGCCGCCGTGGCTGGGAGGGCCCCTCGCCCCCGCCGCTGGTGGATGGTGGGCTTTGCACGCTTTCTTGAGGGCCTGCCGTGCCGGGCCCTCCCATGTCCCTTCTTATACTGATAGAAAGAGAGGAGGACAGCAGGCGTACCCCTGGTTGAATTTGCTGAAGCAGCAGCTTCCTGATCTCTGCCCCGCATACATGGCCGACCCACCCACTCCCACGCCGTCCGGCCCTGCACTTTGCTGCAGCAGCTTTTCCCCGCAGCCCCGACCCACCCAACCCCGCACCTTGCTCCCTTCCTTGCCACAACCCAACCCCGCGGCCGGCCCACCCACTGCCACCCTGCCCACACACCCCAGATACCCACCCACCCCCCGCACCTTGCTCCTGCAGTAGGTGTGCATCCCAAAGTGCACCAGTATCCAGATGTTGAGGGCTTGCAGCAGCATGTGCAGGCGGAAGGGCACCCGCCAGCCCATGGAGGTGAAGGAGAGGAGGGCGATGCGGATGCCTGGGGGCAGGGAGGCAAGGGAGGGGCGGGCGACGCGGGCACATGCCGTGGGGTTGGCAGCAAAAAAACAGCAAATAAAAACACGACACTACTTGAATACTATTTGCTGTGCCTGCTGCGCAAAGGCACGCACGCACACGGATGCAAGGGTGAGTACGGTTTCACTCTAGTGAAACAAGGAACACGTTGTCATTTGTTGCCTGGCTCGGCCTTCCAGATGAGCTGAAACTCGACCGACCCTGTGCCACCCCTTTACTGGCCTCCCGCTGGCCCCCTCTCCATCATCCTGCCCCCATGCAGGCTCAGCCGGGGCATTGTTCGAATCGCCTGCCAGCCCCCTTCCACGCTGCCCTCCCGCCGGCCCCTCTCCTTGCTATTGCATGGCATGCAGGCCAGCGCACAAACTCACTCATAAAGAGCTGGAACATGTTCGAGACGAGGCCCAGGCGGCCACGGTTAATCTCCGGCGCGAGCGCATCAAACACGGCGAGGGAGAAGTTGAAGGGGAGGGCAAACAGGGCGATGCGCAGCACCGAGATGCCGGGCACGCGCCAGCGCACGTAAGAGGAGTAGCCCAGGGTGGGCCAGGCCACGGCGAGCAGGAAGACTGCAGGCAGGAGGCAAGGGAGGGGGCAAGGGAGGGGCAGGCCAGGGCGCTGAGGACAGAATGCAGAGGCACGAGGGAGGGGAAGAGGCACTAGGGAGGTCACACGGTGGGGCAGGTCGCAGCGTCAAAGGAACGGCAGAGACGGGGCATTCACGGGGAGGCGGAAGAGGTGCCTGCGGGAGAATGTGAGGTGAGCAGCCGGACGTCAGGACGGGCGGACAGCTGCTTAGCTGTGGCATGACTGCTCACGGTAGCACCTCTCGCGGATGCCTCCCTCCCTCCGTCCTCGGCGGGGTTGACAAACTACTGCTGTCCCTGCCCTGCCCTGCCGCTGCCCCTGCCCC
>JTEE01000235.1:646139-656256 GCA_002896455.3 Chlorella sp. ArM0029B | reverse complement strand
ACCCACCCAGGAAGGCGTAGCATTCCTCCAGCGGTGGCGGGCTGGCTGACACTGTGTGGTAGGTGAACGAATTCTTGTACAGCGCCTGGCAGCTGGGCACCGTCTGCAGTGGGAGAAAAAACAGGCGGAAGATTTGGGAGGCTTGCAGGGAGGGACACACAGTCTGCAGTGGGAGAAAGACAGGCGGGGGGAGAGGCAAGGTCGAAGGGCGCACGGTCTTCAGTGGCAGATAGCCAGGCGGGAAGGAAGAAAGATCAAAGGGCGCATGGGCTGCAGTGGGAGGAAGGCAGGCGGGGGGAGATGGAGGTCTGCAGGGAGGGACACACACGGGCAGGGCTGGGGCGGGGCGGGAGGAGTATTGATCTGCAGGCAGGGCAAGGGGACATTTCTTGACCGCCCCTGTGCTGAGAAGAACATTCTTAAGTTTGGAGCTCACACCCTGCTTCCAACACGTCCTGCCATGCGTACCTGCACGCAAGCTTGGCGCGTTGCCCGCACAGTCGTGACTTGCTCACCGCCTCACGCACGCAGCCGCTGCACATTGCAATGCACCCTTCTGCTGCATTCTGCAACCCCTCCCCTGACCCCCGTGTCAGCCCAGTATCCCCCAAGTCTCACACACCTTCAACAGCCAGAGAAACCCTCTTCTCACATTCAGGATGTTGCCGATGCCCAGGGTCTTCAATATCTCGTGGCGGGAGGCGTGGTCGTAGCTTCCCAGAAAGAGGAAGCCAGGCAGGATCTCAGATGGGAAGGCGCTGGGGGGTTTGACGGCCGGCGGGGGCGCTGCTGAGGTGGCAGCGGCCGCTGAGGTGGGCGCAACCTCCAGGCGGTGCCCACAGATGGCGCAGGGCTCGCCACCAAGGTACTGCGGCAGCCGTGTTCGACAGGGGATCAGCAGTTCAGCAATGCCGAGGCCTTACGTGGCGGCAGGATGAGGGCCGGAGCGGCGGGTGGCATCGGGGGGTGGCCCACGCCGTGATACCCGGCGCAGAAAAAACCCTGCTCCCAGCAACAGCAGCATCATAGGCTTACGTCGTGATAGTGGCCGCACACGTCGCACGGCTCCTCTCTCTCACGCTTCTGCTTCATGCTGCTGCTGCTGCTGCTGGCTCCAGCTGCGGCGCGCGCTCACAGACCGGAGTTGCCGCCGCCGCCGGGACGGGTCGCCTCCGCCTCGCCGACCGCTGGACGCTTCGGCGCTCCTGCCCTTGCTGAAGCCTCCCAGCCGCTGTCAGCCCGTAACTGCCACGTCTGCACACACACAGGCCACTCAAAGTCACTAGAGCGTCTTGAGAAGCCCGCGATCAAATGACGCCGGGAGGTGCTGGGCGGAGAGCGCGATCGCTTGAAAATGCACCCAAGGAGCTGAGTGCAGGCATATGCGGGGCTTTCCTGCACGCGGTCTGCTGCCGTGGACTGGTGAGCTGGTTTGCATTTCCTGGCAAGGCCGGATTCTGTTCCAATCGTAACAGAAACATGGCATCTCCATCACCAATCCAGCAACCAGTGCAGCGCGCAGTCTTGCGGAAGCAGCCCGCCGTGCCAGTGCCGGCCGCCGACACCGCAACTCGAGCGCCACAGGGCTCGGCAGCGGAACGGGAGGGGCCTCAGGTGCGGATCGCAAGCGATCGGCCTTCGGCACGCGCTGCAAGGGAGGGTGCTCCTGCGCCTGGCCACCCGCCTCCGCCGCCTGCACTGCTGGCCGGCGGCAGCCCTTTCACATTGAAGCCTACCGCTGCGCAACCCCAAGCAGCCACTGCAGTCTCTGGAGCCGCCTGTGGGAGATCCCTACTGCCTGCTGGATGCCGCCAGCTGGGCGGTGTGCCCCGGAGCCGTGGCAGAGCTGCTGTCGGCTTCCAACGGCGACTTTGGTGTTGTGGGAGTGCTGGGGGCACAGGGCCTGGGCAAGTCCTGGATGCTCAATCGACTGCTAGGTGAGCCACATTGATCGCTTGACATGCATGTGCCTGTGTATCACCAGCAGGCAGTGGCTGAGGGGCGTGTGTGGCAGGCAGCTCAGCCAAGCTGCGCATGCCCGCGTGAGGTTGTGGGTTTGCTGCTGCACTATGTGTGTTACAATCGCCCTGCTTCATTGGCCTCTAAGAGACCTGGACAGGGGGTGTTTAGGCTATGCCAGCCTGCCTTCCGGTGCGCCCACCCTGCCGGGCACCATCCCCCTTCTGCACTGCCCGCTGGGATAGCGTGTTTGCTGCTGCGCCGGCGGTTAGACATTGCACGGCAGTGACATCAAGGTACTCTCCCAACAACATGCACCAGAGCTGGACCAGAGCCGGGCCATGCACATCAACAAGCCTCTGCCTGCCTGCCCCCCTACGAGACCCACTCACCCGCCCCCCCGGGCCTGCACTGCTGGCACCTGCCACCACAGGATTCGAGGGGGCGCTGTCTGCTGCGGGGCCGCACCCCACCCCCGCCTTTCCCGTGTCACGGCCCGCCACCGCTGGTGCCGCCGGTTTGCCAGGGATGCCGGCGCTGCAGCACTGCACGGGCGGGGTGCAGCTCCGAGTGAGCAGCGACCGGCTGATTGGGCTAGACACCCAGCCCCTCTTCTCAGCGTCTGTCCTGGAAGAGATGGCTGGCAGCTGGGAGCAGCCGCCCGCCGCACTGGCAGCCCCAGCGGTGGCAGCGGCAGGTGACGCCAAGGCGGCAGCGGTTCCCTTTGAGGGTGTGCAAGCCCTGGCGCAGCTGCAGCTGGCAGCGCTCCTCCTCACCGCCTGCCACAGGGTGCTGGTGCTGTGCGAGGGCTTGGAAGACTACCGGACATGGGAGCTGCTTCTCACGGCTGACATGCTGGCTCGGGGCCTTCCGGACCCCAGCCTGCCGCCGCGGGATGCGCCTGCTGGCACCACATCAGCAGCGGCAGCAGGCAGCGGCTCGGCAACTGCGGCAGGGGCAGCCAGCAGCCAAGCAGCAGCCGCCGCGGTGCAGCAGCAGCAGCAGCAGCAGCAGCAGCAGCAGCAGGGGCAGCCCAAAGCGCGGCAGGCGGGCCCGGCGGCAGCAGAACATCTGGCAGAAGTGGTGCTGGTGCTGGTGCTGCCCCCGGGCAGCGGCAGCATCGGCAGTGGCAACGTTGGCATACGTGCACCCAGCACTCTAGAGCTCGAGCAGTTGGAGGCCCGCCTGTCGGCTTTCTTTGCTTCCTCCCGCCTATGCTGCCCCAGTAAGTGCCGCAGAGCGGGTGTCTGGCTGACGTTGTAGTAATCTGTTTGAGTGGGGGGCGGGCTGGCTTGGCTGGCTTGGCTGGCTGTGTGGAGCGGGGACAGCCACGATGCATGCAGGTGTGTGTGAAAGTTGACACCGGTCGACTGGCCCCCACACCGTCCTCCCCCATGGATGCTCCCCTGCCTGCCTGCTTTGCAGGCCCGCTGCGTATGCGCGACACACGGACAGGCAGCAGCGGCAATGGCAACAGCAGCAGCAGCAGTGTGCAAGGCATCAGTTACTGGGTGCTGAGCCACCCTTCTGACGGCGCGTGCGCTGCGGCGGGCGCAGATGCCCTCGTGGCAGCGCTGCTGGCCCGCCCCTGCCCACCCTTTGCGCGCCGCTGCTCAGAGCTGGGTTGGCTGCGGGGCACGGCGGGGGATGTGTGGCGGGCAGTGAGGAAGAGCCCGGACATTGCGGCCTTTTACTCCCGGTTCGCGCGCACGCAGCTCAAGGGTGCGGGTGGCTGGGGGCTGGCGCGGTGAGGGGCAGCAGCGGCAGCAAGCGGCATGAGGCGATGCGTGCCCGCTTGCTCACAGCCTATGCAGCCTTCCCTGTCCGATTCTTATACTGTGGTCCAGCACCTTGATGCAAGTCGGCGCACACAGGCATTTGCCAGTAAAGAGGCGCAACAGGGCGACAAAATTCATGCCAGAGCAGGGTGCCAGATGAGGTGCTACGAGCGCACAAGAAAGGGAGCATTGCATGGCAATCCTGTGCATGAGGTGGTTGCGCGACCCAAGGCCTGTGCAGGAACACAAGCCAGCTCAATGTGCATCCTTCTGGGCGCCTGCCCGCTAGCTTCGTGCAATACACTGCCCGCCATTTCAACGCTGCTCTTCCCGCCTGAAACGTGGTTGCAGCTGTTTCCAGCCAGCCAATGTGCGAAGGCTTTGCCATCGCTGCCCCCCAAGAAGGCAGTTGCCACAGCAATGTCGCTGTCTTCCACACGCTTTGTTGCACACCGTCTAATAGCATATCGCCCGACCAGGCGAGCGCCGGCGCTCCTGACGGTGGAGGCGCGCAAGTGCCACTGCCGCTTGCTGTTGCCAAACTGCCTGCTGGGTGGGTTCTGCCGTTGTGTTTGGGTACATTCCATGGCCCTGCAAGCGCAGCTCATGAGGCCTTCACTTCACCGTGTTCAAAATCATGGTGGGTCGGATATTCTGGGCACGCGGCCCAAATTGCCACAACACCGACTGATCGTCGTGAATGTGATGTTGGGACCGTGGGAACCTTGCCAAGTCCACTGATGGATTCGCCTGTATCCTCACCGCCTACGTGGCGGCGGCCAGCGTTCTCCAGTCAGGAGATCCCGCAATTGACACACCCACATTGACACACCCTCGCGCCCACCTCCTTAGTCATCACTCCAAGTCCGACCCTCCATTCGCGGCCATTTGAACCCGTGGCGACAAGCCCTCCCCTCCCCAGCAACCATGACGCTTCACCTCCTCGACTGGAGGGACATGGTGGAGCACGCATTCTTCTCGCCATGCCCCGTTCACGCTGCCGCGCACAGTGCCCGCGACTGCTTGATCAACCAGTGGTCTCTGACAACAGGAACCCCCGCCTGCTCGCTCTGCGTGGCCAGCCGGCCCTCGGAGCTCTACATCCAGGTGTGTGGGGTCGCCTGGAACAAACGCTGACCAGTGTAGTGCGCAGCCGATCGAGGCGACCAGTGCAGTGCGCAGCCTGCTTGCAAGGGCGCCGCGGACCGCTGGCAGCGTTTCTGGTGTCATGGCTGGACCAATGCGCGTGCCGGTGAGCTGGGTGCCGCTGCCCGACGCACTGGGCGCCAGCGCCCCCACCCTGCGTGCGCCCGACGGTCGAGCCGGTGCCCTGATTGCCCCCTTATCAAATGCAGGTGCGCCGCTCCAGCTACCATGATGTTGTCAAGATGGCGGATATTTCACGCTTTGCGGACATTGGCGGCATTCAGGGTGCGTGCCGGGCCCCTCAGTATGGGAGGGTGGGTTGTTGGGCGCCTACCGGGCAGCGTGCCCCGCGGTGCTCTGCCATCTGAGCTGCCAAGGGTGTGCCGACATCCGCCTCTCTGCAGCACATTGCCTGTGAAAGATTGCCGGGGTTGCTGCTGTTTTAAATTCAACGTACGGTGTTGGCCAACTGCTCGGCGCCTGCCGTTTTGCTCGTGCCGTCCGTCAGCGCCGTACATTTGCCTTGCACCCCTGCGCCCACCTCACCTTCCCCCTCCCCCCTGCCTGCGCCTCCCCTCACCCCACCCACTCTTCCCCATGCTGTCACCCCTACCTGCCACTCCCGCAGGCTACACAATCAACAGCTCAAAAGTGATCTTCCTGAGGCGCCGCCCGCAGCCGCGGCCGCCCAAGGGCGCCGTGGGTGCCAGCGTGTGCACCGTGTGCACCCGGCACCTGCAGGACGTCAGCCACTTCTGCTCCATGCAGTGCAAGCTGGACGGCATGGCGGGAGTGCGCCACGTCAGCCTGCGCCAGGAGTCGCCCCTGGACGCCGCCGTTGTGCTCACCTCAGGCGGCTGCAACTCCCACACCCACACGCACGGCGCTGTGCACGGCAGCGCTGCCCACCACCACGCCGCGGTGCTGGGAGCCCTGGCCACAGCGCCGCCGCCCTGCGCGATCGCCACGGGCAGGGGCGGCGCGGCGCACAGCAGCGGCAGTAGCTCGCGCAGCGGCGGCAGCGGCGGCGGCCCGGAAACCCCGCTGTACCCGGCCTCGCTGCGGGGGCTGGATGCCGTCATCTCTTCAGACAGCGAATACATGTGAGCGGCGGGTGTTTTGCACGGGTGGTTGCGGGAAGCTGGGCAGTTGAGCTGGCGGCTGGGGTGCCAGGCTGGCGTGCTCTTCAGCCTCCCGGCCCTGCTTCCCATCTTGTACAGTTGCGGCGGGCAGCTGGGGCCTGCCCTTGGTCAGCCAGACCCCGCCATTCCCTGCGCGCAACCGCTCATCCGTGCACGCTGTCGCCCGCCTGCCTACTCCATGCAGGGCGGACTTCATTGGGCACCCTGCTAAGCGCCGCAAGGGCTGCCCCCTGCGTGCTCCCTCTGTGTGAGGAGAGCCCCACCCCAGGGCGCCAGCTGTCGAGCCCAACCCTGCCGGCCGCCCGCTCTTCCGGACGCTGACCGCAAGGCCAGCCTTACTGGCAAAGGGCAAACCTTTCCTGGAGCCCCTTCACCCAAGCTTCAATCTTGTGAGGGCACACATCCCATCTGCCCCTCCCCCACTTAGCGCACATTACTAATCCGATGTACCATGAGCGGCACACCAGCGCGTAGCGCCTGGACAGCCGGGGGACTTCCCCAATCGGGCCCCAACCCTGTACCCGTTCCCCTTTCTCCGCCCCCACGGGCCTCCCCTCGCTTGCTTTTGTGCTCCCACCCCCACCAGTACCCAGCCACTCCATCACGGCAACCCACGCACAGCATGCAATCGATTCGTGGCGGCGGGAGCAGCCGGCACGCTCACGAGGAGCGCACGCGTGAATGCGCGCGCCGGGCGTGCACGGCTGCTGGCCCCGCACATCCATTTTATGCTCCCCGCAACCCTCTCTTCCCGAACGTCCCTCCTGGCGGCATCGCCCCGAGATCTCATCGCCCACCCTGCACTCCCCCCTACACTTGTGGGCGCGCCACCAATGTGCGCGCCCAGCTCACTTCCGATTCCAGACGCCACACTTTCCGTGAGCCCCGCTTCTTCCCCCATCCCTCTGCTGACCCTTCCCCCCTTTGATGCCTCGATGGCGGCTCTAGCGCCGCGGCCCAATTGCTAGCCATCCTCGCCACATCCCGCTCTTTCTGAATCGCTTTTCGGGGTGCGTACCAGCCCCCGCCCATCCCCACGGGTCAGTGCCGTCTTTTCTCCAGGCACAGGGTGCTTCTGCACAGGGCCGCCGCTCCCTCCATGGGGCCGGCCAGCCATGCTTCTGTACACAGCAGCGCATTCCCTCCGATCCTGTACCTCCCGCCTACCTATGTTCTTTCGTCACCCGTACGCTTCCCTCCGCACCACCGCCCCTGCCGATGATCCCTATCGCTAGCTCCCCCCTGTGCCCTAGCTGCGATGGCCGGGCCGGCTAGCAGGCGGCAACGCCTGCAGCCCGCCCGGCCCCTCCTGTACCCTCCCAGACCCTTGTTGCGTGTCCCTCTGTCCCAGACTGTGTTCCGCCCAACCCCTCTCCCTCGCCGAGAAGATTCATCCCAGCACTCGCTCGTACATCCCGCGCCGCGTGTACCGCACGGCCCCACACGCACGCACTTTGCCACGCCTGTTTTCAAAACGAACCTCTGGCCCGTATTCTGCCGATGCTGCCCTGGATCTCTCCCCACACTGCACACCCCGCCCTCCACGTGATAATCGCCGTCAGTTTCAGTCCCTCACCTCGCCCCCCCCTCTTCCCCCCCTTCCCCTGCTCTTTCCTCCCGCCCCGCCCTGCTCTTTGCTGGCAGCACAGCCCTCAAAGCCTCCAGCGCCTGTCGCCTTTGGTCGAGCACTGGGATTCAGCAAGTGAACATATGAGCCTCCTTGACACAACGCTTGTCCTCTCTCCCTCACACATACATAACAGCCGTGTAAATGTAAATGTCCAATCGCCAACGCGAGATACGTGGGTGGGTGGGTGCTGTTGGGGCATTGCAGCGCGAGACTGCATGCAAGGCACCACCCTACAGAGAGGAACCAGTCCTCCTGACGATGGCAAGCCAGCCCCTGGTGTACGAACACAGCGCTTGCTCAGTACACATTGCAGTACACGCTTCGGAGCGCTGATCTGGCCGCATCAGGCGCAGTCCTCCTGAGGCGGTGCTGAAAACGTGGCCATCACTGGACAAGCTCACACCAGCCTCTGCCGCAAGACAATTGACCGTCTTGCAGCTCGTTTGTACTACAAATAATTGTAGCACTAGCCGGGCCGCTTCAGCTGTCGGCGGCACCCGCCAGGCGGGCACCTCGGCCGAGTGACGGGCATCGCGGATCGTGTTTGTAATCAACCCCTGCTGTAACGAACGCCGTCAAGCGCAGCGCCGTGATGGCGAGCGCTGGGGAGGCCTTTGAATTGTATCACGCGTGTAGGGTGAGTCCAGTATGTAGGGTGAGGCCCTGTCACTGGAGAAGAACCATTGCAGCTCTGCCGGTGCAGCACATCACGTGGCAAGCTGTGCCAGCCGGCGCCGCCGCTGTTGCCGCCCCTCCAGTGCTTGCCGCCAACGCTGGGCGTTGTCGGCTCATCCTGTGCACCGTCCGCAGGAGGTGTACCAAGCACTTGCAGCCACAGCGCCGGACAACGAGGATGAGGAGGCAGACGCTTTCCCGGGGCTGGACTGGCGGGGGTGGCAGGAGATTGCTGAGCGGCTGGGGATAGAGGAGACGACCGACGCACCCTGCTTCCGGTCAGCACCCGCCAACTGCTGCCGCGCCTGCCGCCTGCGCATCCCACATGCTGCTGCTGCTGCCACACTCACACCAGCGCTTCCCAGTGCCATCAAACAGCACATGCACTCGCACTGCTGTGTTGTCATCAATGCGCACACTTCAATCTGTGCCTGTTCATGCGATGCTGCCCTGCCACATCCCTTCTCCATCTGTGTTATTGTGGGACTGTGTGCGCCCCTGCAGCGCGCGGCAAGCAGTGAAGATTGTGATTGCGGCGGAGAACGCCAGCGTTGCGGGGCAGCGCGTGAAATTTGAGGCTGTTGAGGAGCGGCTGCTGGAGGTGCTGTCAGGAGGGGCCCCCCTCTCACAAGTGCCCGACACGGTGGGTGGGTGGCGTGGGTGGTGGGTGGCGGCTGGCGAAGGTGAGTGGTGGGTGGCGTGGGTNGGCCGCCGCCGCCGCCGCCACCACCAAAGGCGCCCCATCCAAAGGGCGTCGCCCCTCCCAGCGGCTGCTGCCCCCCCGCCGCCGCCTGCTGCCCCACTGGCACCTTGAAGCCGCTGGCATTGGGGCCCAGCACTGCGGCCTCAGCTGCCTGCAGGCGCTGCGCGTCGTCTTGGGTGATGGCAATCACGGGCCGCCGGTCCTTCACCCAGTGGTATGCCTCGCTGCCAGGGGGGAGGCAAGAGAAGGAAGAGGTGGGTTGGGGTCATTGGCATGGGGACGTGGGTGGGTGGGGCTTCGCTAGTGGAACGCATTGCTGCAGGGGGGCGAGGAGGGGACTGTGGGGCGGGGAAACGGGGCAGTGGGTGTAGCTGTAAATGTGCGCATCCTCTTGGGTGGGGCCAGTCACTGGCGAATCGCAGGCCGTACTCCTTCAGCCACTGTTGCCCTGCTGCATGAGAACAGCGATGTGTGACAGCCAGACAGACTCTTGCGATAAACAGCGATGTGCACGACAGCCAGATAGACACCAATGCCGCCTGCCTGCCTCACCTGAGGTGCCACGTGTTGCGGCGCGTGGGATGAGGGTTGGGTTGAAACACAAAAATGCCTGCCTGCCTGCCTGCCTGCCTGCCTGGCTCACCATCAAACCTGTCATCCCCCCAAAGCAAGAGCGCCTGCCTGCCTGCCTCACCTGAGGCGCCACGTGTTGCGGCGCATGAGGTAATAGATGATGACGGCGGGGGAGCGGGACAGGCCGCTCATGCAGTGAACCAACACTTTGCCGCCCTGCCGCTGCACCTCCTCTGCAGAGCGGGCACCAGGGGGAGCAGAGGGCGGAGGCGGCAAGCTGTGGGTGCGACACGCCGGCGGGGTGATCATGCAATCATGCATTCTGCAGCGCTGCAGCAACACAAAAGAATGGCTGTGATGACAGCGGGTGGGGGAGGGAAAGGACTGGCGTGATGTGGCTGTTGTTCCACCTCCTGTGCTGCAGGTCATGGCGCAGCACAGCACGGTAGACCCACCCCTGCCACCCACCCAGGAAGGCGTACCATTCCCAGGAAGGCGTGGCATTCCCCCC
>JTEE01000235.1:632868-646123 GCA_002896455.3 Chlorella sp. ArM0029B | reverse complement strand
AGCAGCAGCCGCAGCGGCAGCAGCAGCAGCAGCAGCAGCAGCCGCAGCGGCAGCCACAGCAGCAGCAGCAGCAGCGGCAGCAGCAGATGGCCCCGAAGGCAGCTGTCGCCGCTACTAAACGAGCACAGCGCCCCGCTGCAACAACGGGGGCGGCAGGCGCCCCTTGGGCCGCAGCCTGCCCCCCGCCAGCAGCGCAGTCCCCAGTGCATGGCTCAGGCCTGCTGGCCGAGGCTGCACCCGCACCCATCAGGAGGCCCCTTGCCCCACCAGCAGCAGCGCAGGAGCAGCAGGCAGCTCCCTCCGCGCCCCTTCCCGCCCGCCTGCAAGCAGCGGCAGGCGGCGCAGCTGCTGCTGCTGCGGCAGCACCTGCTGTGGCGCCAGCCGTGCGGGTTCCCCCTGCTCGCCGGTCTCCCTTCACCAACCCATTCCGGCATACAGCCAGCCCAGCAGCGCCGGCTGTGGGCCCAGCTGCATCTGCAGGCCGCCCCGTGCGGGTTCTCCCTGCTCGCCGGTCTCCCTTTACCAACCCAATCCGGCAAGCAGCCAGCCCAGCAGCCCCGGCTGTGGCCCCAGCAGCATCTGCAGGCCGCCACATGCCAGCGGCGGGGTTGCAGGGGGCAGGGGTGCCTGCTGCTCTGTCGGCACGGTCGATGATGTACTTCGCAAGCAGAAAGCGGCCCCTGCCAGAGGCAACGGGCACAACCGCAGCAGGGGCAGCAGCAGCAGGGGCAGCGCCATCGCCGGCGGTGGCAGCGGGAGCCGGTGCAGCTGGGCTGGCTTGGCCAGTCCCCCGGCAGCGCCCGCAACTGCCAGTCAAGCGCCCACAGGCGGCAGTGGTCGCCGCGGTGGCGCCCTGGCTGCAGCAACACCAGCCAGCGGCGGCAGCAGCAGCGCCGCCCCCGCACCGTCGGGAGCTGCCCGCCGCACCAATCGTAGCAGCACAACAGCCCGCCGCGGCAGCACAACAGCACCAGGAGCAGCAGCCACCTGCGGCCAGTGGGTGGCCAGCAGGGCGCCCAACGCTCTCCACCAAACGTGGCGCAGCCGGGGCGCCCAGCGGCACTGTTGGTGGTGGTGGGGGCGATGCAACGGAGGAGCAGCCTGCTGCCAAGCGCGTACGGAGGGAACCTCCTGCCGACGTCTCGGCAGCAGCGGCTGAAGAGGCAGATGCGGCCCTGAAGTGGGCGGCTGCGGCGGCCATGCGCCGAGAGATTGACAGCCCGGGGCTGGCAGCTGCCGCAGGGGTGCGGTGGGAGCCTGACGCTCCTCACCAGCAGCAGGTGACTGGCCAACAGCAGCAGCAGCAGCAGCCTGACCGGCCAGAGCAGGGCCAGCGCTCCGAGAGGCAGCAGCAGCGTGAGCAGCAGCAGCAGGAGGAGGAGCAGCAGCAACATCAGCAACAAGAGCAGCAGCAGCAGCAGCAACAAGAGCAGCAGCTGCAAGCTCAGCAGCAGCAGCAGGCAGAGCAGCGGGAGCAGCAGCAGCCTCAAGAGCAGCGGCAGCAACAAGAGCAGCAGCAGCAGGCAGAGCAGCGGCAGCAGCTGCAATACCTGCAACAAGAGCAGCGGCAGCAGGCGAAGCAGCAGCAGCAACAGCTGGCGCAGCAGCAGGCAGAGCAGCTGCAGCAGCAACCCGAGCAGCAGAGGGCAGAGCAGCCTGTGCCTCCGCTGCATCAGCGGCCAGGTGGCAGGCCTGCTCCGCAACCAGCAGCCGGGTGGGAGGCTGGCCCGCCAGATGATGCAGACCTGGCATTCCAGCAGGTGCGAGAGCGAGGCAGGGGCCGAGAAGGGTGCACAAAGTACAGCGCTGTGCAGGCGGGGGTGCTGGCATTGCTGCGATGCCCTTGCCCTTGTCTGGCTCCTCTGGGCAAACACTTGTGCGCAAGACGCTTTGGTGATTATGTTTGGGGTGCCTCCAGCCCTGCAGCTTTATGTCGGCGCGTCACGTGTGTGCCCTGCAAGATGCACTTTAACTGCCTCTAGCTTCTGGCTGCCCCCCTCTTGCTGCTGCTGCTGCTGCTGCTGCTGCTGCTCCCGTTCCGTGCAGAGGCGGGCGGGCCGTGCCGCCAGTCCTGCAGCGGTACCGGCTTTTCTTCATCCCTGCAAGCGTGTCAGCTCTGTTCTAGGTCATGCTCACTTCCTCTCCCGTACCCTCCTGCCTGCCTGCAGGGGCTGGCCGTGATGGCTGCCTGGCAGAACAAGGCCCCCAGCCCCAGCAAACTCGCCCGTCAGGGCCGCCTGCTGCCCCCACAAGACGACGGGGCAGAAGCTGGCGCGGGAGAGGAGCTAGGCGCTGCCTACGCTGCCCATGTCCCGGCAGCAGGGCAGCAGCGCGCAGCAGCAGGCAATGCAGCAGCGGCTGCGGCAGGCCAGCTGCGCCACGAGGTGCAGCAAGAGGCTGTTGAGGAGACTCCTGGCGATGAGGAGTTCCACGATGCTCGGGAGCACCTTGAGATCAGCCAGATGGGGTCACCCCCACAGCGGCCCCAGGGACAGCCAGAGGTGCAGCAGCGGGTGCAGCGGCAGGGTGCTGGGCAGGGAGCAGGCGAGCCTGGCCCGCCTGGCGTTCCTGCTGAGCCTGCTGGGCCAGCAGAAGCAGCGGCAGCAGGGGCCGAGGGGCTGCCGCCTGGCGCGCTGCACCTACGCACCCAGCCGGATGACATTCAGTGGACCAACCAGTGGACCAACCTGCATGATGCTGACGTGGCACCAGCATACTCCCTCCCAGAGACACAGGTGTGTGTGCACCGCATGAGCACTGCATGCGCACCAGGGCTCTGGTGTTTGCGTCGCATGGGCACTGCGTGTGCACCGTTGTGCACTGCTCCCGCATCTGTTCTGGCATCCCTGCCTTCTGCTGCAGCCTGCGGGGCCCAAACCTGGTGCTGCTGGCTGCATGGCATCTGGCAAGGCTGTTGTCGGCACAGTGTGCAGTGGTCGTGACCATGTGTGCAGTGGCTTCACCCGCAGTGCCTGCCTGCCTGCTGGCGCCCCCTTCTGTGCTTGCCTGTGCTGCAGCTGGTCCAGGAGGGCAGCGCCCAGCAGGTGGTGCCTGATACGGAGGAGGAGGTTGCAAACCCTCTGCTGCAGCCGCCAGCAGACCAACTGCAGCGACAGCAGCAGCAGCAGCAGCCTGAGCAGCAGGTAGACCCGCCTCAGCAGCAGCAGCAGCGGCAGGAGCAGCAGCGGCGGCGGCAGGCGCGGGAGCAGCAGCAGCAGCCACAGCAGGTAGGGCGCTCTGCAGCTCGCTATTGTTGCTTTCAATTCGTTACTGCGCACGCTTGCGGTCGCGCCAGCTGCTCATCGTATGCTGCTCAGATGCACTCCCGTCTCCGCAGGTGCCAGCAACGGCAGCAGGGAGGTTTGTGCACAGTACACTGTGCACACTTGCGGCCGCGCCAGCTGCTCACTAGATGCTGCTCATACATACGCACTCCCGTCTCCGCAGGTGCCAGCAATGGCGGCTATGGATCCGGCAGCAGGGGAGGCAGCCCAGGGTCTTGGGGTGAAGTTGGAACCGCAGAGTAGGGAGCAGACACCCGCCCCTGGCGCCGCTGCTGCAGCGGCGGCGGCGGGGGCTGATCCTGCTGCAGCAGCAGTGGCTGATGTGTACCAGCAGGCTGGGGAGGGGCAAGCGGCGGCAGCTGCAGCGGCGGGTGCGGGAGCAGAAGAAGAGGAGGTGCCCAGTTCTGACGAGGGGGGACCTGATGAGGACAGGATCCTGGCTGCCCGCTTCCGGACGTGCCAAATCCGAGGTGAATTTCCGGCTATGAATTTGAGTTGTACTGTGCCTACTCCGCCATCAGTAGTGTGTGACTGCACGGTGCACCTTGGGTAGCAGCGCGCCTTCTGCTGCCGCCGCAGTGTGCATGGCTGCTGCAGCGTGCACGACTGTTGCTGCTCTACCTCGTACACTGCCAGCTGGCTGGTGGCGCTGCTCTGCGCTGTACCTGACCCTGCCACTGCTCCTCCAAATGTGGCAAGCTACGCAGCCTCGGACCGTGTGCTGTGCTGCTCCTTATTGCCCTGCACCTGTGACACCTGCCCCGTCCCCTGCAAGCACCAAGAGCAGTGCTTCTCGATCCGTGAATGGGCCCGTGAAGGGCGAAGAGCGTTGCTCTTAAGCACGCCTGCTGCTCTCCTCTCTCCATGCTGCAAGTGCCAAGAGCGTTGCTCTTGCTCTCAAGCGCATCTGCTGCCCTCCTCCCCCTCACTGGCTGCAGGTGCCAAGAGCGTTTCTGAAGATGTGGAGCTGTATGTAGAGTGGGAGGGCGGGGAGCGGGAGACCGTCACTGCCGCCAGGTGCGCTGCGCCTGCTCTGCTCTTGCTTCGCGCTAAGACAGGTCCGCATACTCCGCCCTGCCCCTCCCTTCTCGCTCCTCACATGCCCTGCCACATGCTCCGCCCTTGCCCCTCCCTTGCCCCTCCCTGCCTGCCCCTCCCTGCTCGCCTTTCATATGCCCTGCCCCTCCCTGCTCGCCCTTCACATGCCCTGCCCTTGCCTGCCCCTCCTGCCCGGCAGAGTGCACAGCCTGGCGCACGACGACTGCCCCGGCTGCTGGGCGCTCGGCAAGCTGGCCCAGTTTTACGAGTCCAAGACGCGGCGAACGAAGAAGAGCGGCGGACGCTGAGCTGGCGGTGTGGGGCGCGGACCGGCGGGGCTTGATGATCCGAGCTGAGCTGACAGGGGGGCAGCGAGAAGCAGCGTATGATGTGGCAACGAGCCAGCAGCGGCGCAGTTCACTTTCCAGACTGCCTGTATGGCCTCGCTCTGCCCGTCATGCATTGCTAGCACAGCTTGGACTGTATACATACATGCAACGTCTTTGCTTGCCTATTATCCAAGCTTTGTGTAAATGAACTGGTGCCTAAGACGACACTGGCACAAACTGAACTGGTTCACAGTGAGGTGCTGCATGAGGCGTGCATCAGCAGCCGTGGCGTGCAGGCCAACATTTCCTACTCCTAAATGTGAAATTAGGGTCTGAGAGTAAAGACAAAGTGCAAAGCAAAGGCAAAAGCAAAGGCGGGGCATCAATCATAGAGCCCAACCGCGTGCCGGTCTGTTTACGCCGCCGACTGCTCTGCTGCCGCTGGCTGCGCCTCCCCCTCTGCCGTCGCTGCCTTTGCTGCCAGCCGCTCCTGCCGCAGAGTGCCTGCCAGCACTGACTGCCACTGCTGCTGCTGGCTGGTTGCCTCGCTGTCCACCAGCCGCCACACCTTCTTGAGGGGGCCTGCGATCTGGGCAGCGGGGGCCTCGGGCCGCTGCGGCTGCCCCCGCCATGTCAACATGCCCCACGCCGACCCGTGCTTGCCATCCTGTTTAAGTAGGGGGGAGGCAAAGGAAGGTGTGTGTCGGATATATAGAAGATGCATGTGTCCATGACTGTTATGGCAAAGTGCACATGCCAAGTGCCTGCTGCTGCTGCACATAGCCTTGTCGGACGCACAGGCGTGTGCCGCCCTCTGCCGCTATCCGCCCCCCGCCAGGCGCACCGGTGAGAGCCGGACTTTAGAGATGGTCCAGAAGCAGTCGTCTGTCCAGCTGGTGCGGCTCAGCTTGCTTCCCAGCCCATGCTGGGGCACCCGGCTCAGCAGCTCAAAGGCTGCAACAGCAGCAGGGCGTGCAAGGGAGGAGAGGCAGTCAGCTGCTGGCGGCTGAGACGGCGCGGAAGAGTGGCGGCGGCGGCAGCAGGCAGAGGCGCGATTCGGCGGCGGCGGGCACCCTGCGGCAGGCTATGAACTCTGCTCGACACAGCAATCCTCAATGCGCGCCCTGCACGGCTTGTGCTCACCGTTCTTCGCCAGCTGCACACTTGTTGGCCGCATCGTGGTCTCTGCTCCCAGGGCTGCTGCGGACCGAAACGCGGGAAGCGCCGATGAAGCTTACGAGCGTGGAAACAAGGGGGGCACGGGCCGGGTTCGAGGAGGGCAGACCGAGGCGCTGGCGGACGGGTGCTTCGTAAGGCGTCGGCTGGCAGAAAGAACTAGTCACGTAGTGAATTGAGCGGCGAGCCGCCAGATTTGCCGAGTGTGAGTGTGGCATCGTCCCGCCCGCCGCCTTGTGCGCCGTGCTGACGGCGGAGCCGGGTCGAGCTTGTGGTGCAGCAGCACCGTGGCAGTTCAATCGGAGGTATGCCTTGCATGTACTTGGTGGGATCTCAAATCATTTGAATAAGCCATTGTCGGCATGTTTGCAGACGACTGTAGCTAGACTATCAGCGAGTGGCACCCGTGAGCATCCGAGCGCCGCCGCTGTGTTTGCTAGTTCTTCAACCCAGGTCCTCAATGCCTCTTTGTGCACCTCATTTGAGCCGAAGTGGTAAGAGACGACGATTGCACATCGCCCCAGCCCAGTGGGTCTGCTTGCCCGCCTGCCTACGTCACCAGGCACTGATGTTGAAACGGTCCTTCTCGCTGCACCACTGCCGCTCATGTGCAGGCGGGGTCCACGGTCGAATCAGTTCAAGTCAGTCCCAGTTGGGCATGCTTCACTTGCAACTTCTGCCTCATTTACCGTATTGGTTGAACACACCCATTCTGCAAATCCGGTCAGTAGGCGGGAGGAAGGCTCTACGGCAGGCGTGCAGGCGCGCCGCCCAGGCACACTTGCAGCTTGCTCCCAGCGCTTGCTGGCAGATGGCATGCTCAGATCTGGTGACACAGGGCATATACACGCGATAAGGGAGCCTGAGGCTTCCAAAGCACGCCCCTCGAGCAAGACCCAATTGCTTGCGTGCAGCAAACCTTCCCGGGGTGTCAACATGCGAACCAACAAGTGGCGCACCCGCAATTGCATGTAAATCGCTGCCGCACAGCCCCAGGAGCCCGTGGAGGGCGAGTCCCCGGAGCGCATGCGGTGCGTGCCGGGCGTCGCAGGGCGCCCCGGCGGCCTGAACTGGGCGGCTGGCGCCTGCCCCGGCCTCTCTGGGGAAGCCGAGTGGGGAAGCCGCAGCCATGACGACCCGTGAGTGCCGCTGCATGTTTGTGCCGCTGGCGGGGGCTGCAGGGCGAGCCCGGCGGGCGGCCAGGGGCCATAACCACCCGATGTCGACCAGCAGCAGCGTTGCACAGTCCCCAAGCGGGCAGGGTGCTCCAATGCCGGCTCAGCGGCATGTGCTGGAGGCCGCCCAGGCGGCTGCGGTGCTGGCTGGGAGTGGAGGCTAGGCTGAGCGGTGGATGCTGGTCAGCAACGCAGCGGGAGGCGCGTCAGCTGCAGAGCCTTGTGATGATTGGCGGGGCGGCGGCACGCAGATGGACGACCCGCCTTTCCGCCGCCCCGTTCTCACAGCTGCAGCCTTTGTACAGGTACAGTGCAGTGCTCATGAACAACATGCATGTTGCGACTGCGCATCTGCAGGTCTGAAGGCGCACCGCAAGAAGCGCGGCCACGTGTCCGCTGGGCACGGCCGTGTCGGCAAGCACAGGAAGCATCCCGGCGGCCGCGGTAACGCCGGTGGCCAGCACCACCACCGGTGAGGAGCACGCGCACACACACACACACACACACACAGTTTGGCTGAGGGATTCAGACAGCTAGCAGCAGGATTGCGCAGCTGATTAGGCAGGGAGGCAGGCGGGTCGCAGAGTGGGGCAGAGGGCCGGCGGCGGCAGCTGGCCACATGCCAGCAGCACAGGCGGCTGCACAGCGTGGGGAACTGCAACGCGAGGCACGCAGCTGGCGCAGAGGCTGGTTGCGCTTGCTGCCACGTGGCGGCAGCTGCAGCGCGGTGATGCGAGGCCTCCTTGCAGCAGCGGTGCCGGCGGCAGGGACGTCGGCAGCAGTCGCTCCAGGCCGTTCTTTCTGCAGCAGCCGCAGCAGCACTGGCTTCCATGTGTTTGCGCGTGCATGCAGTTGGCAGAGGAGTGCCAGCAGTGTCCACTAGAAATGGCAGGCAATGAAGGGGTCACGTGGCTGCCGCCGCCGCTGCCCGCAACTGCCCTGTATTGATCCTGTATCGTTTTGTGTTCTCCTGCCTGCAGCATCATGTGGGACAAGTATCACCCTGGATACTTCGGCAAGGTGAGCCCAGCAATCAAACACAACGGGGCGGGGCTGGATTTGGGGGTGCAACGTGACGCCGGCGTGACGGCCACACGCGATTTGCAGCAGCAGCTGTTGGGTGCCTCTGGACACATGCCTCGTTTTCATTAACTCCAAATGTGCCTGCCCGCCCCCCCAAAAGTTGACTGTGTCATGTGTTGCGCCGCCTTCTGCGCACTCATCTGGCAACATGTAGCCGCCGCCGCTCCCCACGCGTCTCGCTCACCGCTGCCGCCTTCCGCTCTCCCCCTCTGCCCCTTGCCCCTTCTTCCCCCGTCAGGTTGGCATGCGCTACTTCAACATGCGGAAGAACAAGTACCACTGCCCCGTGATCAACCTCGACAAGGTGAACAAGGGAGCGGAAGAGGGAGAGGAGGAGGCATGGGGGGAGGCATATGGAGGGAGGAGGGGAAAAGGAGGGGAGCAGGGAGAGGGGCAGGCGTGCGTGGGAGGAGCTGGAACGGCCTGTGGCGCTGGGCGTAAGCATCGCAGGGGCCTGTTTGGCGTGACATGGTTGCTTGCAAGGGAGTGATGTGCTTGCGCGTCCTGCATACGCTGCCGCCGTCAGCGGCGCCCCCTGGCTGAATCGCCGCTTTTGTGGAGCCGAGGCAGCAGCCGAAACAGCAGGCGCAGTGGCAGCACCAGCGGCACAGCAGCTGGATTTGGATCAGCCAGCGCGTCGAGGTTACTGCTAGCGTTTCAACGCACGGCACCAAGGGGCAGCAGCACCGTGTCTGTCAGGGCGGCACGCTGCTTCGGAGCGGGCCGTGGCCAGTGCTGTTTCGGCGCCGGCAAAGCCAGGGCAGCAGTCCCCATACAGCCGGCGGCTGTGCAAACCACAGTGCTGGATGGCTTGCCGGGCACCGTGTTTCCACTGTACTCATGCCAAGAGAACCAGCAAGCATCCTGCCAGCAGCGCTCGACACACGCTCACGCAGGCTGCATTCTGATGCAGCAGCACGGCTTCCAAGCAGCCTGGCACGGCCTTGCAGCTTTTTGGCACCGCACTGCAGCCTTGGAGCACTGGAAGCGGCGGCCCTCTCGTCCCCATCATCCCCAGCCCCCTCAACTCTCCCTTCCCGCCTCGTGCTTTCTTGCTTGCTTGCCCCTTCTGCCCGCCGCCGCCCCTCCTCACCCTCCGTGCCCCTTCGTCTCCCTCCCCTCCCTCCTCCCTCCCTCCCTCGCCTCCCGCAGGTGTGGACCCTGGTGGGCGAGGAGGCCCGCGTGGCGGCTGCCAAGGACACGGCCACCGCTGTGGTCATTGACATCACCCAGCACGGCTACTTCAAGCTGCTGGGCAAGGGGCAGCTGCCCGCGCAGCCCGTGGTGGTGCGCGCCAAGTTTGTGTCCAAGCTGGCAGAGAAGAAGATCAAGGAGGTGAGGGGGCACTTCTATCTCTCCTCTCTCATCATCTTCTCAGCAACAATGCGCGGGCACTTGTTTCTCTCCTCTCCCAACGTCTTCCCAGCAACAATGCGCGGGTGGGGTGCTGGTGGTGGTGGTGTGGGCTTGGAAATGTACACGGTCAGGTGTGTAGCAGCGCGCCAAGCTGGCGTCCAACCTGGCAGAGACAAGGCGTGCGGCTGCTGCTTGGCGTCTTCCATCTTGCAGTGGGTTTGCAGTGGGTTCACAGTGGTGGTTATGCTTCTTTCCTGTTGTTGAATGGGGCTGAAAAACAGCGGCTGAGAAGCGGCAGAATAAGGGCGCCACAGGGTGGCGCGTCGGACCCTGCCGAGCTCACATTCTGTGAAGAAGCAGATGCAGCGCATGCAGCAAGCTTTGTTACACAGTGCCGCAAAGCTCTGCGCGTCTCGCCCGTTGGCTCCCCTCTTCCTCATACCCCGCCCCCTCCCTCCCCCGTATCTTGCAGGTTGGCGGCGCTGTGCAGCTGGTGGCGTGAGCTTCGGCCGCACCTCGGCCCGCAGCCCGCAGCCCCGCAGCAGCAGCAGCAGCAGCAGCATCCCCAGCAGCAGCACCCCCCGCCGCCGTTCCTGGAGACGGGCATTGACTCCTTTGCAGTGCCCCGCCCCCCGCACAAGTCGGCCAGACATAGCGGCACCACGCAGCCCGCCGCCTGCCGGCCAGGGGGCCCAGGCCGGCTGGCACGCGCAACCCCCGGTCTTAAGCGAGCGTGTGTGTAACGCACCTCGGAGAGGGTCCTTGAGCCTCAGACAGACAGGGCACCTGAACTGTGGAGGGGGAGAGCTTCAGGGGGTAGGGCAGGAGAGGAGGGAGCTTTCAGCTTGTGGGGGGAGGCATGAAGGGAGACGGGTGGTGGCAGCCCAGCAGCAACGGTTGGTGCAGGATTTGTAGCGTGGGCGGCACGGAGTGGGAGTTAAGGAGGCAGGGCACGGGTCTGCATGGTGCAGAGGAATGATTAACAGGCGCAGACATGGACCAGCAGCGGTTGCCAGGCGAGGGCAACTGCATGGTGTGGTTGAGCCCATGCCTGGCTGCCGCAGACGCTTTGGCGGCGCAGCAGGCAGTGCCTTCGCTAGTCCCCCACATTGCACTGCACAATTCCGCTCAATTGGATCTACGTCAGTTCTGCATCTGCATCCGAGCGCCCCTGCTCTGAGCGGCTTAAAAGCCCAAGCAGCGCCTCCGTCTTTTCTGCCGAGCCCGCCTGTCGGCAGCCAATCCGCTGACCTGTTCACTTCGAAAAGGGCGACCGCACCGTGGAATAGCGTCGAGGCCAGTCTTGAGCGGCTTGCCATGGGTCCAGAGCACCGTCACGACCTGGAGAACGCGCTGTCCGGCCCACATGCGCACCGTCCTGCAGACACCGCGCCCGATGCATACCAATCCCTGCCGACGCACGCCCCTGGAGCGGTGAGAACCGCTGGTCCCGTCGTCGCCGCCGCCGCCGCCGCTGCCGCCAACAATGCCGGCGCTCCCTTGGCTCCCCTGCCTGCTCGCCTACCTGTGCACGCAGCTGTGTGCCTGTTTTGCTATTGCCACGCTTCCGTCCCGCCTGCCTGCCTGCACTTACGACCCGTCATTCCCGCCCCTCGCTGCGTGTGCCACAGGAGCGGCGCGGCCCGGGCCCCTCCCCGCCTGGCAGCACGCGTGGGCGCCACGATTTGAGTTCTGAAGCTCGCAACGTCATCAGCAATGCGCAGCGCATAGCGGCAGAGGTGTTGGACGAGGAGGACGAGCTGTGTGACCACACGTGAGGCCCGTGATGCAGTGCAAATGCTGGGCCCACGTGGGCGTTGGGCAGATGCGGAGGAGGAAGCTTCTTGGCTGGTGTGGAATGGGCGAGTGCTTCACCCGCTCAACAATGGAGAGTGAGAGACAGGCAGAAGTGGTGTGGGGGGTGGGGAGCATGCAAGTCGAGTGGGGATGTGGGTGGAGGCTGCAGCCGGCTGGCGGTCGGGGGTCGGACACAGGGTGAAGAATCCCTCCTCCCCTTGGTGCCTTGGTTCCCAACACCAGATCGCGCAGCCAGGATGTAGGGCAACCCAGAGGAAGACCTGCTCCCGGCACAGTTTGTGCTGTCTGGTGTACCTCTGGTGTGTGACACTCGGCCGGCCTCGATTCAAATGACAAAGCGGCGTTGCTTCCGCCCTCTCCGTGTGTGCAGGCACCACAGCAACCGCTCTCCCTGGCTGCGGGCGCTGGTGCTGGGAGCCAAGTGAGACCGCCTGCCTACCTGCCTGCCTGCCTGCCCGCCCGCCCGCCTGCCCGNGGTGGGTGGGTGGTGGGTGGCGTGGGGCAGGTGTGGGCAGGGCAGGGCGCCGGGTGGCCTGAGCAGGGCAGGGCGGGTTGGCTGCACACGGTAGCAGGTGTGCGTGGGTGGGCCAGGTTTGTTGCGGCCGCCAACCACCTGCCTCCGCAGTTTCCGGGTCCATGCAGCCGTACTGTGTGGTAAGCCGGGGAGCCGGTGCCGCAACCCCGGCTTCTTCCCTGGCACCAGCGCTTCAAGCACCCGCCAACCTACCCCTGTCTCTGACGACAACCCATGTGTGTGCCTGACCATGCAGCAAGCCGAGCAGTACCTGCTGCTGCCGCGTGACCAATATCTGTCCCCCTGCCTCCCTCTGTCCTCCCCTGGGGGTCCTTCCCGCAGCAAGCTCAGGAACAGATGCTGCAGCGCCCCCGTGCCCGCATCGTGCTGCGGGAGCGGCGGTCCCGGGGGCGCCACACCGACACGTTTTACGAGGTCACCATCACGGGGGAACCGCAGGAGGAGGGCACCTGGTGGGTGCTGGGCGCTGGGTTTGGTGCAGGGAGTGGAGGAGTTTATAATGCTCACATGAGTACTTTGTTCAGTGTGTGTGTTTTAATCACTTGATGGGAGTGAGGCAGGGGGCAGAGCGCAGGGCTGGGCAGGCAAGTGGAGGCTTGGGCAATGAGGAGGGAGGCAGGGGGGGAGGGCGCAGGGCTGGGCAGGCAAGTGGAGGCTTGTGCAGTTGCGAGGGAGGCAAGGGGCGAGGGCGCAGGGCCAAGCAGGCCTGGCAGGTGGAGGCGTGGAGCGGGAGGAGGCAGGACACGCGTGGTGGGTGCAACTGGGAGCAGACTTAAAGGGCAACAGCGGGTCTGGTGTGTCCTCCTCTGTGGGTGCTGCTGCCCGCCCTCTCTGCTTAGAGCGGGTGCAGATGATGCAGCAACCATGGGCGGCGGCACCCTCAGCTCATCATCATCATCCCCCCTTGCTGCCCCCATGCGACCGACCACGTATTTGCCTGCGCTTTGCACCTTCTCAACTGCACCCAGGCTGTCTCAGTCGCAGCTGAAGCAGCACTTCGCCGACACCTGGGCTGAGATGGTGGCAGACTTCAACGACCGCCTGAAGAAAGGAACACTGCTGGAGCCCAGTCCACCAGAGGCAGGGGAGGAGGCGCCAGCTGGGGGGCAGGCGGCAGCGGACAGGCCGCAGCAGCAGCAGCAGGGGCCTGCAGCAGCTCACGCGGCCCCGCTGTCGGCAGCGGTGCACGGCATGGCTGGCGACAGCAGCCGGTCTGCGGCTGGCGGCGGCAAGAGGCGCCCGGGCGTTCCCTGGGGCAGGCTGGGCGTGGCGGCGGGTGGTGCCGCGGTGCCAGTGGGGCCGCATAATATCCCTCTTGAGTCGCAGCCTGAGCCAGAGCCTCTGCTGTTTGACCGCACGCAAGGCCCAGCCACCTCGCTGCTGCTTGCGGGCATCGGCCTGCAACACCATCAGCAGCAGCAGCAGCAGCAGCAGCAGCAGCCACAGCCACAGCAGCAGCAG
>JTEE01000235.1:589061-621371 GCA_002896455.3 Chlorella sp. ArM0029B | reverse complement strand
GTTGGGGCGCTGGACTGGGGGGCCAGAGTATGGTCGGTGCAGAGCAGGTGGGGGCAGGGGGTGGAGGGCACGAGTGTGTGGGTTGGGGGCAGGCCAGATGGGCGCAAACTGGTGCCGGAAGGGGCATGCTAGGTGGGACCAGGGGCGACTTGCATGAATGTGTGGTTGGCAGGTGTGTGGTGTGTTGGACAGGGCGGCCGAGGTGCGCGCTTCTTTTGCCTAGGCGCCCTGCGTCCGCCCGACGTGCACTCATACGTAAGTGCAGATGCAGCACAACTCGTACGTAAGTGCAGATGCAGCACAGCTTTTCAAGCGGATGGTAAACCTGTTTTGGTTGCCATACAGGCTGCAAGCAGCAAAGCTTCTCAAGTATATGTCAAACCTTTTCATCTGTCCCCCGTGCCTGTCGCTGCCATGCTCGAGTGCAGATGCAGCGCAGCCTGGCTGCCACGTACGATGAGGAGGAGGAGAACGCCAAGATTGAGTCCAGCTGGTGAGCCTCTGAGAGGAGTGCAGTGTTGCGCTGCGCTGCGCTGGGCAGTGCTGCGCTGGGTTGGCTTGGACAGAGGTTAGAGTGCAGTGCTGCACTGGGTTGGGCCGGGCTGGGCTGGCTTGACACACGGAAGCCTGTGGTGGGCCGTGTTGCATGGTCTCTCGATGATGAGACGGCTGGTAGGCAGTACTTATGGGTTGAGTGGTAAACCCTTTTCCCGTGCCTACGCTCATGTCTCGAGCTCCCTTCCTCCCCTACCATCTGGCCCACCTCCGCACTGGAGGTCAGGGCACGCCTATGTCGCCAAGCCGGCTCCCGTGCACGCCCTCTCCCACTCTCCCACTCACCCGCAGCCCTGCCCACATTGTGTCACCTCCTGCCTCCCCCCCCGCAGGAAGGTCGAGCACCTGTATGTCGGTGGCGGCCCCTTCCCGCTGCACGCAGGGCTGCACGCCCCCTCACACTCTCCCACTCACCCACAGCGCTGCCCACATTGTGTCACACCTCCCCCTGCAGGGAAGGTCGAGCACCTGTATGTCGGTGACGGCCCCTTCCCGCTGCACACAGGGCTGCACGCCCCCTCACACTCTCCCACTCACCCACAGCGCTGCCCATGCTACGCTATTGTCTGCCCCGCAGGAAGGTAAAGTATCTGTACGACGGCGACTGCTCCATGTGCCTCAGCCTGGTGGCCATGCTCAGGCGGCAGGTGAGGCCCATGCGCCGGCACACACCTCGCCTAGCGACTTGCTGAGCTTCTGCTGCCTGGGCGCTTGCACAGCTTCTGCTGCCTGTGATGATCTTTGTTGTTCTAAATATCAAGATCTCTCTTAATTTGTTTTTTTTACCAGCTTGCTGCTTGGGACGCCATGCAGCGCCACCTCGGCGCCTGCTGGGCCCTCTGTGCTGCTGTGTGCTGGAGCACGTTTCGGCCAGCATTGCCTAGACCTGCAGGGTGGCCAGAACCGCCTGACTGCTGTGAGGCAGCGCTTCCATCATGCCTGCACGGCGCGAAACCTGTTGGCAAGCTGTGCGTGCTGCAGCTGACGTGTGGCTGGTGTTTGCATCCGTTCATCCACGCGTGCAGGACGACGACAAGAACCGCATCAAGTTTGTGAACATTGCGTCGATGATGTACGACTCGGCAGAGAACGAGGGCATCCTGTATGAGGAGGCCATGGAGGTGGGCTGCCTCTGTTGCTGGTGTTAGTTAGTTGCTAGTTAGTTTGCTGTTGGTGTTGGTGCACTGATCGATGGATGGCTGCACGCCAAATATCCGACCCGGGGACACAGCCAACTCAAAGGGTGCCTCTCACCCGCCTCCGGTAACCTTGCCATCCTGGTGCACTGATGTGTGTAATGGCTGCAGACCATCCACGCGATCCAGCGGGATGGTACCAGAGGGAGTGCATCGCACTTCCAAATGTGCTAACCTTGACCTCCTCCCGCACTTCATGATGAATTGCTGCAGACCATCCACGCGATCCAGCGGGACGGCACCATCCTGAAGGGCACCGAGGCGCTCAAGGTGCTGTACACCGCTGTGGAGCTGGGCTGGGCCGCGCAATTTGGGGACCTCCCCATCATCTCAACCGTGAGTCTCCCAGGGGTTTCGATGTGCCAAGAGGCCAGATGCCAGGCGTTCTCCACTTGTTTCTGGGGTGGGTGGCGGGCACCAGGTTGCACACAAAGGGGAGGAAAGGGGCCTGGCTGGGCGGCGGCCTGGAGCGGAGGGCGGAGGGCGGTTGGGTGGGGCTGGGATTGGGGCGGCTAGGAGAGCAGTGTTCTGCCTGCCAATGCTCGCCCTGACAGCTACGGCTCGCCCTGCCAATCAACGTACCCTGTCAGGGCACTGCCTGCGTACCACCCCGGCCCCTGACGCCGCAGGAATGTGTGGGCTGCCGTTTTTGCAGCCCTGCAACCTGCTCGCCCCCCTGTTGCTTCTTGTCCTGCTTGCGCACCGCTGCCACCATGTGTCTGAATGGTCAGCATCGCTTAGCTGCCCGCTCGGCCCAGCCCCGTGCAACCGACCTGTGTAGCATCCCTGCCCGCTCCTCTCCCCCCGCCCACGTGCCAGCTGCTCTCTTCCATCCACGCTCTCCCCTGTCCCCCTCTCCCCGCCCTCTCCCTCATCCCTGCCCCGCACCGCGGTCCGCCTGACACACACCTGCAGATCATCAACCCCCCTCTACCACCGCTCTCCCTCATCCCTGCCCCTCATCCCTGCCCCTCACCCCCCGCCCCCCTGACACACACTTGCAGATCATCAATTGGGTGTATGAGCTCATGTCCAAGCTGCGCATGCCCATGGGGCGGGGCATGGATGCTGTGCTGGCGATGCGCCGCATGAAGATGACGAGCGAGGGTATTGAGCACTGCGTGGACGACGAGGAGGAGTGCGAGGCAGAGTGGTAGAGAGAAGCAGCACACCCATCCACGCCCCCCTCTGATGCGGGGAGAGATGCCTGGCGGGGTGGCAACGCTCTGCATGAGAGGGCGCTCAGGCTGAGGGGCAGGAGCGGCCTGGCCAACAGTGCACCCAGTGTTGTGCTGTCTTGGTGCCTGGCGCCCAACCTCTGGTGGGCTGGCTAGCCTGCTAGTTTAGGCGCATCTGCCGGCGGCGGCGCGGGCGCCGGCCTAGCTGGCGTGCTGGAGAGCGCGGCGACACCACTGGCCCGCCTCTTCGGGGGCTTCCTGGCTGGCCGGAAACTATTAACGAGCCTGCCCCTCTTCCCTGCCAAGACTTGGTCCCCCCCGCACAAGAAGGCACGTCCACCGCTGCTGCCCATTGTTTTTAGTATGGAACGAATCTGTGTGTGTGCGCTTGTGTCGTTTCCCTCTGCATGCTGCCCGTGTCGTTCACACGGCTCATGCAGACTGGCCTGTTTCCCTTCTACCCGCCTGCCACCCAGCCGGCTGGCTTGCAACGCGCATTCGGTCGTTGTGTATCATCTGTTTGCCGAATTCTTTGATCATTTGCATTTGACGTCTCTTGGCAATCTTTGTGCCGCTCCCCCTACCTCACCCATGCGATTGCGATTTGATCCTTTAAATACGACAGCACTAGCTGCACCTGCCTGCGAAGTGCACAGACACCGCCGAGAGCTGTGGCAAGCAACGGCGGTTGTGGAGTGTTGGAAGGGAATGCCTGCTGCTTGGTGCCGCAAGTGCATGTTGCAGTGGTGGACTTTTGGCACAGAACCCGAAACCGGATCTTTGGGCAGTGGAACCCGGGCCTTCTTCTGTGTCCCGCCATGACGCACGCCACGGCCAAGGCGCAGCGCAGCGCCCAGCACAGTTGACTGCTGACTGCCTGTCTGTAGGCAGTTTGTGGACGTCCCGTCGCTCTCGCAAGCTGAACACTACATCCCTGACGTCCTAGCGTCAAGACAGCCGGTGCAACGCGGCCAGGCGGAGCTCCCTGCGCCCGCGGTGCCGCAGCCGACAATGGCGCATCGACATGGGCAGGGCGCTGGTTACGCCAGCAGGTGAGCAATGCGCCAGCTTGCCGCAGCCGGCCCGCAAGGGCGCAACCCAACGCTGTCCCGTGCGTGCGCCTGCGCCGGCAAACTACCCTATTGTGATATACTGTACTGATGCAGACCAGGGCTCAGCGCGCGGCAGCCGCTGTTCGGCGGGGCAGGACAAGCGCCCAGTGACCAGCTGCAAATCAACATCGAAGCAGGCACGCTGGACGTGGACGGCGAGATAGACCAGCTGCGCGGCGCTGTAGGCCGACTCAAGGAGGTGAGCAATGCCGCGCCAGCGACGCCAGCGGCGGCGGCGGCAGGCTGGCTGCAGCAGGCGGCGGCAGCCAGGCTGTGGCGGATGTGGGAAAGAAGGCTTTTATGGTGCAGAGGATTGTTGCTTGAAGGTGGACTTTGATGCTCTTAGCATTGCACTGGGCCGAAGCGATGCACACCGCTCTACACTGCTGCTGCCACATTCACCACGCCGTCAAAACCGTCTGCTCCCACGATCGGCGCTCATCCGCACTCTGCCCTGCTGGGCACAACACTGCTCACTGCGCTGCCTCATTACATCGCGTTTTCATGGCTCAACTGAAACTGACTCAAGGCTGTACGACACGCCTCCCCTCCACCACCGCCAGGTGGCACAAGGGATTGGGGAGGAGAACCGGCTGACAGCGCAGGTGATGGATGGGCTTGAAGTGGCAATGGAGCAGGCACGGTCGAGCTTGAAAAAGACGATGAAGCGGCTGGGGCGGGCGTACCAGCAGTCCAAGTCCAACCACATGATCTACCTCGTCCTCTTTGCCCTCGCCCTCTTCTTCACTGTCTTCTTTTGGAACAAGGTGCGGGGGGAGGGGACAGGAGTAGATGGAAGGAGAGAGGGGGGGGGGGAGTGTCTGGGGCCGTGGATGCAGGGGCTGGGCACCAGGTATTGTGTGCACGGCGGGCGCAGCGCTAAGCAGGACTGGGAGGTGCGGTTCAAAGTGCGGGGCAGTGAGGGCGGCGAGGGGTGGTGCCAGCAGGGGCGGGCCTGCTGCCCCTGCTGCTCCTGCTGACGTGGCACCATCCTCGCGCCCGCCGTGCCCACAGGTGTACCGCTGGCTCAAATGGATCTTCTGAGGCCGCCGCTGATGTACACGGCAACTTGGAGCTGGCTTCTTTCCAGCTGATGTTGCGGGGCGAAGACAGTGGCAGGCATGCCGCCCACCCTGTGCCTCGCCACTGCCCAGCTCCCTTTGCTCCACCCCCCTTGGCACCCCTTGTCCCCCCCCCTCTTGGCACAGCCTGTACCACCACCTTGTGTGCCCCTCTTTGTTGTTTCTTGGTGGATGGGTGCGTTTTCCAACACTGTACCTGGCGCCTCTTCGCCCCTCCTGCTTTGCTCTGCTGCCCCTGCTCTACCATCTCCGCCATTCCGCAGCTCCTGTTGACGATTCCCTGCTCCGCCCCGCACTTTTGACGGGCCTGCCTGTGCACCCGGGCCTCTGCTACCCTCCGACCCTGTCATTCTGGCACTGTAACACATACCCCACGCACGCGCAGAAGCCACCCAGCAGTCGCAGAAGAACACGCGTCGCAGGCACTTGCAGTAGAAAAGTGCCCTTGTGTGTGAGAGAGGAGGGTGCACTGGAGGCAATGTGACACGCGCAGCAAGGCAGGCACAGCGGGTGCCACGAGAAACGAACAACGCGATTTCAGGGATGCATATCTGTCGGGGCAGTTCAGGAGGGCCTGCCAAGCAAAGCCACACGCTGGCAACGGCCCTCATCCCACCTGCCTTTCGGATTGCATTGGGGCTCAGGGCACCCCTGCAACACGGCTGTGTCAAGAGAGCCTCGTGTAGTGCACGCGCATCTGTTTGATGGTGTGGTGTGGGGTGCGCCGCATTACACGTGTGTGCAAAAGGGTTGGAAAAAATGTGCTGCCGCAACTACTAACATGTGTGCATGAAAGAGAGGGAGGCCAGTTCGTGGGTGTTGGTGTGTCGGCCCAGGAGAGCGCTATCATGAAAAGTGGGGCTGCTTGATCTTGTTCAAGCTATGCAGGTGCATTACAAACATGGGAAAACGTGTGCAAGTGTGATGTGCATTGTGGCTAGGCGTTCATTGCTTGACGGGTGAAGGTGTGAACAGTGCGAGGTCTTGTGCTTTCTTGCTGTGTGAATGTACTGGGTCTTGGGCGGCCGCCCAATGGCCGCCAGGCTGGCACCAAGGAGCACAGCCCTTGTGAGGTAGGTTGGGGGCGAGCTCATTCAATCGGGGTGGAGATGTAGGCAGGCTCACTCACTCACTTCGAGTTGGAGCCAGGCTCATTCAATGGGGTTCAAGTGAGGTTTGGGCTGGTTCAGTTGGGGAAGGCGGACACCAGCGCCGGGCTCTCGGGCGTGCCGATGTTCTTGGGTGGCGGGGTGCCCTGCTGGTGGTGGTGCGGCGGCGTCGACACCTCCTCCTCCTCCTCCTCCTCCCTCCTGCCCACAGGCGTGCACGCCCCGCTGTCCCCGCCCGCCACGCCACCTCCCATGTGCTTCTGCTCCCACTTCTGCTCTCCGTAGCTTGATGCCCCCTGGATCAGCTGCCTGGCTCCCTCCATCAGGCTGGAAGCTGCGCTGCCCAGCTTGGCACCCGCTGAGCTGGCAGCCAGGCGGACCGTGGCGGCGGTGCCTGCTGAGCTCCCGCTCTCCTTTTCGACCTCGGCGGCGGTGGCAGCTGCTGCTGCGGCGGTCCAGTCGTAGCAGACGGCGGCTGGGGCGCCGGTGCGCAGGGACTGCTGGGCGGCGGCCATGACGGCGGCGGCAGCCAGGCAGTCGGCGGCGGCCAGGCGGGCGGGCGCTCCCTCAGCGGCCACATCCAGAAAGTGGTTGATCCCGGCCTGCAGATAGGGTGAAAGATACGAGTGTTGGTGGAAGTTGTTATTTCTAGCTGATAAATGGCGCGGTTCACATCCGGACTGATGCCAGTCTGCAGAGAAGGTGAACAGGCACTGGTGTGGTCTCGATTCTGGGGGAAGGGTGCACTTCATGGGGTGCACTTCAAGCCACGGGCGATAGTGAGTGGGGTGGAAGCATGCAGGATGCGTTGTAAGAACGGAGAGGCGCAACACGCAGAAGCGCAGCCAGTGGGTGAGCAACAATGCGCTCCCCTGCCCAAACTCACACACTCCCTCTTTCAACAAAGCGTGCACTCACCGCCTGCGGGTGTGCCACCTGGCCTGTCACTCACGCCCGGTTGCCCACTGTGCCCTCCCCTCAACAAAGCATGCGGCCGCCACCTGGCCTTTCCCAAAGGCCCGGGTAGCTCTCACTGTGCCCCTCCCCGCAAACCAATCAGGCAACCCATGCGCTCACCGCCTGCAGGTCTGCGGCTGCCACCTGGCCGGTGAAGGAGGCCCGGTTGGTGTCCCCCACCACCAGGATGTGTTGGCGGGGGGAGGAGCCGCCCCGGGAATCCAGGCTGATCACAGCCACGGCGCCGCCGCTGGTCTTGATGCTGCAAATAGAGAGGGTAGGGCGGGAGGGTAGTGGACGGGGGTGAGTAAGAGCGAGGGACGGGCAAGCAAGGGTTGGCGCGCGGAGGGAGCAAAGAAGCGTGGCATCCAGCGTCAGCAGCGCCGCCGCTGGTCTTTATTTCGTGGTGCATGTGCAAGGGGCGAGTACTGGGTGGGTGCGTGGGTCACAGAGGAGAAAGGCAGCGCGGGGTGGTGCATAGAGGCTAGGGCAAAGAGGCGTGGCATCTGGCCAGAGCACAGCGGGATGACCCGGAGCTGCTCACTTCACCCTGCCCGCCCCGGCTGTCCCTGGCACAATCACCCACAGGCCGGCTGCAGACAAGCTGGCATGCTTGCTTGCTCCTGAAAGGCAGCACGCCTCCCTGCCCCTCCCTCCCTTTCCTCTCCGCCCTCGCTGGCTTTTCAGCCCTCATGTCCACCCATGTCAGGCTGAGCGCCCCAACCCTGCCTTCCTCAACACCCCCTCGCACCATGATACCGCCCCAACCCTGCCTTCCCCAGCCCCCCCCTCACGTCAGGCTCACACGTCCCAACCCTGGTGCCCCCATCCCCCTCACGTCAGGCTGATGGCCTCATATGCGTCCATCCCCTCCTGGGCGGCACCCCCCCGCTGGCCGGGCGCCAGTGAGCCGGCGGCAAACACCTCGCTGGCCTCCGTGTTCAGCAGGAAGCGCAGCACATCAACCTGCTCCATGCCTGCAAGGAGGAGAGGGGCGGGGGGGATGGGTGAAGCGAGTTGGAAGGGAACAGGCGTTGTGTTGATTTGGGCAGCAGAAAGCGCGGCACGTTGCTCCATGCCTGGGTTGCTGGGTGGGTGTGTGTGGGCAAGTGTGCAGGTGGGGAGATGGGTGGGAAGGTGGAGCGGCTTGAAAAAGAGGAGTGGGTAGGTGATCGAAATACCAGGGGCCGCAGGGACCGAGAAGGGGCAGGGCAGGGCGTTTTTTACGGACCAAGTGCAGGTTGGAGTCAACAGGGGAACACTATCCAACGCAAACGGAGCAGCTGTAAGGGTGCCGGCCGGAACCGGAGGCTGCAGCACGGCTGCCAAGCAGCTGCTGCACAGGCATGCATGCCCAAGCTGGAGCTGCCGCCGTGCTGCGGGCTGGCTGCACACCAGAAATTCACAACACGAAGTTTTTTTTTTTTTTTTTTTTTTTTTTTGTTGTCACCACTTATTCGAAATTACTGTCTGCTCACCCAGCTCATACAGAGAGGGGGTCACGCCCTCGTAGCTCTGGTGCTCTGTGGGTCCCGTCCTCCCTGCAGGGCAGCAGTGCCAGCAGGGCAGTGGGCGGCACAAGCAGCGCTCAACAACAAGCCAGGGCTGTGCATTGCTTGTCAATGGTACAGTGGCACCACAGCCAGGTGCGCTGCAAACAGCGCTGGCGAACCACGCAAGGCACACCAGTGCAGGCCAAGCCCACAAGCGCAGGCAAAGCAGCGCAGGCAAAGCAGGGCAGGCAAAGCAGCGCAGGCCGAACAAGGCAGGACAGGGTGGCAAGCAGGCAGGCAGGGGAGTGGGTTGCACACTGCCAGCTGTGCAGAGCGAAAGTGCAGCTCACCATGACCGGCCAGAGAGGGGGTGACGGTTGAGGCGTGGGCCTGGTACAGCAGCGGGCGGCCCACCACGCTCTCAATCCCCAGCTGAGCCGCCTCTTGTAGCACTGCAGAGGGTAGGAAGGGCAGCAGGAGGTCACAAAGAGCGGGTGCACAATGGGAGGAATGGTGTACCGAATAGAAAGCAGAAGCGAGCGCCCGTCAGGCAACACGATAGAAGAGGCATAGGCTCCCAGGAAGGGCTTGCTTGCTGGCAGGGCTGGCTTGATTTGATGGTCTCACGAGGGCGGCTCCTGACGATGAGCAGCCAGTGGCAAATGCTGCACGCGTGCATCGCAGCTGCACACTGGGGCAACCACAGCTGGGCTGGCCTGGTCCCAGAAGGCAACAGGGAACAGCAGGCCTGAGCTCAGGACAGCGCACCCGAGTCAAAGCGCAGGTAGAGGCCCGTCATGAGGGCGGGCCCGCCGCCAGTGCCCGCCGGGCTCCCCTCCGCCAGCTCAGCAATGTCGCCAGGCTGGAAGCGCTCCTGCAAGTGAGCGGCAGGGGGCAGCACGCCGGTGCACACAGCTGGGTCAGTGGAGTGGAGCGGGAGGGCATGGGCAGCAGCTAGGGAGGCAGCCATGCCGGTGCACAGAGCTGGGGGGATGACAGGGTGGGCATGGGCAGCAGCTAGGGAGGCAGGTCGCACATGACGCTCAAGCCATGTTGTGCATGCCTCACGGTGGATTGCTAGAAACCCTGCACTACACTAGAAGCTCGGCCAGTCGCACCCCCTGCAGCCAGGCCCCGCCCACTGCAGCCCGCCACAAAAAATAGCGCGGCACGCAGGCACATGTTGCACAGCTGCCGGGAGCAAATCAACTCACCAGGCTCTCCACAAACACAGCCTTGCCTGCCCGCCGGCAATCCTTGACAATCTGCTTGGCAGCAGGGGATGCGGGAGGTCCGAGGTTGTGAGTGGAGGAAGGTTGTGAGGCCCAGACAGCGGTATCCCTGAAGGGGTACCTGGATGCGGTCAGGCGGGCTGTGGTCAGAAGAAGTGGCCAGGCAAAGGTATCCCAGGTAGCAGCATGGTCCTGTTGGTGCCCACAGATACCAGGCTGAACTAAGGTGCCAAAGGACGGCCACAGGCAATGCTCTTCTGGCCGCTGGACGCAGGCAGCCCGCACGTGGCCCGCCACCCGCCTCCCCGCTCCGCACATCGCCCCACCCGCCCCGCTCTGCACCTGGACGTCGTTGGGGCCGTGCCCGCTGCACACGATTGCAGCCACATCTCGGCGAGAGGCGACGCGGACGTCGTCGCCGGGGCGCAGGCCCTGCCAGACCATGGAGCGTCGGTTCTCCAGCGACTCTCGCCCGACACCAAACACGTCCAGCTGCAGAGGGGGCGCATCGCCGGCGGCGGCGGCCGCCTTGGCCACCGCTTTGTCTGCCTGCCCGTATGCAGCGCTCCACCAGCGCACCGCTTCGTGGGCTGCGGCACAGGTGAATAGGGGGGCCAGAGCGCAGGATGAAGTCTTTCTGCTGTCAACCCAAGGCTGCCGCCTGAGACGGTCCCTGCCGCTGACCCAGCGGCGGACCGCCTGCGGCCCACAGTGACGGCCGGGCCTGCCAGCGGCACTGCCAGCGGGCAACATGCCCCCACTGGACTCGGTTGCCCGCCGTATGCCCCAAAGGCATTCACAATTGAGGCAGGGAAGGAACTTGAAAGGGGCGGTGATCACCATCCCGAACAGTGCTCGGCGAGCTCCCAATCCCTGGCTCACCACGCCAGTTGTGCGTGCCCAGGAAGGCTACACGGCGCTCCATTGCTTGAGCTGTTCGAGTCTGCGTCCGCTTGAACGTAGGGGGCCAAGAACCGGGCGCTGAGGCGTAAATGTGAATTGTGAATGCCGGGTGAGATAGAGGGAAGTGGGCAGCAGAGGCAGTGACGAGCTGGAGCCAATGACGAGAGCAAAGCAGTGACAGAGAGGGCCGAAAAGGAGGCAGGAGCCGCAGGCAGGAACAAAGAAGAGACACAAAACACACATACGAAATTGCTAAGGGTTCATTTGGATTGGCCTGCAGCGCCGCATCACGCCGCCGCCGACCGCGGCCTCTTGCTGCCACCGCCACGTTTGACGCCACGCACGCCCTCCCTCGTCACCGCATACTCTGCCCCCCGCGCTGGCTGCGTGGGAGACTTGTACAGAAACGCGCGGCGCCGGCCCTCATGCCAGTGCAGAATGACCCGGCTGGTGGCGGCGTGCGCCCACGAGTCGCCCAGCGCCGGCACCAGCCGCGCCGCCACGTCTGCCGCTCCGCTGCCACTGCCGTCTGCCGCCCCCCGATCTCCCAGTTTGGTTGTCACTTGGTTCATCAGTACCACCTGCAAAGGGTTCGAGTGGCATAGGAGGGGGGAAAGGGGATTCGTGAATGGGGTATTGACACCACTGGCGGAATGAGGGGGACGGGAGCGGAGAGGCCGTGCAAGGGGGGGAGGCGGGAAGCGTGGTGAGGGGCAGTGCAGCGGCCTGCTCGGGACAGAGTGCCGCAGAAAGGGGCGCAGTGCAGCGTAGGAAGCATTCCGCCATCTTCTGGAGCCGTGCCTCTCGCTGCACCTCACAAAGGCAACGCCGTGCCATTCTCACCCCGCCTGCCCTCCGGCCTGCCTCCAAGCCTTCACGCGCGCGGCTCAAACAGGTGTCCAAAAGGCAGATTCTCCCGCCCCACCCACCGCCACGTCACGCTCCCCCGCCAGCGCCATCAGCTGCTGCGCCATCTGCGCCAGCTGGCGCGTGCGTGCCGCCATGTCAGCAACCTCCTGCCGCCAGCGAGCGGAAACACACACGCGTGGCACACCAGTCAGCGCATGCATTGGCCAAGCACATGAGACACCAAGCCAAACAAGGTGCCATGATTCTCAGTGACCAAGTGGCTGTGTGCGACATACAGGGGGACATGAAAATCGGGGCGCCTGTGACATCGTTTGACGATGCTGGCAGTTCAGAGTAACACGCTGAGAGATGCAGCAGTATGTGCACGGTGCTGCGCTGCGATGCACCCCAGCTGTTAACCCAACTCCACACCCGACGACACACCTGGCGAAAGAGTGGAAGGTCACTGCGCTGCGATGCACCCCAGCTGTACCCAAGTACCCGACGACACACCTGGCGAAAGAGTGGAAGGTCACTGCGCTGCGATGCACCCCAGCTGTACCCAAGTACACACCCGACGACACACCTGGCGAAAGAGTGGAAGAATCAAGCTGTCCACAACCACCATGCGCACCGAAATTCACAGCTTTGACTTCCTGCCATTGCAATGCAAGCAAAAGTGCACACCCAAACGCCTACCTGACGGAAGTGGAAGGTGACGCTGTCTATGACCACCAGGCGCACAGCGGGGTGTGAGTTCAGGAAGGCGGGCAGCACTTCTGTGGCTGCCAGCTGCAGGGGTGGGGGCAGCATTGGGAGCGTGAGGGACGCCGGGAGCAGGGGCATGGAGCGCATGCTGGGCTGTCGGCCGCTGCGGTGGATGTGGTCCTGGGGAGAGGTGGGTAGAAAGGGGAGGAATGGAGCAAGACATGGGGGTAGAGGCGACTTGGTGCATCAATATATACCGAGGCAGCACCGCGCCTGCTCGTCCCTTCCCAGCCCCTTCTGCCCGCTTGCGCGCTGCCCTCTGGCACCCCACGCAGTCACCGTCCGCCTACACCATACACCCTACTGGTGCTTACGTTGCTGGCCCGTCAACATCCTTCCTACCACCCTGAGCACCCCCTCAACTGCCTGACACCTCACCTTGTTCTACACAGCCGCAGGCGCGGAAGCAGCACCCCTCGCCGCGCCTGCCCTGCCCCCTTGCCGCACAGCCCTGCTGCATCCCACCACACCCGCCCTCTCCCTGTTGAGGCACAGCTCTGCCGCCTAGGACCACGCCCATATTCTCTCTGCACATTCACAACCTGAGTACCTGCCCCAAATGGGATGAATGCAGCCCCGCGGTACTGCACCTCTCTGGCGCCTCACCGGCCCTTCAACACACCCTTTCACCCCTTCTTGCCACCGTCTGCACCGCAAAAACACACCTGCTCCACGTGATCTCGCACACGGAAGTAGTGGATGCCCGCCAGCAGGGTGTCCCGGGTGAGGGCGCCGGCAGCTGCCGCCTTGCCTGGGTCCCCCTTGGAAGCTGCCACCTTGTGGAGGTGTGCCAGCAGGGCATCCGCCATCTGGCAGCAGCGCTCCAGCATGAACGAGCCCTCTGCATTGCATGGAGGTGCAGGGGAGAAGGGAGGGGCGGGGTGGGAGGGGTGGGGCCCGGCGGAGGGTATGGGCGAAGCAGGGCGGAGGAGATGATGGTGATTAGAAAGAAGCGGGGCGGAGCCGCAAGCGGGGGCAGCATGCAGGGAGAGGTGGGCAGGAGGCAGGAGGCGTGGGTGGGTGGGTAGGCAGGCGGCTTTTCCAATGCGCACGGCAGCACATGTGGTCCCACCCTAAACCCTAAACCCTAACCCACCGACATGGGACCCCCAAGCCTGCCCACTTGCCCAGCTGCACATCCCAGGCCTCCCCTTCCCACCCTCACCCGTGCCTCTGTGCACCGCCTGCCAAGCACCCTCGCCTTGCCTCCCCCCACCCTCCTCTTACACCTGCCCACTTGTTCACTCTCCCCGGTCCCTCTCCCTCCCACCTGCCCCGCCCCGCCTCACCTGTGCCTCCCGTCCTCATACACCTGCCCACCTGTCCACATCCTGGCCCCCTTCCTCCCCCATGCCCCCCCCCGCCTCACCCGTGTCAATGTACACCGCCTCCCCTCCCACCCCTCCAAACACGCCGGGTATCTGCACATCCAGCGCCAGCTGCATCCCAAGCTGCGTCTTGCCCACGCCCGGCACACCGCTGCGGGCAGGCAGGGTCCGGTGCAGCGGGCAGTGAGGCGGGGCGGGTCAGAGGTCAGGAGGCAGGGTGGATGCTCAGGGGTGAGGGGATCGGCATGCGACTGCTACCCTGCACACACTACCCGCTTCATACACAGCCCAAGGCGCCGCCTTCACCATCACAGGCGCTGTGCGACAGACACTCGCTGACCAGGCCTCACTGGCCCCAGCGCAAGGTCTGCCACAATAAAGCACACGCCACCTCCGCAAGGATCGGCAGCCCAGCATTGCCCAGCCCGTCCCGCCCGCCCGCCTCACCAGAACTCTGTGATTGCGCCCGTCTCCACCCCGTTGCCCAGAACTTGGTCCAGCTCAGACGAAAAGGTGATGATGCGCTTGGCTGCCTCCTCCCGCTCCAGGATCTGGCGGGCAGACACCGCCGCTGCCGCTGTGATGCCAGCGCCCGCGGCGTGGGATTGGGGGCCGCCGCCAGCGGGGGCCACGCGGTGCGGGGCGCCCAGCTTCAGCACCAGCAGCGCTTCTTCATGCGTCAGCTGCGCCTCTGTTACGGCAAAGGGCGGAGGGACGGCAGGCCGAAGTCACTGAGGGTACTGGCAATGCAAAGGCCCACACAGGGACGGCGCGCCCTGGCGGCCTGGAGGCAGCGGCGGCGGCAGCGGCGGCGGCAACGGGGTGGTAACGGGCAAGTGCGCCGCGAGTGCATCCGCAGTTTGCGAAATCGTGGCACCTGTGGCGAGCTCCAGAGGGCCTGCCAAGCCCGCCAGGTCCGCTGTCGTCCGGAGCCCCGCGCACTGAAGCTTGTGGCGCAGGCTGGGACTTAGCGGCAGTGCTACAATGTCTATTCGCGGCTGCATGGTGCAGTTGCCGGCCCCGGAGGGCCGCCGGTGCGTCCAAAAGCACAGCGATCGCTTTTGTTGCAGGTTGCGTTGAATTTGCTAGCTACGCTGTGTTTGCAAGACAGGAAGGCCGTAAAAAAACAATCCGTTCCGCCATATTGTGCGGCCATTGCCATCATGCCATGATGCCATGATGCCACCCGCCGCCACTGCCCCACCCGCCGCCACTGCCGCCATGGCTGCCGTAGATTGTCAGCTTGCACAGTGTGCAGCCCTTTCACTGATAAGTCATCACCGTACACGCCGTACTGCATTCCCCACCCACCCACTCAAAAAGGTATCAGACATATCACCACTGCCTGCCGTAGGCACCCGCCTGGCCGCCGCCTTGGCCGGGGCCGCGCGCCTGCTGGCAGTAACCAGTGCCGCCCTGTTCCTGCCAGCCGTGCCCTGCACCCCCTGCCCCGGGCTGCTGCCAGGGAGCGCCTGCTGGTGCACCATGGTGCATCCCGTACTGCCCCGTTGCCTGCATCATGCCCTGGCCCTGGCACGCCGCCGGCGAGCGGTACTGCGGGGGGCTGTACTGCGGGGGCGCCTGCTGCCCTTGCCCCATCATGCTCAGCTCCTCCATGCTCTGCAGATAAGTGCGGCAGACGAGCATCACATTCAGTGGGCAGAATTTCTAGGGCAGGTGTGCTAGGCCTAAGTGAAGTGCTGGCAGCGGCAGATGTGAAGCACTGTTGCTGGGCGGCCTCTCCACAGACCCCGCCTGGGCAGACCCTGCCCCCACCCCTCCCTGCCCTGCCCACCTAAATCGGCCCCACCCTCACCTGGATGACACCCTTGGGCAGGTAGTCCTTTAGGTGCCCCGCCTCGCGCAGCATGCGCTCCCGCTCCCCAGCTACGATAGCCGCCTTGCGCGCCTCCTCCCCCGCCTGCCGCTTGTCCGCCGCCTCCTCCTCATCCTGCACAGCACGTCATTGGGATGAAGAAGAGGTTATGGTGCATGCTGCAGCTTGGGGAGTGATCCGTACGAACGTCAACATTCCACCCAGCACATGTACCCAGCAGCAGCAGCAGCAGCGGCGGCACGCGTAAAGCATTGCTGCAGCACCCACCCGCATCGCCTGGTACAGCTGCCTGCGGTACGCCAGCACCCGCTCCACCTCCCGCATGTGGTCCGCCTGCTTGGCGCGCCGCCTCTGCGGGCAGGAATGAAAACAGTACAGGTGTGGGCTGGTCTGTCAACAGTGTGCATTCGAGCGCTGTCCTCACCCGTGCATCCACAATGCACCCTGCAGGTCCCACCCAGAAGGCTAAAGCAGCCAGCCATTCACCCCTTTCTGCGACTGACCTGGCTCTGAAGCTCATAACATGCTCCTGCACAATCGCCATCCCCAGATGCACACCCGGTTTGCTCAGTTCGTGAATGCACTCAATGCCACCACACCCCGCCCCGCCGCTAGTGCATGCACTCACCTGACCACCACAACCCTCCCCCGCACCCCGCCCGCCGCCAGTGCACACACCTGTCTGGCACACCCTGCCTCGCACATTGCGCGCTGCACCTTCTGCCAGCACAACCCTCCGCCGCACCCCGCATCCACCTGTCCGGAGAAAACCCTCCCCCGCACCCCGCCCCGCAGCACCCACCTGTCCCCAGCACAACCCTCCTCCTCGACCCACCTGCATGTTCATCTGCTCCAGCCGGTCCTCCTCAGCAAACCGCTCCAGCATGCGCCTCCTGAAGTCCTCCTCGTTGGCGCGCTCAGCAGCGAGGCGCTCCACCTGTGGGAGGAGGGGCAATGCATGCCGTGAGCCGCGCATCACAGGCAGCAGTAAAACAAGCCGCCTGTCCCAGCGCTGACATACGCATGGCTTACCAATCCCCTTTTAAGTTCACCTTTCTGCACATGCATGCAGCTGCCTTGCCCCGCCCACCCATTGTGTCCCTCGCAACGTCCACACACCCTCACCTTGAGCCGCTTCTGCACGTCGTTGGCCTGAATCATCTCCGCCTTCATCTGCTCCTGCCGCTGCTTGCGCTCCTCGGCCTGGCGGCGTGCACGCTCTGCCTCCAGCTCAGCGCGCAGCAGGTCCAGCAGCGCCTCCTCCTCCTCGCGTGCACGGGCCGCCTCATCCTGCTGCTGCTTCAGCAGCTCGTAAGCCCTGCGGCGGGAAAGGTGGCAAGTGGTGAAGGCGTCGGTGCTGTATGTCAGATTTCGTCTTTGCCGGGGCGCCCATCCAGAAGGAAGGCGAGCAGGCACGCTGGCATGCGTGGCACGTGCTGCCCAGCTCTACTCAGCATTGCAGTCACTATGCCCTCCCTCCCAAATGCCCTCACCTTCACTACCTGCCCAAACCCTGCCGCCCCACCCCCCAGCTGTCTCCCCTTGTTGGCACACCTGTCCTGGACCTCCCGTTTGTTGGCCTTGCGCGAGGCTTCCAGCGCCTCCCGCTCCCGGCGCCGCTTCAGGTACTCCTGGATGCTGCGCTCCTCAGCGGCCTCAGCGTCACGCTGCCTGCAGGGCAGGGGGGCCAGATGCAGGAAGGCAAGCAGGCAGGTCAGGCGTGAGGTAGTCACACTTGCTGGGACGAGGCACCGCAGCGGGCGCAAGCGGTGCATCTCTGGCAGTATGCACCAGCCCAGGGCGCGCCACAGCAACAGCCGGCAGTAAAAACAAAAACTTTCCACTGCAGAGGCGCAGGGGACAGCACAGCGTTACAAGGCAAACAGCGGCATGCACGCTCCACCGCTCACGCCGGCCCCACCACAGGGCCGTACCTCAGCTTCAGCTCCTTCTGCTGCCCCAGGAAGCGCTGGATGTCGGCCTGCGTGTCCTGCTGGCGCTGGCGTGCCGCCCCAGCAGCCGCTGTCTCCTCCTCCTCAATGCGTGCCACCACAGCATCCACCATTGCCCGCTCCCGCTCAAACTCCTCCTGCACCCATGCAGCCGCAGCAAAGAGCAAGATGAGAGGTGATGGTAGCGCAAGTGAAGGCAGGCAGCCGTGGATGGGGGACTACTCAGGTAGTACTCACTTAAGACAGGCAGGCCGCGTGCCGTTAGCACCCATGTGCATCCACCGAGCCGCACCCTACGGCTCGCCTCGGCAGCTTCATGCACGCCGTCGCATCACGCGCAGCACCCAGCCGCGGCAAGCAAGCACCCACATACGAGCCCCTGCCCTGCCCAGCACCCACAAAGCTCACCCTGGCCACGCGCTGCAGCTCAGTGCGCTCCTCCATCTGGCGGTCGAGCGCCTGGCGTGCCTCAACACCCGCGCGCTTCCGCGCCGCCGCCTCCTCCGCCTCACGCGCCGCTCCCGCCTGCTGCTGCGTCACCATGGCCGCCTGCAGGGCGACTGCATACTCACGCTCCTGCGCGTCAAGTGTTGCCCGCTGCTCCTTCTGCTGCACCCGCCCAAAGTTCACCTCTGCGGCACGCAGCTTCTCCTTGAGAGCCCGCAGCTCAGAGCTGCGCTCCAGCAGCGCCTGCACCTCACGCTGGTGCCGCGTGGCCTCCCAGTTGGCCACCTTGTCGGCAGCGGCAGCCGCTGCCTCCTCCTCCAGCCGCTGGCGCACCGCCTCCTGCACCTGCTGCGCCTGCGGGGCGGTGCAAGGAACGGCGGCGGCAGCGGTGGCGGCTTGAGCGGAGGAGGAAGGGTGGGGTCAAGGGCGATTGCAGCATGAGTGCATGCTACGAAGCCCTGCACACTGCGATTGACCAAGCTGCGACACTACGGTTCCAGGCCGCAACGGCAGGGCAGCACCCACCCGGTGCCAGGCCGCAACCTGCTCCTCCTCCGCCTCTCGCTCCGCCCGCTCCCGCTCCGCTGCCACCGCTGTCTGCCTGTCCTGATGCTTGCACGCCGCCTCCATGGTGCGCTGCTGTGCCACATAGCTCCGAATCTCGTGGGAGCGGGCATCCTGCTGCCGCGCCCGCTCGTGGCGCTGCTCCATGGCTGCAAGGGCGGGAGGTGGGCAGGCGGCGGCGGCGGCAGGTCGCCGGCTGCAGCGCGGCGGCGGTTGCGGCGACAACATGCCACGCATGGCTTCGCTGCACACAATGCCCGAAAGCGGCTGGCCTCCGGCACTGCCAACCGGCGCGCACCTCGTCCCCTCATCGCGCCGAAACGCCAATGCAGGCGGTGGTCAGGCCACGGCGATTCGAAACTGTCCAATAGCCAATAACAGCGAGCAAAGCTCAGCTTTGACCAGCGCCTCCGCCAGCCTGGCGCCACGGCGCGCCACTTGTGTCATTGTGGGACACAAGCCCAAGTGGGTGCTGGTGCCTTGTGGCATCCCATCCGACCCCCCGGTGCAATACTTTCCGGGCACAGGCAACCTCAGTCCAGAGCGCGGAGGAATGCTGGTGTGGCGCGGCCGGTGCCGGCGCCTGCAGCGCCGGTGGGTGGTACCGGTGCAGCGGGGTGGCCAGCTTGGCTTGCCCAGGCTGGCTTTGCTGTCGATTCGGCAATCCGCCCATAATCGGGAACACGCACCTAGTAATCGGGAACACGCACCTAGGTGCGTGTTCCCAATCTCTTATAAGAGGCCAGACAAACTGCTACGCTGCGCCCCCAGTATTGCGCAATGACGTTTTCAGCCCTGTTTCTTTTGCAAGGCACACACAGACTACACCCGGGACATGTTTTGCAAGAATATGCGGCACAATCCTCAGCCACGGCCGCATATTCATTCATTCATTGATTCAAAGTATGTCCCGGGCCGCAGTGCAGCCTGCAGGTACTGGACGCCTTTGGGAAGTTTCGGCCCAAACTTCGGGGCGTGTCAGCGTATGTCCCCAGAGGGTGTTCTGGATCGCCCGACGCCAAGCGAATGCTCATCGACGACTGTGCACACTCTTGTTCGTCTTTTGAACAGCCGGCGGCCCGCCATCGCTCACAGGGCCGCCACACCCACACCCGTCTCTAAACGCGTGTTGTGATGCGCTGCCGCCTGACAAGCGCCTTCTGCTGCTGCGCCACCCTGGCGGGCGGCGCCGCCCGCCGCTCCCGCTTCCCGCACCTGCAGGTGGTGCACGTGCCAGGCTGCGGGGAGGTCTGGAAGGTTGTGCGACTGTTATGGGCTGACACATAGTTGGGCTGCATTAATCCGTTGTGTCCCGTTTCCTCAGCATCGCTTGCAGGACTTGGGTTGTTTGACGCGGCTGTGTGCCAGGCGTGTGACTCTGGCCTGCTTGGGCTGATCGGGCTGTCTCCTGCAGCTGCTCAGCGTCCTGGCTGTCATGCGCCCGCACTTACAGGCATGCCTGTTCATGGGTCAGCAATGCCCTCAATACTTATATAACAAAGGCAGGGATGCTATGGTCAGTGGGAAAGAGGAGCTTGAGTGGGGTGAAGTGGCCCGTACGCGTGTGCACAGGTGCGTGCCAAGCGGTTGGCGCCAGGCCAAGATGGCGCCAATCACATGCTCTGGGCAAGAAAAAGATGCACGAGCAATTCATGTGAAGCGGGAATGTTATCGCAAGGTGGGAAGTGCATGATGAAAACACGAGCATCCGGTGGTGTGGGATGTGGACGCTGGGTGTGCAGGACTACTTGAAAACACGAGCATCCGGTGGTGTGGGATGTGGACGCTTGATGTGCAGACTAAATGAAAACACGAGCATCCGGTGGTGTGGGGATGTGAACGCTAGATGTGCATTACTTGATGAAAACACGAGCATCCGTGGATGCTGGATGTGCGGGACTAAATGAAAACACGAGAGTGAGCATCGCTAGCACTTCCTTGGACAGAGCGTGCGTGCGCAACTTTGCATTGCACGGGACCTTCTCCGCGCTTCACAGACAAACATAGTGTACTGTTCTGCAGCTTTATGCAGCAGGTCTTGTTGCAGCAGCAGCAGCACCCTCGGCTGACTGGCATTTGCTCAGCATGCCGGAGTCTGCACTCCAGGTCAAGCCAGGTCAGCCGCTAGGCCAGCCAGCCGGCCCACAATGTCGGCAAATGCCGGCCGGATGCTGGCGTCTTGGTCCCAGCACTCCCTGCAGGCAGGTGCAAGCGGCCACTGCGTAATGACAAGCCTGGCGTTGCGTGTGGCTCGGGCTGCACCACAACATTGGCGCGCTCCTGCAATTGCCGTGTGAGGTGAGTTGGGAGCACAAGGTCCATACAGAGACAGCAGCGCACCTCACGAGCTCGCAATAGACGGCATACGACTCCTCGGTGGGCCGGTGCGGGCCCACCAGTGCATCCAGTGCCGGCAGCTCGGGGCGCTCGCCGTTCACAACCGCCCGGGCCAGCTGCAGCAACCGGTGAGGGAGGCAGTTTGGTGCAACGTGCAGCTTGCCTCACAGTACGCACGCACCTGCACCTGCCATGATGCTCTGCATTGATGAGGGGCTGCTCAATGGCGGGGGCAACGTTGATGCACTGCAACGCCCTTACCAGGAAGTGGTTGCCCACGCCCGTCCACGGCAGCTCCCAGGTGAGAAGCTGCGCAGCAGGTGGTGGGGGTGCAGGAGGCAGCAGGTGTCTGGCCTTTCAAAGCTGAGGCGGCTGGTGGCCCACCCAAAGGCTACAAGTGGAAGTGGCTGGCAGTCGCAGTGCCAAGAATGTGGTGGCGGCTATGCCCCCCGCCCCGCCATCCCCTTGTGCAACCTCACCTCCAGCAGGACCATGGCGAAGGAATAGACATCAGAGGCGGTGGACTCCCTGCCACCGGCCAGCACCTCGGGGGCTTGCCTGCAGCGGTTGCGGCGCACATAAAGAGGACGGCAGAGGGATGAGCGTGGCAGTGGGCAGCACCGCCCACCGTGCACCGAAGGAGACAGTGCTTTGGATGCACTGTGCTGCGATACTTGGCACAAGGGCCCGCTGCCTTGTACACCTGCCCTCTTTCCTACCAGGTGGGGTTGTTGGCTCCTCCACCGGAGGTGTTGCCGGTGGCCACGGGGGACATGAGCTTGGAGAGGTTGAAGTCTGCAGTGGGGCAGGGTTGAGTGTGAGCAGCACAATGGCAGCAATGAGGCGTCGGCCTGCTGTTCGATGGCATAGTAGCTGCCTGAGTGCCGCCTCATAGCACAGGCAAGAAAGGCGTTAGAGGCCTGGGTTCATCATGACCACCCACCTGCCACCTTCACGGTGAAAGACTTGTCCACCAGCTGCGGGGTGGGCAGAACAAATGTAACAGGCATTGGTTTAGTGAGGCATGGTGCAGCGCTCTTCGTCCTTTGCCAACCTCTAAGCGCAGATGTGCGCGCATGTGCACTGCTGCCAGCTCACCAGGTTGGGTGACTTGATGTCGCGGTGGATGATGGGGGGAGACATGCTGTGCAGGTAGAGCAGGCCACGCGCGGCGTCCATGGCCTGCGTGGGAGACCGAGCAAGGGTGTGATACGAGGGAAAGGTGTGCTTTCAAGGTGCCTTCAAGTTGACATCACACTGAGCATGACTGATGACAGTCCCTGTCTCAAAGTGCCCCGCACAGCTGCGTGCCACCTCACCATGTGGATGCGCAGCTTCCAGGTGAGCTCAGCAGCCATGTTGGGTTCCCGGGCGGCACCTGCCAACAGTCCGTACAGGCTGCCTTTGTGGCAGTACTCTGGGCAGGTCGGGGAGGGAGGACACAAGATGCGGTGTCAGTCCCCCCACAGTAAAGGCAGGAAGGAGACAGGGTTGCGTGCATATGCATGGACGAGCACAAAAGCCCCCAAATTCAGTTAAGGAAGGCAGGCCAAGGCATGTGCTAACGTCGTCCGCACAACGGTCAGCACCGGCACATGTACCCCAGTCACCTGTCAGGATGCAGGCTGGCACGGTGCAGAGACCGACAAAGTTGACGACGTTGGGGTGGCGCATCTTGGCCATGACGGAAGCCTCCTGCTCAGCAAGGGCGCGCCGGTGGGAGCAGACACAGAGGCATGATGAACCCCGTCACTGTGTGTGTCGCAGCTTCCCCAGCCAGGACTGATAATGACACATGCACGTAATCTACATGTTCAATCTCTGGCCAGCATCCCCACCTGCAGCAGCTCTGCCAGCACAGTGGCGGGCAGCTCCAGGCTGCTCAGCTCCAGGTTCTCTGCAGCATGCAAGTGCCAGATCGTGAGAGGGTCAAGAGAACCACGGGGCTGTGCGTTCACGACCCTCCTAGCTGCCTAGACTGCTGCATGCATGGACAAGTCCCACATGCAATGCATCCACTTGCCTGAGCTGAGCAGAACTTTGCACGCGACCGGTGTGAGCCTCCACTCCGCCGCATAAACCCAGCCATATGACCCCTTGCCAATGGGTTGGTCCAGCACAATGTCAGACCAATCAACAACCCATTGCTGCATGTCTTCGCTAAGAGAGCCCAAGGGCTGCAGAGTGCGCGACGAGTTGCTGGCTGCTGCCTGGCGCTGGCGCAGGGCTGTCAGGTTGCTAGAAATGAAGGACAGGATGGGGTCAGTGCCGGATGACAAAAGGCTGCACGGCAACAAGGGTGCATCACGTTAGTTAGCCAGTTGTCGCAGTGCATACGATTCATCCATCTTCCATCCATCTACCTTGACGTTCATTGTGCTGGAGAGCAACATAAACACTACAAGCCGATCACTTCTGCACTCCTTCAAGGGCTCCACCTACCTGTGGGTCCGACTGCTGGCAGATGGCGTGGCCATCCATGGCACGGAGGCAGGGCCCGCCTTGGCAGGGGTGACCAAGGCGCTGCCCCTGTCACTGCTCTTGACTGTCCCGTTTTGAAACTCCTTGAAGCCTTTCTCAGAGTCGTACATGAGGCTGTCGATGGCTGCTGGAGACATTGCTGGCTTCTCGTCCGGCTTGGCAAGCCTTTTGCGAAGCCAGCCCTTGGTGGGACGAAGAGCGAAGAAGGCCAGGAGGGCCATAACCACTGCGGTGCACAAGATTAGCAGCGGAGGCATCTCTGAGAGAGTGAAGACCTGCCATACACATGTTTCTCACTGATTTTGCTCTGCAGGTCCGAGCAGTAGGCCTGCCACCTCACGCCACTCACCCACGCCGCCAACTACGCCGCCCACAATGGCGCCCACATTGGGGGAGGCAGCAGCAGTGTTTAAAACAGGTGGTGGCACTGTGGCCACTGGATCGGGGGAGCTGCGGCATGGATTGGGGGGCACATGTCATGTGGGGGAGTGGATGGCCAGGCATGCTTGCTTGCACACTAACGTAGCTCGGTGTGCACCCCTCACGCCTTTTCGCAAACCAGCTCATGCTTGCTACTCAGCTGCTTACCTAGGCGGGTCAGGAGTGGGGCATGCAGGAATGACAGGCCACCAGGTCTGCAGCATACGGAAAATGGTCGAGTTACTCCTTGGACGGGCAACAGGAATGAGCCAGCCACTTGTGGTGGCCAAACACTCACCTGAATATCCTGTGGAGGTGCTGGGCCACACAGCCCAGTGTTTCCTCGGACAGACCTGTAGCGCAACGGAAGTCAGGTTTGCAGAGGGATTTGAAGTGAAGACATGCAATGTGCAAGACATAAATGTGTATGTTTGAAAGGATTAATTTCTAGGCAGCCCCTGCCCACGTGTCAAACACATGCAGCTGTCAAGTTGGCACTCACAATGTAATGAGGCGTGGAAACGCGGCAACGCTGCCCCAAACTTCTGGCAAGCTACCTGCAAGAGCCACGTGCAGAATGACAATCTCAAACAGCGCAAGTTCCAAAGTTTTACGATGCGTATGGCAGGCGTGCTGCACGTGGCACGTGCTCACGCACGGCTGCACCAAAGCTGTAAGCGCAGGGTGCCCTACCTGTGAGCAAATTGCTAGCCAGATGCCTGTGAAAGGCACAAGGGAGATTGTACACAAAACAAACTTGAGCAGTTGGGCAGACGCGGGCATGCACCTCTTCATTTGCATGCATAGTGGACTTACAAAGTCGTCAAGTTTTGAAACGAGTCCACCCCCCAGCTAGGGGGCAGTGTGCCTGCATCAAAAGGGTCGCGTGCGGCAGACTTCTTCGGTGCGGTGCGTAGCCAGGAAAGGCGGTGAAGACAGGCTGAGCAACACCACCGTCACCATTTCTGCCCGGCACTACTTACCGCTCAAGTTGCAGCTTGACAAGTCCCTGCGTAAATGGCGAGTGTGCATTGCAGGTTAGTATCAAAGATCACTGGATTTCGATGCGGCCATTGTCGTGAGAGGCGGCAACACCACGCAAAATACCTCACTCCTGATATCGGGCACTCACAGTGTTTTTAGAGACGGAAACGTGTCTGGAAGACCGCCCCAGCTTTCAGGTAGGCTGCCTGCAGGTGAGTGGCAAGAGGAGTCATAATGAGCCGTACTTGGGAAAGCAAGCACAGGTACATCCACCCATGAGACCGGACCGCGCTGAGTTGTGGGCTAGAATGAGCACGCACCTTCAAAACCATTGGTCTGGATCTCCCTGCAAGCAATCGAAACGCACAGAGCGTAGAACGTCATCGATCTGGTTGCATAGGCTGAAAGCCAGGAAGCTGTTTGGCAGCAGTTTGGGAGTCACCCGCTCACAAGATTTCCAGACTCGGGAAAGCTCCAGGAGTTCCCCAAGCAGCGGGAAGCGTCCCTGCAATGTATACATAAATAAGGGTTATCATTTGGCAGGCTGGCAAAGTGGCGCACGCCCAACGAGCGCAGGCGTGGAGCGTGCATGCTCATTTCGGTTGGGCACGCGTACATGCCAAGTTCCCAACCTCACCATTGAGATTGGTCATGGCCAAGTTCCTGTTGTGGTGGAATTGGGGAGACACAGTGCAAACAGTCAGCAAATGGCACAAGTGTGTATGCCACACTTTTTCCCCGTTTCTAGTGCCGGTTTCCCCTGCACACGCTCTCAGGCTGTATTCCTACTCGTCTTTCTTCTTCACCACTTTGTCGTGCCCCGTGAACTAACTCCCACCCACTTAGTCCTCACATTTCAACCATATATGGGAAGGCACCATCTATGCTCCCCCAGCTGTCTGGGAGGCTGCCTGCATGATTGTACACACACACTTCCGTGGTTAGGCACTGTGTGTTGAGGAGGTGCTGGTTGAGGCGTGCAACCTGACATCTACGGCAGTGACACTAACAGTTTCATCCCCAAGAAATGGTGCTTGCCTGACACGCCAGTGCTCTCAAGTCTCCTGCAACAGTTGTTTTTTGCACACCATGAGTGATCAGCCGTGGCAATTTATGTAGGAAGCAGTCACGTGCGGGCAGCTTTTACGCGGCGGGACTTACAAGACGCCTAGGTTCGGGAAAGAATCGGCTCCTGCCCAGCTTGAGGGCAGCGACCCTGCACAACAGGGTGGGCACTCAACTTGCTTCACGAGCGCCAACACACTGTGTGTTTGCTCCTTGATGCTATGGTGAAGTTGAAGAAAATTGCAGCCAGAGGGTGGGGCTTGAGGCAATGGACATGATCACTGGAGCAAGGGCACCAGTTGGGTGCCATGATCCTAAGCTACCATGTTCAGTTTTGCAGCAATGGGTTAGCACCAACGCGAGCAGCTGTTCAATATTGCGACGCACCAGTTAATAATGGGTTGGAGGGAATCCACCTGCAGTGCACGCAAGTGGGAGGTCTTTCAGTGTAGCCACCTTGCATCGCATGCATCCCTGACCTCTTTGAGTTTCCTTGCAAGCGCCACACACTGAAATGATATGTCGCAAATAAGCACTCACAACTCAAACAGAGACTGGAATGCGCCAGGTGCGGCCCAGGCCTCGGGGAGGGAGCCTGCAGGCCAGGCAGACAGGTCATATGGTGAGAGGGTGTTGAAACTGGAACATGCCCTCACGAACATGTGGTAATGAAACCAGGAGGAAACAGGTAGGCCGTGGCAACTTGCCTGTGATCGAGTTGCTGTCGAGCTCCCTGCAAGCAAGAGTGCACGGATGTCTGTCAGAAATAACTGCCAAACAGGCACGCAAGCATATCCAAGTAGTCGGACACATCACTCTTACAAGCGGTTCAGTTTGGGGAAGGCTCCCGGGGTACCCCACTGTGGCGGTAAGCTCCCTGCAAAAGCATGTGGGACCCAAGTTATGTCCCGGCATGAAGTAACACTGGCTGACCAAGTTATTGGTTGCACACTGCCTTAGGCCCCCTCGGTTGATTCATGTTATGGTGGTAGATGCTAGATGGACTGGCAGATGGAGGGGTGATATATGCCGAATTGGGGAGGGGCACGGCGTGTGGCAACCGCTGCGTTACTGCTGATGCTGGCATGGAACGGGTTGCCTTCCTCTCGTATGTGTGCGCGCATACTCACCTGACAGCTTGTTGCGGTACAGTTGCCTGCACATACAGCGGGAAGGCTCACACACGAGTGAGCACAGTGTGTAAAGCATGCGCGTGCACCGGCAGTTCACAAACCTACAACATCGGATCATCGGCTCCTCACATGTAGACGAGAGCCGGAAAGGCATCCTTGGTGCCCCAGCTTGGAGGGAGGGTGCCTGCAGACCAAGGTGCCAAAAACGAACAGTCTCTGTGCATGGTGTTCTTTATAAATGCGGTGCGATGCAGCCATGAGTGTTCCCACTAGGCGGAAGTCACGAACAATAGAATCAACAAGCAGGCCCTACCGGTGACATCCGTATCAAATATGCCTCTGTAGGCAAGGCAAGAGTGGGGCCAGGCAGTCAGATTGTTGATACACACACATTGAGCACGCACACAGACATTCGGCCTTCACTCCCACAAAATCCTTACATGGCCTCAAGTTTGGGGAACGCCCCAATGCTTGCCCACTGCGAAGGCAAGGTTCCTGCATAAATGAATGATCTGGGTCCCTCAGCAAGGCGATATATTGATCCGACAGCATGGCCTTGACATCCAATGTGTCTCATAGTCGTTGTTGAAATTCCCATACTTTGCCACTTACCACTTAGCGGGTTGTTGCGCAGTAATCTGTTGAGCACCAGCCATGCAAGAGGACAAGGGGATGCGTTAATACACATGGTGTGATAGCAACACAAGTCATTGCGAGCCATGAAATGGCTATAGCTAGACTGTGAAGGTGATAAAGTGCCACGTGTAAGGCCCCAAATTTGGCGCAGAGGGCTCTGCGGTCGCGCAGGCGCGCCGCTGTTTCTTGATTGTGCAGTGCCATCGGAGGTTGCGGCGAACGAAGGGGGCCGCGGCCTCGCCGCAGCAGCGTGCGAGCGTCGCCAAAATCGGGCGCAAAAGTCGCGTACGGAGAATGCTCCTATCATGCTCTACTGCGGGTTCCAACTCTGGGGCACCCGCATCGTTGCAAACAAAAAATGCCAGTAAGGCGATGGGCCGGGTCCCGCGCCGTTCTGTGTTCGCTGCCGTTTTCGCGCGCGCGCGGTTGCAGACTTGTCACGCGGCCGCTGCCTCGTTTGCGTGCGGGTTTCAGCACCGCAAAGCAGGCGTTGCGACTAGTCATTTGGTAGTCTGACCGGCGTGTCGGGGCGTGTCGGTGAGTTGAGGCGAGGCGACGGTGCTGGAGAAGTGCCTTGCCTGGGTTACGTAATCGGTTATGCAGTGGTTGCGTAAGGGTCAGGTAACCACTTCCAGAAGATCTCAAGAACATCTAGAGTCTTTTGGAACTGTTCAAAAGCTAAGCTGAAACTGCTTAAAAGCTAATAGTCAGCTTGTAAATAGGCTGGGCCGCCCGCTGGGCAGGCTCATGGCTCGCACCCCTGTCAAGGCAACGACAGGCTGGTTTGTGCAGCTGTGCATGGACGGCTGTACATGGGCAGGTGCATGGTTAAGCAGGCACTTACATGATTTCAAGAGACGGAAATGTGCCATTTGAACCCCAAGCATCGGGCACTTGGCCTGCAGCAGATGTTGCAGCGAGGCGGTGAGGACACGCACCACTCAATACAAGGGCACGCACACCTGTTGGTCCGAAAATCGTGGAGGGGGCGGACGTGGCTGGAAACCCACATGGACATGTGTCAACTCATCATACATAATAGCACATCAAACTACCTGAGAACATGTTGTAGCCCAACGACCTGCAGGCAAAGGCGACATGATGCTTCGAGTTTATTCAAGTGGCGTGGATAGTGGCGTGGATAGTTGCAGACATCGACACGCTAGGGATGTAAGGAGACAGCTGAAGGCTGGGACGGACTACCAGGCTGATTACAAGAGGCATGGTGGTTGCTGGGAAATCAACCAACATTCTGGAACCACAGGGGCGGTCACGCTGTAGCTGTCAAACAAGGCGACATGTTCGTGCCCGGCAAGATTTGCGTTAGGACAGATGCCAAGCCCACACACGGCCAGCATAGGCAGGGGCGCGTCCTGTGTAACAGCCAGGTGTAATGCACGCATGCACCAAAAGGAAGGCACCATGTACGAGCGGGCAGGTGTGGACGGGGCAGGGCATAGGGGAGTCATCACGGGGACAGGCGGGGTTGGCCTAGAAAGCGCCATTGTCCACCCGCGCGGGTGGGACAAGGGCATGCGCGCATGCCCTTGGATCCTCCCCATTGGAGATTTAACATGGGCCGGCGGTTGGAACACAAGCATAATTGCTTTGAGGCACTCACATGAACCTCAGTTTGGGGATGACGTCACTAGATCCCCAGCTAGATGGCAGGGGCCCTGCAAGCAAGGGAGGGATGCTGTCATGCAGCTGCAGGCCTGCAGGCCGTGTGCACAGCGTAGAGCAAGGCAAAAGACCAGCCAGCAACCACAAGTACGAAGGTAAAGTTGAATGCTAGGTGGGTGGAACGAGCAGTGTTCGACAGGAAATCTGCTGTTGTGTTCTATTTCTATTCCCGGCCCTGCACTCACCTGTCAGCTGGTTGTCCTCCAGCCACCTACACAGAAGAACAACGGTCATGTGTGTGTCGGCTCTAGCAAGGCATTAGCACGCAGAGTGCACGAGCTGTTGACGTGCATCCGTCCACATGCAGGTTGAGCCACTCACATCTCAATAAGAGAGGGGAACGCGCCAGCGCTACTCCAACTCGTTGGCAAGCTACCTGCATACAGACATTCACAAGCTTGTCGGCAGGTCCCAGTCAGGTGCAAAGGAGTGCCGTAATAACCAACAGACCGGCAACACATACAACAGTCTAGGACAGCGTGCAGCAAACAACTTGTAAATTGTGAGTGGGGCAAACCTGAGAGGGCGTGTCCGTTCAAAAACAGCCGCATCAATGTGCTGCACACAGATGAGTGCAAGGAAGCAGGAGAAGGGACGTTAGGTCAGCATGCCTTTCAGTGCGCTCGTCAATGTGGTACATAAGATAAAGACATGACATCGCAGAAGCAGGAGAAGCACCACAACAGGTAGGGGAAGCCAACCAGACACCAGGACCGCCAAACCAGTAGCCAAGCCAAGCAATGAGCCCACCTGATGCCGGCTAGCTCTGGCGCCAGCTTGCCCCGGGCCTTCAAATTGCACAGCCCTTGGCCGACACCCTCATCACCGGGATCCTGCTTCAGGCATTGGAGGTCGCTGCAGCAGTGCAGGGGAGATGTTGAGGAGTTTGATCAGCCCCACAGGAGGATGAGGGGCAGGCATCAACGCAGCCTCAGGGCCCAGAGTGGCAGGCAGGCGTGCACAAGGATGGGGCAAAGCACGTGCGGGTGGGTGGGCAGGTGGGAGAGTGCCTCTCTGCCCATGGCACCGTGCGGTGTGAGAGTCAGCATTGCATACACGCACACGGTCGCCAGGCTGGAAGAAGGGTTCAATAACCGGCAGTGTGAGCACACACGGCTCACGGGGGCACGCACAGGAGCTTACTTGGCAGGAGCAGAGCGAAAGGTAGGGGATGCAGGATGCACAGTTGTGAGTGTGTGTGTGTAGGTTTGCGGGCCAGCAAAAGGCTGTAGCAGGGCAGGACCATGCACTGGCACAGGTGACAGCTGCGTGGAATGCGCCGAAGTGCACTCTCCAGCCAGCCAGCAAGGTGTGCAGTCAATGCAGGGCAGTAGGCTCGCCTTCTGACAATCCACTGTGCAGTGTGGCAGTGCATGCGCTGTGTCCAAGCCGAGTGCCGACTAAATGGTGCGCGACGGGCACATAGACGCCACGCGCTTCCAGTCAATGCAGCACGGCAGCTCGTTCGGCGATCATGCACGGTTTGCCCATCCCACATATCACTCACAGGATGAACGTGGTCACATTCTGGGCCTTCAGGTTACAAGTTACCCCAGTCCAAGTGCACGCGGGCGAGGAGGCATTCCAGCCCTTGATGACGTTTGCAGCGCTGAACTCGGCCCAGTTTGTGATGGCTTCTTTTTGGGCCATCAGCGCCGTCACAGTGGCTGCGTCCAACTCGGGCACAGAGGCTGCCTGGCCAGAGGTGCTCTGCACTGCTAGCGCTAGCAGCACCGCCGCCAGCAGCAGCGGCGCGCACGCCTGGCGCGGCATTATACCGCGGCCTGATTGTTGGAGCTGCAACATGGATATTTGTGTTGGGCTACTCAGAACCGGATGTATGAGCAGCAGCGGACAGGCAAGCAGCGACACAGACTGCAACGGCTGGGCGCAGCGGTGGTAGCAACGGCGGCGGCAGCGGCGGTGGCCGCCCGCAGGTGTCAGGGCAGCAAGGCGTGCGCTCCCCGAAGCCTTATGTGCGCCTAAGTCGCTTGCAGCGCGCACCACGCACCTGATAAGAGAGCGGCAAGCTCCTGCCGCCACACGCCCGCCGTATGCCTGCGCCGTATGCACACCACCGGACAGCTTGTCTATCCAAAGCTAGCAGACCAGGCGATTAAAGGCCTTGAACTAGCGGTGCCCGCCAGAATCAGCAAGAAGGTGCCAAGTGGCCCATTCTGGACTGCAAACTGAATGAGGGCAATCAGCTGTTGCCCACCATCGCAGTGCAAAATTGATTGCTATGGCGCCGGCTGGCATGGCTCTGTAGCCCTGAAACGTCCCACACCGGCGGTTCTCCCCAGTAGGTGTGTCTGTACCCTGCCGGCCCGGCTGTTGCGTGCCGCTAATAGGCGTAATATGAACACAGCTTGAAAATTGGTTGGAGAGAAGGAGCTGCGGCGTCGGCTGCCAGAAGTAGACTACCGGCGGGCGGCGGTGGCCAGCAGCCCGTCGTTGACGAGACATCTTGCACCTGGACAGCCACATCTCGCCTGGACCAATCATAGATAGCGCCTGCATTGCATCTGTTGGCTGCGGCTGCTGACGTCCCGTGAATTGAAGCAGGCCACTGCTCGCTTTTTGGCAGGCTGCCGCGGCAAGCGTCCGCTGCCGCCCGTTCGGGGGGCAGTTCTCAGCAGTGCCCGCTGCAAGCTGACACAGATTCTTTCTCCACATACGCAGGTCTGACTTGAGTAAGCGCCAGCAGCGCCAAGCGGCCTCCTCTTGGGCTTGGCACCATGCCACCGACTGCGCGATGTGGCTGGATCGCTCTCCTGTTGGCCGTAGCCGCGACAGCCCTGTTGATGCCGTGCGGCGCCAACGGTCAGAAAGCGTCGCCCTTGCGCCCACCTTCACGGCCACCTCCACCAAGAAAGGCGTTACTGAAGAAGCCTCCCCCCACGCGCCCACCTCCACCACGGAAGGTGTCGCTGCAAAAGTCTCCCCCACCACGCCCCCCGCCACCAACTAAACAGCCACCGCGCCAGCCACCAGCATCCCCGCCACCTC
>JTEE01000235.1:549521-569506 GCA_002896455.3 Chlorella sp. ArM0029B | reverse complement strand
CGCCAGCGGCGGCGGCAGCCGCTGCGGCCAGCGGGTTGGGCGTCTGCGAGGGCGCTGTGCGTGGCGTGACGCCGCTGAAGTCCGAGGGGTGCAGCTCCGGGTTCTCTCCTCCCAGCAGCGGCGTCTGCCCCGACTGCAGGCGCCGCAGGTTTTGCGCCTCCTGCATCACGCGGTTGCCGCCTGTCGAGGGGGTGCGTGCCGGCGTGCGCATGGGCGTGGCAAAGCGCGCGGGCGTGGCGTAGTCGCCCAGCAGCTGCCGCGTGGCCGCGCTGCCGCCCTCTGCAGCAGGCGGCGGGCAGGGGGGCGTTCGGTTGGGTCATGCCGGGTGCGGGGGATGTTGTACAGTCAACACATTACAGGCTGATACAGGCTGATACAGAGAGAACAAACACGGAACGGTGGAGCACATCAGGGGCACCCGCACATGACAGGTGCGCTGGAGTGCTCATACCCTGAACCTTGAAACCGACTGGCCTGCCATGCGCCCTGTCATCTGTTCCATTTTCTCCCTGCACACGCTCCTGCCCACATCTCCACCCTTGAAAACCAACTGAACCGTCCGGCCCGCCCACCTGCCACATCAGCGTCCATGGCCACCGCATGCTCCCCCGCACGTGCCAGCTGCTCCAGCTCTGCATCGCTGATCTGCGGGGCGGGCAGCATCATGCGGCCCCGCCGCCGCTGCTGCGCTGCCTCGTTCATCTGCAGGGCCGCAGGCAGGGGAGCGGGCAGGGGAGAGGGGGCGGTGAGCAAGCCGTGGCTCTAAAGCTCAAGCAGTGGCAGGAGGTGATGCGACCTGCATGGCTTCTCTTGAGAGCTAACCAGGCAGCCTCTGAGGCAATACAAAAGATGCGCGATTTAGGCAGAGCATGCCAGTGCAGCAACCAACACCAGGACGGCCAAAACTGATAGCCTATAGCCCAACCGTACTGCTGCCCAGGGTGCGCGCCTGGATGGCGCGGGCCACGGCGGAGGGTGCGTTCTGGCGCTCTGAAATCTTGGCCTTGGCCAGGTCCTGCTTGACCAGCCCAGCCTCAATGTCCTGCAGGCACACACACACACACACAGGGCAGGCAGGAGGGGACGGTTCAGAACATGTGCTATTGGGTGCAGACAGAGCAAGGGGCGGAGGGAGGGTGGGACAGGAGGGCTGAGAAGAGGGCATCAGGTTGCGCACGAGTCTTGAGGGAAGTGTCACTACAGTATACACACGGCGCAAGATGCACAGCGGGAGAGGGAGGGCTGCAGCAGCGAATCGGCATGAGCGAGTTGCGTGCTCCCCCACCGCCACAGCAGAGGCACGGCCAGGGCAGAGCCAATGGTGCCGACAGCCGAAACGTTAGGCCAGAGGCAGGAAGCATTGCGCCCCTGCCTTAAAACACATCTAAGGCTTGCACTGACGTCCAGCCTCACCACTCCAAGCCCATTCAAACACACCCTTCTGCCCCCACTTCTCTCCCTGCCGCACACAACCTCAACCACCCACCCACCCACCCGCCGCTTCTTCCCCTCCAGCTCATCAATGGTGATGGGACGGAACTCCTCCCGCATCTCCTTGGTAGCCTGGGCCTCCTCTGCGGGAAGCAAACACAAACAGGGTGGGAGGCATCTCAACAGATGAGATGATCAGGAGGAGGGCGGGGCAGTAGGGGAGTGTAGAGGAACAGGCGGGAGCTGAGAACAGATCAACTAGGAAGCCCCTCAGAAAGAAAGAGACCTGACAGACAACATCCTTAGACAGGCGGGCACGGTTAGGAACCGCACTCGAATTGGAGCCGTGCACTGCTGCCCAGCAGCACACACGGCCACGCGCAGCCGAGCGCACCTGACACGTCATAGAAGCCCGCCGCCGGCTTGACCTCAAAGGGCACCTCCTTGCCATAGTCGATGCCCCGTGACCGCCGCTGCTTGTCGCGCAGCTCGATGCCAGCCGCCTGCAGAGGAGGGGTGGGGGGAAGCAGGGGCAGGGAGGGTCATGGCGGCAAAAGGAACTGGCAGCAACAGAGGCTGCACGTTGCACAGCTCGCAACGTGGCGGCGGCGTGTAGCAGCGCACTGCAGAGGAATGCCATCCCGCATATCCTAGCAGCTTGACCGGACTTGCCTGCCACCCCCAATTTTACAATTGGGTTTCAAAGCCCTGCTGCTCTCTGGCCCGCCCCCTGCCCAAAAGCAGCAGCTTACCCTGAGCTCGCGCTGCCTCTGCAGGCTGCCCTCCCAACAACCCCGCGACCAGAGCTCTGCACATCACGCGCTGCCATACCATCATCACACCTCTACGCACACGAACTGCCCACCTTGAGCTCTCGCTTCTTCTGCATGCTGGCCAGCCGCCGCGCCTCCTCCAGCTGCTTCTCCCGCGCCTTGCGCTTGGCCTTCTTGCCGCGCGTGTTGGCCAGGCGCGCGCGCGCCTCGCTCAGCATCTCCTTCTCGTCCTCATCCATGTCTGGTGGGGGAGGGAGTGGGGAGGAAAACACAATGATATGTGCCTGGTTAGAAACGAGCTTGCTACCTCCAGCGGAGTGTGCGCCGCTCTGCGTCTCTGTCATCGTCATGTATGTCTGGTGCAGGAGGTGGGGAGGAAACGGTTAGTTTGCATGTGTGGACAGCAGCTTAGCATCTGCTGCAGTGTGTGCGGATAAAAGCTCTTGCTCATCCTCTTGCTTCCTCATCTGTCAGCACAGTGTGCGATCCAAACAAAAAAGGACAGTCCTTGGGCCCGCTCATCATCTTGCACCAATCAACCTCTCTCTCTCCCTGCATGCACCCCCGTAGCCCTGCCCCACTGCAGCCCACGCACCCACGGCGTCGGGCCGTGCAGGCTTGGACTCTGGGTTGGGGTCAATCTCTCCCGGGCGCAGCCGCCGCGGGTCATCGGCCGTCTCGTACTGCTCACGCCCCGCGGCCATGTCGCTGCATGGCAGGCAGGGCGCAATGCAGATGCCAGGATCAGGCAGCGCAGCGGCAGGCCAGCAGGCTGGTGTGGCACAGGCGAGGTGTGCTTTGTGAGGGCGCAGGCAGCATATATGACACTGCACTAACGAAGTGGTCCCAGGTTCTGTACGCCGCCCGCAGTGCGCTGGGCAGCGCGATGACAGCTGTCCGCCTCCGCTGACTCCCTCTACAAGCCCGGCCATGTTGCCAGTCCCCGCCCCTGCATGCTCTGCCTTGCTGCCACCATGCCCACAGCGCCCCCCGCTTGCTTGCTCACAGCAGCTTCTCGTATCTGTCCAAGCACTGCGCGGCTGTGCGCCCTACGATGGGCGCGATGGTGCGCCACTGTGTGGGCATCAGCTTGGCCAGGTGCAGCAGCTTCTCATCCTCCTCCCGCGTCCACTCGGTCTTCTTGATAGCCGGATCCAGCCACTCGTACCACCGCGCCTTGCACTGCTTGGCGCTCTTGCGCACCAGCAGCGAGGAGATGCGGGCCCACTGGTTGAGGCCATACCTGGCGGGGGCAGGGGAGGCCGGGACAGGGTGCAAATTGTGAGCGAAGGGGCGCGCACGACAGCGTGATGGGGGCGCCGTTGGTGCAAGGCAACGCGGCAGCAGTACAGCAAAGCAGTACGTGTTTCGCCCTGCCTCCAGGCGGGTGCTGCAGCGGTGCACGTGGGTGCACCAGCGCCCTGCACTCACTTCATCACCGCCGCCTTGAGAATCTCATCCTCTGTGTTCTTCCAGATCCCACGTGCACCATAGCAAGCAGGACAGCAGCGGCAGGGGAGAGTCAGTCAGAACCAGGGAGTTTGCAACACGTGCAACGGGGCGGCCAAGCACCGCAACTCGCCTCCCCCCGGCACCCGCGGCCCCGCCCTCCCGCAAGCATCTACTTATCTTTGATCATGACTGCGCGGCGAGAAGCGGAGACCGTGCCGAGTTGCAACAAAGAGGGAACGCAGGCGGTCAGTGAGAAAAGTTGAGGCGGCACCAACAGCAAGCTGGGCGCCGTCGCTACCGTACTCGCCGCCACCGCCACCACCCACGCAGTGAACCGCGGTGTCCCGCGGAGCCACTCCTCTCTGCGCACGACTTCGTAGGTGAATCCTGGCAGCCTCTACAGGCCAGGCGGCCTGCAGTGCCCCCACCGAGCGACCACTCTCGCATGCTCGCTCCCCAGGGCAAGGGCGCTCGTCACAGAACCTGAGCCACTCACTCCGCATGGCTGCCGGCTTTCGCGAGCCTGAGGCTCGCCTCCCGCCTTCCGGCTTGCAACCCCGATCGAGAGCGCTCTCGCTAGCACACAGGCTGTTGCGGTGACGGTCGTGACGGGGTGGGGCAAGCGCTGTGAAAGAGCGAGCGGTCGCCGCTTGGGGAGGCTTTCTTTTGCGGCGGCGGCGACCGGTGGCGGTGCCCCGCTTGGCTCGGGGGCGGAGCACCTGTGAGCCTGTGGGCGGATAGCATTCCCGTGTTCCATGCCATCTTATCAGGCAGCCATGCCAGAAGACACACTAACACAGACTGTTGTTTCTCTGCTCACGGCAGGGGGAGGGCCTCACGGTCGGGGCATCTTTCGGGAAGGGCGGCGTGTGACGCGGCACACTGCGTCCAATGCAGGCCATGCGCCAGCCCTACTTGTATATACCTGCCTTCTAGGGCTCACGTCAATGACGAGGACGCCTCCACAAAGAGTCATGAGCATTGTGCTCAGCACACCACTGTGGTGCGGCACCCGCCGCTTTCGTACTGCGGCCGCGCTCTGCGTCGCTGGCGCTGGCTGGTGGAGGGCGACTGTTGTCCCGCGTCGTGCAGGCTGGTGGCTGTGCAGTGGAGATATGGTGTGGATATCGTGAGCCTGTGCTCTTAGCTGGCTGGGCGTCCAACCTCCCCCCCATCACTCGTGACCATGTCCGACACTTCAAAGCCTCCTGCGCCGGTCGTTTCTGATGGACTCGGAACGCCATCGGCCGTTGCTGGCAAGCCGACGGCAGCAGCAGCACCACCAGGGTTCCTTGGCGACAGCGCACTGCTGGAGCCCCACAAACCGGCCTGCGATGGCGTGCCATCAGCAGGGACGTCATCCAGGGCGGCGCCATCAGGCCCCTTTGCCGCTGCAGCAGACAGCCTGGAGGCGGGCCTGGCCTCCGCCGCCACCTGGGGTCCTGCATACGGCGCAGCTGCGGCGGCAGCCACAGAGGCAACCTCCAGCCGCGATGGCGTGGGCAGTGAGCCGCCGGCAGCAGATGGCGCAGCAGGCATGCAGGGAGGCGGGACCCTGCCGGCTCTCCAGCCGCGGCACCTGCAGCAGCGCCCGTCGTCGGCACCACCACCCACCCCTGAGCACCTCACCCTCCCAAGGCTCTCCCCCTCCCTGCGCTCCCTCTCTTTGGGCCGCCGCCATCCAGAGGTCTGGGGCTGGCTATGGCCGGCAGCGGGCACCAAACTGCCCTTTGTGCTGCTGCAAGGCAGGGGGGTGGCCATCGGGCGGGGGCGCGACGCATACTATGACCGTCTGCCCCAGCTGGTGCTCTCTCGTGCCTTCTCCTCCCCTAAATCACCCGGCGCAGTTGCTGGCAGCAGCAGCGCTGGCGGCGGCAGGGCCGACAGTGGGCCCCGTGGGTCTGAACCCTCAGCTGCCATCACCGGCAGCCCAACTGCTGCTGCCAGTGCCCACCCTGGCAGCAGCGGCGGCAGCCCGCCGGCCGGCACAGGCAGCGGGGACAGCGCGTTTGTGGAGATTGCGGATGGACGCGTCAGCCGGCTGCACGCATGGGTGAAGTGGGACGCCGGCCGGCAGGAGGCGGTGCTCGAGGTGCGGGGTTGCTGCATGGGCAGAGCCTGGCTGCTTTTGACACGCACCTCCAGACTGCCTTGCCTGTGTGTACCATGTGTTGGTGCCCTGCATGTGCCCGCACTTTCTCCCCCTGCTTCGTTGACACTGCTATACATCCCTGCACTCCTCGTGCCAACGCACTTTAACTCCCTGCATATGCCCTGCCCCCCGCTGCTGGTCGTCTCTCAGGACCTGAGCTCCAACGGCACCTTCCTGAATGGGGAGCGCCTGGGGCGGGGGCGGTGTGCACCGCTGGCAGACGGAGACCGCATCAGCCTGGTGCTCTCTGTGGCGCCGCTGGCAGAGCAGGCCTTCATCTACCAGAGGGGTGCGCAATGCTTGTAGAGCAGGGCATGTCTTATGGGCAGGTAGGTGCCCCGAAATCACACGGGGACGATGCGGGAAGGAAGAGCGCAAGGGCGCTGTGCCAGACTGCATGGCGGCATAGCATGCCTGCCCGCCAGCCCGCCTGCTACAGCACCCACCCTACGCCTTCCTGCTCACAGAGAATCGCAAGGGCGCCGCATGCGCCGGCTTGCCGGCCACAAACTCCTGCCTGTGCCTGCCTGCCTGCCTGCTGCGACACCTACGCATATGCCTGCCTGCCTGCCTGCCTGCCCACCACGCAGGTGACCCCCGGGGTCAAGATGGCGAGGCGGCGGCTGAGTGGCTTGAGGAGGCGGGCCGCGCATGGCAGCACACCACCCCCTCTGGGTCGCCCACTGTTGCTGGCAGCAGCTCTGGCGGCTTGGCTGAGCGCGGGGGGTCTAGCTTCAGGTGGGCGCGCTGCCTAGCTGGCGTGCAAGCAGGGCTGTGTGACTGCCCGCCTGCTGCCTCTGGCTGTGCGGTGGTATGGCAGCTCATGGTTTTGCCGCAAGTTCACAAGTGCAACGCTGGCTTACTGTTTGAACTTTGTGCAGGCGGCTCAGCAGCAGTTTTGGGCGCAACGGCAGCGGCAGCATCGCCCAGTCAACAGCGGCGGTAGCCGCAGCCGAAGCGGCGGCCTCCTCGCGCCGCCTGGCGCGCTGCCAGACCAGCCAGTACTCGACCCTGCACGCCACCACACTTGAGGACCTTCAGTGCCAGATCTGCCTTTCTGTGCTGAGGAGATGTGTGGCGCTCGACCCCTGTGGTCACAACTACTGTGCCGCCTGCCTCAGCCACCATCTAGCGGCGCTGCTGACCAGCGGGCAACCGCTGGCCTGCCCGCTCCGGTGCGTTCACTGGGCGTGCACTGGGTGTGCAGGATTCTGGCGGCCACTTTCTCAAGCAGTGCCCTTGTCAGCCGCCGCTGCTGCTGCTGCTGAAGCTGCTGCACTCGTGTGCCTCCCTAGCACGCCGCTGCCTGCTGCCCTGGCCTGGCCTGTTCTGAACCCATCAGCATGCTTTGCACCCTGCTGCAGCTGCGCCCCGCCCGAGCGTATTGTGATCAACACAGCTGTGCGGCAGCTCCTGTCAGCTGGCGGCCTCCCGCTGCTACAGCAGCTGCGGCACCAGCACTCGCGGCAGCAGTCGTCTGCGCTGCCTGCTGGGCAGCGCAGCCTTGAACCGCTGCCTGAAGTCCTCCTCACTGGCAGCAGCGGCAGCAGCCATTCAGAATCACGCCTGCCAAGCCGCCTGTCACCCGCATTGTCCAGCCAGGGCTCTCAACTGGCGACTGAGCGGCTCGGCGGCGGCAATGCAGCACACTCCAGCCCGAAGGCAGGAGCGTCACAGGCCGGCACTGGTAGCCCTCGGCAGAGTGTGGCCAGCTTGGAAGCGGCATCCTCGCAGTACCGCCATGTCACGCTGAGTGCGCGCACCCCCAGCGGCACCATCCTCTCCTCTGCCACGGTTTCGCCCTTTGAAAGCATGTCCAGCCGCAGCAGGTTCAACAGCCTCAGGAGCGGGGAGCTGGCTGCAGCTGTGGCAGAGGGCGCAGTGACCCTGGCCGGTGCTGCCACGATGCCCGCCTCCGCCTCTCCCATTGGCGATGAGAGCCCGGTGACAGCGCTAGCGGCAGCAGCGGCGGCAGCAGCGGCGGCAGAGGAGCCGGCAGGGGCGCCAACCCTGCCTTCTGCGCTCACGCTGCCGGCTGCTCGACCGCTGACGTCCGGCAGCGGCAGGCCCAGCGGGCACTCCTTGACAGGGGCCGGCCCACGCTTGGAGGCTGGTGCTGGCTCTGAAGCATTGGCAGCAGCAGCGGCAGCGGCGGCAACGGCTGGGGAGGACGAGGGGGAGGGGGAGGGGCCTCCGATGCCGATGCACCCGCTGTGCCCGCTGGGTGATGATGTGCTTCCTCTAGATACCTCCAGTCTGAAGAGCAAACAGCTGGGGCACAGCCTGGAGCAGCTGGAGCAGGCCGAGGATGGAGGTGAGGCTTCTACGGCTGTAGGCGTGTTGTGAGGAGGAACGACATGGATGCTTGCGCAGCCTGAGCTTGTTCAGGATCCACCTCGATCCGCACAGGCATGCCCTGCCCTGCCTGCCCTGTGGGGAGGTGCCTGTATGTTACATCAACCGTGCCATGCTTGAGACACGTGCTTAGCACTCAGATGCATTCTTCCTCTGCCTTGCATTCCGCGCCCCACCCTCAGAGGCCGCCACATCTCACCTGGAGGCGCTTGCCCGCCTGGCCTGGAGTGACGAGGCGGCCCGGCAGGAGCTGGGGGAGTTGCAGGGGGTGCAGGCGGTGGTGCGCAGCATGAAGCAGGTGCGCGGAATGTGCATATTTGGCTGCTGATAGTGCACAGGGGGCAGATTGGGGCTACGCTGAATTGTGGGAGCTGCTGAGAAGGTGGTGCGCACTATGCGCCAGATGTGGAGGCATGTGCATGCTTGCTTGTCAACGGGTGTCCTTAGACACCACGTCACTCAAGAAGATCTTGCGGATAAAATTACTCCGTGGGCCCTCCTTTCTATGCTTGCTTGTACTATCTGGAATGTGAGTTGGTGCTGCAAAGGAGGATGGGGAAGGCAGGGAGCCTCCAACAACTTGCTCCCCAGTGGCGGAGCGCTGGTGTGTGCTGCGAGCGGGTGGAGGCCGTTCATGTGGCACGGAACTCATTCGCCACCTTGCCACCCTGACCCCCACGAACTGTTGACGTGCGCGTGCAGCACATGGACAACGACAGCGTGCAGTGCAACGGCTGCCTGGCGCTCATGGCCCTGGTGCGGGGGGAAGGCGCGGCCTCAGACACCAACCGGCTGTGCGTGGCAGACTGCGGCGGGGTGCTGGCCATTGCGGAGGGTGAGGCACATGGGCCAGAGGGTGGTGCGTTGAAGGGGGCAAGCAGCGGGAGCGGGGTCTGTCAGCGCCTATGCCAAAAAAAGAAAAATGACATTTTTCTTTTTTGACACCAAATCTAAGTTAGATTTTTTTCGGTGACAAAACCACCGTTTTTGTCGTTAGGTTTAAAAACAATTGTCGGTGCATAAAAAAATGATTTCATTTAATTGAATTAGAAAAAGCGCACAGCATGACCGTGGGGCTTGGGCGGGGTGAGGGTTCTCACGGAAGTGGAGTGGGCTGTCGAGCTCTGGTAGGGTGGGGAGGGCGGTGTCGCCCCTGCACTGAGCTTCCGCTTGCCAAGTGGTGTGCCGTGTGCCGTGTGCGTGTGCTGGCGCCCCGGACTGTACACAACTGTGCAATGGGGTGTACTGGGACTGCCCAACACAGCTGCACGGTGCTCATCTCAGCCCAAGTCCATGCCGGCCCGCCCCCGTAATGTCGCTTTGTTCCTGTGCTGCGTCTGCAGGCATGCAGCGCCACCTGGGTGCCCCAATGGTGCAGCTGTCCGCGCTGCTGTGCCTGGTGCCTCTGGCCCTGGAAAACACACAGCTGCAGGTTGGGACCTGCTGCTGTTCCTGCATATCTGCCGGCATCGTCTCCTGGCATCATTTGGTTGCATTCGCGACGGGCATGCCAGCTGCTGCCACAGGAGGAGCGCAGCCAGTGATTTGTCAAACTTTGGTCCTTTCTGCTGCGCAGCCATACGTGTGCGACGAGCTGATGGGCGGCAAACTTTCCTTGCTACCACCATGTTCTGTACTTGACCACATGGGTGCAGGTGGCTGTGGCTCGTGCCTGCCTGCCCACCGTAATGGCGGCGATGCAGGCACACGAGGAGGAGGCAGAGGTGGTGGGGAAGGCGCTGATCATGCTGGGCGTGCTAGGCCAGGTGCGCGCATGCCTAGGCCAGCACTGCAGGTTTGTGCCGCACAGCGAGCTGCTCAGCCAGGTTGGCCAATAAGCGAGCTGGCAACTGCGTGGCCTCGGTTTGCTGTGCTCCCTTGCTGCTGAGTATGTCGGCGCTCATGTGACACATGCTATGCTTTATGGCCTGTGGTGTGCAGGGAGAGGAGGAGGCACACGAGCTGATCCGGCAGTCCATCATGGAGCGCACCCGCTTCCCCAGCATCACCGCCAGAGTGCTGCACAACCTAGGCACCAGCAAGTGAGAGGGAGCACTGTCAGGCCCAGCTTCTGGGGGCACAGGGCATGTCATTCTGGGTGGGGAGATGATGATGGCAGGTGTGTTTGTTGAGCTGAGTGTAGTACATACAGTGCACACTCCTTGCCTTTAGCATCGGGCGGATGGTGCGTGAAAGGACATGACGCTGACATTACAAAGCACTCTTGCTGACACAGTACTCTTGGTGACACTGAGTCGCCAATTAGGCTGCTTACTTCGGACACCAAATATGCTGTGGTGCTGCTTGATTACATGGGTGCATGGTGCTGGCAGTCGTAAGCAATAATGTCCCTACTGTCGCTGCGGGTGTCCCGCTTGCATGAACATCGCATGAGATGAGGAATAGGCGTGGTCACGCAGTTCATATGTACTGACCGGCCCTCCCCGTGCTCTGTAGTGAGGACGTCCTGTGGTCGTCCCTGTTTGCCTTGGCCGTGATTGCGCGGGACACCAGCCAGCATTACACATCGCACCTGCTGGCCCTAGCCTCAGCTGGCGTGCTGCCTGCCTTGGAGGTGGCAATGGCACAGTACCGTGCAACAGTGCAGGCACAGGTACGTGTAGACACATGTTTGGGGCCCGTCTGCTGCCCTGACACCCCAGACTGTTCCAATACACTGGACTAACGTCAGCTTGTTACCCTGCGTGCCCGAGGTAGCATGCTTCCCGGCTGGGATCGAATTGACGCGGCACAGTACTGTGTCTAACATACAGTCCTGGACCTCTGCAGGGCAACGAGCCAGATGAAATGATCCTACGAGCAGGTGACTACCTGGTATCCGTGCTGCTTACAGCGCACAAGCTGCTATGGATCCGGCGCACACGGCGCTTGGCAGCGCTTGCAATCTGGGGCCTGGCGGCAGTGACTGCGCTGCGCTGGGTGCGTCGGCATACACTGCCACGGCGAGGCAGCGCTGCAAACACTTCATGTTTTGGCAGGCTTGGACAGCCTCCGGCTTGATGAGTCATTCGAGTGGATCATTCAATGCGTCTCTGCCAGGGTGCACATGTTGTCTCTTGGGGGTCTGTGTCGCGAGTTTCTTTGCGGATAACCAGACTGTGTGCCAGAAAAAGCAAGAGCGGTTGATGTCCTGTCTTGCTTGTTGCATTCGCTTCCCATACAACTTCAGAAGCATCTTTCGTGTAAAGCTTACAAGCTTGAGAACATACATATTCCCCCTTAATGCCGAAATTGAACTTGACGTAGTGCATGCAAACTGCTGGGTGATGAACGTAACATTCCGCATAGGTAGTATAGTCATAACTTGTGCTAGCATAATCGCATCAAAGTGCGCGGAAAACCGCAGCGCAAAGAGCTCCTCCCATCTGCTACCTTCAACCCAACAACACCAGCATTGGCATGCCTGCTGCTCCTGCTGCTGCATATTGCATCCACAGCATGTGATATTAGGCCGACCATAGTCTTCTGTGGCCATAGAAGACTATTCCAGAAGTTGCGATATCCGTGCACTGGGTGCACCCTGTAACCAAGGGGGACAGTCACGTAACCTGTCGCTTGGCTAACACTTGCAGTGTTAGATGCACATGTGCAGTGGTGGCACAAGTACCAGGGGTCTGCTCCTACTTGCATGAGCCGCTCGTACGCACTGGAGCAGGGATCAACAGCTATGCCATGGTAGCATGGTGCAGCAGTGCTGCAGGCGGCTCGCAGCGCTCAAGGCGGCAAGGTGCACTCTACGGTGCCGGCACTTAGGGAAAGCACTGGCATGGTGAAGTCTATGTAATAGAGGCCGCCATCACGATCGCACAGCATCATGATGTCGATGTAGCTGACATCCCTGTAGGTGACCTGCATCTCGCCCTGATTGTAGACTGCAGGGGCAGCTCTATGGGGACTGAGTCACCCCTGAACCACCCCTGATCACCCCTGGTCACCCCTGATCACCCTTGAACCACCTCTGATGCCCCCCTGATCCCGTCAGATATAGATCAGTGGTCAGATCAGGGGTCCCCTGGACCACCCCTGAACCACATCTGAACTTCGAGATCAGGGGCCCGCCTGCCCTTTTGCACAGCACGGTGTTTGCTAGGCGATTTAAAGAGCAGGAAATGGCTTACATAACTACTTGTGGCACTTCTGCAGGCATCAGTACACTCCCTGCGTTTGTCAAGCATGCTGCGTACAAACGCGCCGCTCCGCACCGCACAGCCGCACCGCAGTTACCGCCCACCGGGCATGGGCAGGCATGGGCACAAGGTCTAAAATCACCAGGAGCCTCAAGAAACGGGAAGTGGAAAACATGTTCGAAGTGCTGAGGCCAATAGGCGGCCCCGATCCACCGCAGGCGGACGCCCTAGCACGGCCTGGCGGCCAAGCGCCCTGGCGCCATGCCGCGTAGTACGAATACACAAAGTCCGTGTGAATCATAACTGTACATGTAGTTCATGCCGTTTGATTCGAGGGCACACAGGGCATAGCGGGAGGCAAGCATATGCCCATGAAGTCCGACCACCGCTTGACCAGGCGCCGTGCTTTTCCAGACCCCACAAGCCTCCTTCATATATACATGCCTTCCTTGCATGGTCCGAGTCGAGCACTGTGCCCCAGTCAGAGCTTTCTGACTGAGCAAAGGCTGCCCTGGCCCCTCTGCTAGGCTCACCTGTGGTGTGGGCGCCCAGCCACTCCCGACCGTCATAGGTCACAGGTGCCAGCACCAGGGGTGAGTTGGCACCACGGGCCACACCCACCATATTTTCCTTCATCAGGTAGATTCGGTTTCCCAGCTGCTCGGTGCGGGGAGGGAGGGAGGGAGGGAGGGAGAGGCAAGTATGGGGAGCGAGTACGGCACCTGCGGTTGCTAAATCAAATGGCTGGCATCATGCAGCATGCATGCGGGGGTGGTAACGGAATGTGCAGCGCTCCATGCCGAGCATGTCGCTGCGCTACAGCAGCCCAGCCACGCCCAGCAGGCAGATCAGCGCAAAGCGCGCGCCCCTGCCGACTATAGGTCCCTTGGTGCACAGTTAGCGTGCCGCACCCCTTGGCTGCGTGGCAACGCAGCAAACGTAGCACAGAGATCGGGAACAGAACATGCCACGGCCATGTAGATGCCCTTGGCCGGTGGCAACGTCTCTGGCTTAAACGTGTGTCGGTTACTGGACTGCGTAATGTGCCGGCGGGCAGGCGGGGAGCGGGCAGGTGCCTGCCGCCAAAGAGGTGGCGGATGCTGCTGGCAGCATCCGCCACCGCCCCGCATGCAAGTACCCCGCGCTGGCATGCCCGTGTGCCTCTGGACTCTGCCGGCCCCCGAAGAGGCGAACAGAAGCAAAGCTGGCTCACCGTTGACATCGGGACGTCAAGCACCGCCCGTTCAACTCCATAGAGATACAAATAACCGATCCCTTGCGCATCCATGATGGCCGCCGCGACCGGCAAAGGCGGAGATGAGGGGTGACCTGTACCTGCAGTACTGCCGCGGCGGCGCCCAGGGCTTGACCCCTGGAATGGCCCCTGATACCTCGTGGCACCTCCGAGGCTTGGCCTACACAGCATCAGGTGATGTATGGCAACCGGAACATGCGGGCAGCGTGCTGCAAACATGTGCAGGGCTGGCAAGGCAGCAGGTTGCAGCACGCCTGCGGTGGTGGACGCTGGCCAGCCATGGCGCCCGGCGTGGCGCGGTGCCCTGGCACGAACAAGCCAGGCTGCGGGCTTGTGCACCAAATGCCTTGCACTTGGAGTTGCAGTCCGGAACACTCGGGCTGGCCACAGTATGGCACAGCGCAGCGCGGGACTTGATGGCCACCGGTGGTGAAGCAGTCAAAGATGGCCGAGCCAGCACGGGTGCACTGCTCGACACTGCAGGCGGGTGCACAATTTGGCATTACCAGCCACAGGTGCGCATTGTGATTTCTGCCCCCTGCGGCTGCCCTGTAAGGCATGGTTCACTTCGTCAGCCCATCTGCGCAAGCACCTGGTCCAGCCAACACACGTGATCTGATGCACGGGGTACCAGCAGTTGCAATGCAAGTGAGTGCGCGCGTAGGGTCGGCAGCGCAAGAAGCGTGTGCCCCGCTCACTCAGCCCGGCCATGCGTTTCTTTCCAGATTGGCTCAGCAGTACATAGTAACTGCCCTGGCCGTTGGGCAGCCTGGCCCAATATCAAGTGCAAAGTGCCAAGAACAGCGCGCTCAGCGCGGCACACAGCGCTCCCCCTGACTCAGCAAACTGGTGGCAGGCCAGCAACAACACGACGGCTGCCAGGAGCACCAGGTGGGGCGTCAAGTTACATGGGGGTGTCTGCAAACCATGTATGGTCAAGAGCACAGCAGCATGCCACATATAGTGATGCCAGGGAGCAGGGGCACCACGCCGCTACATCCATCCGAGGGAGATAATCACCACGGCACGCCCAAGTTGCCATCACCTGGCCCGCTGCACTGGTGCTGCGATCAGGTTGACACAGGAGCTGGCAAGTGCAGGAAGTCGAGGCAGCACCTGCATCTGCCATCAGCCTGGCCAGCGCAGCTTTGTCGAAGAACATGTGGCTGCACCGACTGCCCAGAGTGTGGGAATGCTGCCAAGATCAACATGCTGCTTGCAGGGCAAGGCGGAAGCAGGCAGGACCGGGCACACACATGCAAACTGTTATTGCTTGAGCGACCTTGTGGGATGGGGCCACATGTCGGGTTCATGCATCACGGCCAGCAAGTGCGTGTGCTGGGTGGGGTGAGGGCAGGGGGGAGGCAGGTCGCTAACGAGTAGTGTCCAGGGCTGCAATGAGGGCAGACCAACGGACAGTCGACCCGGCAATCACGCGACCAGCTGCCCACCGGGTCTACGCAAGTGCGGGTGCCACATACACATCGTTCTGGCGACATGCACGTAAGTGCAGCGCAGGGCAGACAGACGAAAGAATTTTTTGTTTTGGGAGTTGGGGGAGTGGGTGGGGCGGAGGCGCTGTTACATCAATAGTCGGGGCATCAATGTCGCTGTATGCACACCCGAGATGGTGTGGGTATGGCACTGTGTCTGATAAGGCAAACACATATGAAGGGGAGGTGCAGGGGCCAGCAAGGGCTGGCCACTGTACAAGGGAAGCATGCTGCAAGCAAGAGATGCACAGGCAGGCATGGGGAAGTAGCGTTGAAGGTGGGCAACGAACAAACATGTGAAGCACAAGGGGCACACATAGAAATATGGCTCAGAGGGGTGGGGGCGCTGAATATAAAGTTGTTATGACCCACTTGTTAAGCCAACGTGAAGATCCAAGGCCGGCAAAAATGTGAAGGTGGTCTGGTCTATCGCAACACATTAAATCGACATGGCCAGATGGACGTTGTCTGCGTTGCTTTGCTTTGCTTTATTACCTTTGCTTTTTTTGCGTTATTGCCCCACCATGGGTGCACGCAGTAAGTGGACCGCACATGCTGAATCTGAGCGGTGGGCGTGAGTTCAAACTTTATGTTGGGCGTGGTCGGGACATCGCAAGCCTGAGCACAACAAGATGGCCGCCACCGCCGCTGAAATCGGCGTCTTGCGGGATTATGCATAGACCACTGGGCCAGTGCTGGAGTACGCCGTCGGGGTGCAGGTCGAAGCGGTGTCCAGCGCACCCGGTGCGGATGACTCATAGAATTCCATCCTGCCCTATACCACCAAGAGGGTGGATGCACCTGAAGTTCCTTCCAGGCAATTGGAGGAAAGACCCTCGCATAATTGGGGCTCATGCTGCGGCGAACATCGGTGCTGGCAGAAATCTGAAACTGGTCTGCCATATGGCATCGCAGACATTATACAAAGCTAGATGCACGTTGTTTGCGTCCCCCCCCAACCATGTGTTCACGCAGTTGGTGGAGCGCACATGCTGCATCTGACCGGTGAGCGTGAGTCTAAACTGTATGTTGGGCGTGGTGCTGACATTGCAGGCAGACCTGAGCACCAGAAGTTGGCCATTACTGCCGCTGTAATCAGCATCCTGCGGGTGGACGCACAGCCCGCTAGGCCAGTTCTGGAGCACGCCGTCGGGGTGCAACTCATAACGGTAATTAGCGCATCCGTGGTGAATGACCAATCGAGTTCCAACCTGCGGTATGCCACCAAGAGGGTGGATGCACTTCCCACTCCTTCCAGGCATTTGGAGGAAAGACCCTCGCATAGGTGCGTCTGCAGGTCAAGGTTGCAGAGGTGACAAGATGCACACTTCGCTCAGCCAGCCAACCTGCCAACCAACAACCTTGGGTAATAGGGAACTGGGGCAGCAACGAGCCGTGCAAATGATGAACAACATCTTTGCGCGTCACTGCCTTTGATATACAGCTGGGCAGCCCAAAGCCCGACAAGCGAACTGCTGCAGCCAACTCACCAGAAATTCTGAGGTAGCTCGCGAGGTCGTTGTTGGGGTACAGGGTTGGAATGCCGGAAGTTCGTTGCTTGGTCCAGCAGCAGTTTTGGCAGCCGCCAGCGATGGGATGGTTGCCGAACACGAACGTGTCGCAGCGGGGGTCAGCATCACATGTGGCCTTGCACGCAGCATAGGTGGCAGCAGTGTTGGTGCCCTGCAGAGAAACACAGGGAGCACGCAGACATTGTTAGCACTAGCAGGGAGCTGACTGGTGCCTTTGGCTTAATTTCCTGTTGGTTTCCTCAACCCCACGCCCTCGGGCTGTAATCTTCTTCTTCACTAGCAGGGAGGCAAGTCACTACCGTCGACACATTCAAGGCATCGTGCCTGGTGAGGCGCACAGCGAGGATGGGCAGGGGTGCGAGCACGCAACTGTCGGTGGACTGCAAATTCCACTTGCAGTGGCCCACCTCTCAGCATTTGGGCCATGCACACTGCAAACAGTGCCTCACCCCAAGTTTGGCAGGCCCTCCAAGGTCGTTCCCTTCGAAGTCGGAGTATGGAACCGTTTCGTAAGGCTTTTGATAGCTGTGGATGCCAAGGGCTTGAACTGCTTCACACCTAGGTATGCTCTTGGTCCAGCAGCAGTTCACGCAGCCGTTGGGGTGGTTGCCAAACATGAAGACTATGCACCGGGGGTCGGCATCACACCTGGCCTTGCATTCCTCAAAGGTGGCGGCGGTGTTGTTGCCCTGCAGTTGTGAAAGGAGGGCGGGAAACCAAGTGCGAGGATGGGGGAAGTGGTGTGCGAATTGCAGTGAGCAGAAGACCAGCACGTCAACTGCATTACCCCTGTTGGGATTTTGGGAGACCCACACCCTGCGTTGTTTGGCTTGTTCCCACTTCCGCCATTGTGGACCTTTGATGTTTACTGCAAATGACCTCCACAACCCAAACGCACAAGCACTAGAGACATGCGCTCCCGCCTTGCCACATAAACTGACCACTCACCCCCATGGCAGGCGGCGCCGACAGGTCGTTGCAATTGAAGTCGGTGTTGGTGTGCTTGGCATACGTTTTGTGGTAGCTGTGCATGTCAGACACCTTTCGTACTGCATTGCATGTTGGGATGCCCTTGGTCCAACAGCAGTTCGGGCAATTATCCTCGCTGCCAAACATGAAAACAATGCAGCGGGGGTCGGCATCACACTTGGCCGTGCATGCCTCAACGGTGGCGGCGGTGTTGGTGCCCTGCGATTAAAGAGCATGTGGGCGCAGCAGCCAGCTTGAGAAGACAATACAATGCTTTAAGAGGTGTCAATAGCGCACACACCAGGACATTGCCATGCCGACTTTGACTGTTGGTGAAAACAAGCGTGGCCCTGGCTCTGTTGGCCTTCCTTGTGGCTGCTGTGCCATTCGTGTGTGCCTCACCCCATGGATGGGTGGCTCCTCTAGGTCGTTGCAGGGGAAGACCGTGTTGGCAAATTTAGTGTAGTGGTCCAGCGGTTCTGCATACGGTGACATGGGGTCGAGCATGTTGTCGTAGTTGAGGAGGCAGGATTGATTAATTGACAATTAATTACCGGGGCCGGATGTTTCCTCTCCTAAGCCTGCTGTATTCAGGCCCGGCAATGCAGCAGGCTTAGCAAAGGGATGGTTCCAATACAGCCCAGGGAAGGCATATGCACATCCGGCAGTGGCAGATCCACAACAACAAAAAAAACAAAAAAAAAACAAAAAAAACAAAAAAAAAAACAGCGGTGACAGCACCAGCGAGAGAAAGCCTGGGCTGGCAGAGTAATCAACACCACCATTTAGCGGCAGCAAGAACATAAGTTGTGATTGCAAGCTTGAAACGGACTATGACAACAAGGAAGCCTTACATGCAGCTGCTTCATTGCCTTACGTGACGGGGGTGCGGGCACGGGGGGCGCGGCGGTTGCTGGGCACGCCGTGCTGATCCCCACCCGGTGATGGGTGCTACATTCAGGGGAATGGATTTATGAACATGGCATGGGTGTGACATGAGCAGCAAGACGATAGGCACGTAGGCATCTACGGCTTGTGGGGTGTTAAGCTCATAGATAATGCACGCCAACCTTCAGGCGGAGTTTGTTTGCGACAGGGACAACCCTATCCTAGGGACGCGTGGTGGCCCAAAGGACCCTGCTTGCAGGCGCCCGCCCTGTCGTTTTCTGTGGGCTGCAAAAGGCCTAAACGCCAGGATACAGCTGGCCGCCACTCTGCGCCGCGCATCCCGGAACGGCGGTACAGAGTGCAGCAGCTGCCAAGGCGCTTCACAAAGCGGTTTTGTAGTAATGGGAGTTTATCGATAAGCGCATGATGCAATAACACCCGCGCTCTCAGGGTCGTCCTTCGGGAGGGTGCTATAGGCCCGCCCAAATGCCCAGTCTGGGCCGCCATAACGACTTCTTAATTTCGCGCAGGCAGCCCTCCGGGGCAGTTTCCTAACCGCTCACGGTGCATCCAACGACTGGTTTTTACGCAGCGGAACACCGCACACAGCTGTTTTCGGGCGCTGCCTGAGGGGGCGTACCCCGATTGACCTCACATAAACTAGATGAGTACTCCGCCTAACACTTACTGGCAAGCCGTGCTTCGGTCCGATGAATTCAGTAAATAGTCATCAACCTGCAATCACGATGAACACATGGGATCCTGCATCACAGGGGCGGCCAAGACCACGCACAATGCAGCATTGCAGCAATGTGCACTTTTAGTGCATTGTATGACTTCTCACCTCCCAACGAAACACTGCGCCTTCAGGCAACCCAATATTCCAATGAGCGACGCCCGATCTACATTTCGCACAAATGGAGAAAAGATACATGTCGTGCAGGGAACATGCATCTTTTGAATGTGCTCTAGAGAGCATGCTGAGCCCTCTGTTGATACCTCTTGGATATTCATTACCATCTGTTGCCATCAATTACGACAGTACCTGAAGAATGGTTGGGCCGTCAAGGCAGCATCGCGGTTCGCCAAGGGAAGAATATCCGTGGTGTCGACTTCCTGTGGGATGTATGTTGCTGCGTGGCAAGGGGTGTTGTAAAGCGGGAAATTGTGGCGTGTCATACGGTGTCCTGTTCCCTCATTAGAAGAGCTGCAGGCTGCCATGATGGTACCAAATGTCTGCATGCGGGGCCCACAATAAGAGGAAGGGTATCACCTGTGTGGTCTGCCAGAAGGTTGTACCAGCTGGAATTCAATGTGGCCCACGGAAACACTCCAGTGAAACTGTCGTTGAAGAAGAAGAAGAAGATTACAGCCCGAGGGCGTGGGGTTGAGGAAACCAACAGGAAATTAAGCCAAAGGCACCAGTCAGCTACCATACAGTAAAGTGTGTTATAAGTCAGGGGGGTGGGTCAGCCGACCCCTTGCTTTCCCAGCCTCCCATCAATCTGCCGCCGCACTGCCGCCGTGTCCCGCAGTG
>JTEE01000235.1:527027-540426 GCA_002896455.3 Chlorella sp. ArM0029B | reverse complement strand
ATGCCGCTGCGACCCCACTGTCGAGAGTAGAAGGGAGTTCAGGTTGCAGTCCCCATCTGCGCGTGTTTGTTTGACAGCCAGCTCTCCGCCCTGGGAGAAGGGGGCATGGAGAAAGTACTCGGCCCGATGTGCCTCAAATAGCGCGCAGTCGGGGAGGTGCGCAGCCGCGCCGGCTGTGCGTCCCTGCACCCCACTCACCAGCGGCAGCATGCCTTCAATGCTGCAGGCCAGGGTCCTCATTATTGGATGGTTCCATGCGTGAYTGGTCGTTTGCGCCCCTTCCACCCCTTGTTGGTGAAGGGTGAGGTCACAAGGCATGGCTTGCACCAACATTGCTGTCTCCCTGAGGATACGCAGCACCTCCACAGCAACACCATCACTTGCTCCCAACCATCTGGCCACCTCATCAGCATGCTCACACAAAGGCGCAGGACCCGGGTTCTTCTCCACGTCTCCGCTGAGAAGGAGGCGCATCAAGATTACAAGTGTTGCCACCATCCGCACTGCTGGCGGCAGGATGATGCAGTGTGTGGTGCGGTGCAGGGTGGGCTGCGCGCTGCCGGTTCTGGCAGGCATGCCAGCGCCAGCAAGCAGCGGCCGGCCGCATCCCGGTTCAGTTGTGCCCGCCATTGGGACCGGCCTGGTGCCAGCTGCCAGCCTGGCTGTGGGCCTCTTGGCGCGCAGCTGAAAGTTAGCGGCGGCAGGGGCAGCGGCAGCAGCGGCAGGCGGCAGCTTCGGGCTGCCGACGGTGGCTTGTTTGGGGCTGCCTGTGGCGGCAGGCGAGGGCGACCGGCGCTCGCCCTCCTTTGCCGCCTCCTTGTAGCTCTGCCACTTGCTGGATGCAGCCACTGTGGCTGCGTTGCTCGCCCAACGTACAGCCATCAACAACTGGTCCACATTCAGTGCTGCTAACGGCATCAAGGGGTGGAACGAAAGTGTGCCCGCCTGCACATGGACGGGCGTCACCTGCACCGTCAAAAACCGAAATGTGACCAACGTCATCCTGTGAGTGCTCTGCCCTTGCCCCTGCCACTCGACATGCAGACATATCTCTGACGCTACTCCTGCTTACATGTCCTCGCCATGCCCACGCACGCTGCGTGTTCAAGGCACCTTCCTGCCAACAGCACCGCAGCGCAGCTTCCTGCCCACACGCATGTGCGACACCCGCGCTCCCGGCCGGCCCTACCGCCTGCCCCGTGCTCCATTGCTCTCTGCCCGACCTTGCACCGCACTGCACTCTGCCGCCTCCCCACATGGGCGTCCACCTTTGCAACCCACCTGCCTGCCCTTGGCTTGCCCGCCCTGGCGTTCCGCCCTGCCCACCTTGTTGTGCCCTAGCCATGAGGCTGCCTGACCAGCACGCACCTGCTCTCAAGGGCTCGCTGACCTTGATGTCCACGTGCTGCTTGCCCACAGGCATGCGCGTTTCCATCCCAATATGCCTGCCCCATGCCCCTGCCCCATGCCTCATACGCCCGCCTACCGCATGGTTGCAGTGACCTCAAGTGCTACCGGGCTCCAGAAGAGCCGCCAAAGTTGGCCGAAGGGCTGTGTGCACTGAAAGCTCAGGGAACTCTTGCGCCAGAGCTGGCCAGCATCAGGTAATTACCTTATAAGGCTCACGTGCACACACCTGGAAGGTGGAGCTTAGCCCCCAGCACCCTGCCTCACTCCCAGGCGCACGCGGTGTCTTGCACCCGCATGCATGCATATGTTCCCCTTCCCGGGATATGCTTCGTGCTTGGCAGACGCCCTGCTTTGCCGGTGGGTGGGGCGGAAGTGATGCCCACCGTGTATGCACGCGCATGCACCTCTCCTCACCTTGTTCCTCTTGCCGTTCTGCGCGCAGCAATCTTGTCAGGCTGTACTTGAACGGCCAAGCCTTCTCAGGTGCAGTGTGGCATGGCGGCAGAGTTGACTGGCATCCGGGTGCTTTGCAGCCGGCAGCGAGGCTGCCGTACTTGATTTTAGGGAGTGGCAGTCTGATTTCCACAAACGAAGTGCGACACAGACCTCTGGGCCAGTGGGGGACCGCCAGGATTGCAAGCATGGAGGTGGAGCAAGGAAAACACAGCAGCATACGTCATGCTGACAGACACATCTCAACTTGCACCCCTATATAGCATGCACCTCACTCGTCTCTGACCCACCCTGTGCAGGCAGTGTCCCGGAGCGGTGGGGCGCAAGCGGGGCCTTCCCATCCCTTGTAGAGCTGTGAGTTGGCTTGGGGGGCATCCCATGCAGCTCACGGACGTCTGGCCAGCCATGCATGGCACCCTATTGCTAGCTGCAGCGCAACGCACCGTGTCAACAGTGCCAAATAGCATCAGCAGGTGGCTGACGCGCAAAGCTGTGCCTGCTGTGCACCCCTTGATTTGCTGGTGCAGGTGGCTGGAGGACAACCAGCTGACAGGTAGGGTCGTGCCGGGCGAGGGCGAGCTGACAAAAGAGCGAGAACGCTCGTGTCTGCTCTACGCGCCTTTGGATGAGAAGTAATGTGCCTGTTCCAACTGGGCTCTAGTCGTCAGCTGCTTGCGCGGGCCCATAGTATGCACTGCTTGACGCGGGCACCACTATGCACTCTGCCATCGCTCTGCACTGGCGCAGGGACGCTGCCATCCAACTTTGGAGGCAGGGACAGGCTCACCAAACTCACTGGCATGTGAGTCGCAGCGCGGTCTGCCTGCCTTGACATGCTGTCAGTAGACTGTGTGGCGACAACCTAGTTTGAGATTGGCTGTGCAATTCACCAGACTGTCCACGGTGTGATGACCATGGACTGCCCTGCCTGCAGGTTTCTGGGCTTCAACAAGTTTTCAGGTGTGCACGCGCTGCCGGGGCATCTGTGTTCCTGAGCTTACTGGAGGCTGCCTTCTGTGGCCAAACTGAAAACCGCCTCGATGCGCTTTCATAGTGCACCTAGCGCGCTGCAAGGGCTTGCATCTACAAGCAGCTGACCTCACGCTTCAGTGTGGTGGCTGCAGGCAGCCTGCCAGAGGCATGGGCCTCTCCAGGCGCCCTGCCGTCCCTTCAGATGATGTAGGTGCTGCGGCCGTGCCCTGCGCGTGTGCATGCATGTGTGCTGTGTGGTGGCACGAAGCATGCCTCAGTTCTCACTGCACACTTCATTTGATCTGCTTGTCTTCCACCTGCATCTACAGGGGCCTTCGGAACAACAACCTGATGGGTGCGGGGTTAAGGATTGCCCACATTGAGACTGATGGCGTGAAGGGCTGGCTACCCTCGCTGCTTAGGCAGGGCCTACCTGTCCCTGCACCTGCCCGGAATGTGCAAGCACTAAGGTCTGTTGTTTGTGCACCGCAGGAAGTCTGCCGCCTGGCTGGGGAAGCTCTGAAGGCGCTTTCCTCCGACTGGAGGCCATGTAAGGCGTGCCATCAACTCCGTTTGAGCTGTGTTTGAGCGTAGCTTGGGTATGGGCGCGGCGTGGGTGCTTTTTGATCCACAACACAATCGCACTTTCACTGCAAGTGCCGTATGCTGCCCCACTCATGTTTGCAGAAGCTTAAACTACAACTCTCTGGCAGGTATAGTCCTAAAGCAATCCAGCAGCATCTGATATTCCCGCCGACCCCAGCTGCCGGGCAGTCAGCTGTCAACTGCATGCCAGCCTGCCTGCGGTCCAGCTTGCAAGCTGCTTATTACTTACCCTCAAATGCAACTCCGATGCCTGGACCCTGCAGGTTCATTGCCAACTAGTTGGAGCACTCCTGGGGCGTACCGCTCTCTACACACCTTGTGAGCGGCGTGGATCCGTCAAGATTAATGCCGCTTGAGATGCATGCGTGTGTCAACATCTCTTTGAAGAGACACATCTAGCAAGCTTTTTGGTTACAGGGGAGGAGTTGTGAGGTTTGACTTGAAGGATAGACAGGGGTAATTTGCGTCGAGTCAGGCAGAACCCGCGTGTCGCACCTCATGAGCTCACGACATGCCGACTCCCCATGTCCGATGCAGGCTGCTTTATCGCAACAAGTTTTCAGGCAGGTCTTGATTGGTGGTCTATGCATGCCCTGCAGCGCTAAGCATGCTAAGAGGCCCTCTATAACATCGCCGAGTCTTTTGTCGTTTCTTTATTTTCTTGTGCAGGAACCTTGCCCCCAGTTTGGGGGCAACCGGGTGCTTTCCCGTCCCTCATCCTTCTGTGAGTTCCACATACCGCTGCAATTGTGGCACTGTATGGTATCCCGCATGCCTCTCGCTTCGCAATCGCCCTCACAAGATCGGATGCGTTCTTGGCTGCAGAGACCTGGACCTCAACTCGCTCACAGGTGCGTGCCTGCCGCCTGCTTGAGTGCACGCGCTCACGTAAACACGCATGTTGACTTATTGGCTGTCTGAAACCACTACTGTAAGTCTTACATGCAGGCACACTCCCGGAGTTGTGGGCCTCCCCTGACGCCTTTCCCTCCATCTTTGAGCTGTGAGTCAATGGCTTGTGGGCCTGCGCTCTGGCCTGCGTAGCGCGTCGGTTGTGGTGCATGAGGGCTGTGGTGCAAATTGCTCGTGGTCCAGGGAAGTGCCCTTTGGTTTATTACTGCCACCTAAGATGTGTGTGTCTGTGTTCCGCGCCTGTTAATGATCCGCAGCTGGCTTTCATCAAACAAGCTGAACGGTATGCTGCCTGGCCGAAAGCGTCTGGAGTGCGAATTGGATGTGCATGCTGCAAAGCCGTCGCCAGCAAAGCAAGGGCAGTGCTTGCCGTTGACAAGCGGCATGCATTCCTCGCTCACACTGCAGGCACACTTCCATCTACTTGGGGATCAGAGACCGCATTTCAGAATCTTGGTGTTCTGTGAGTGGCATGCTGTCGGACGCAAGCTTGTCCGAATCGTGAATCAGCTCTCTTCCTTCAGAACCCCTCACATATAATGTTCTGTTTGCTCTGACTTGCAGGCAACTGTCCGGGTCCGGCTTATCAGGCAGGCTACTGCTGCTTGTGACAAAATGCACTCGAAATTTGCTTGTCCTTTCCTTGCCTGCGCCCCACTTAAAGCCGTGAAGCCTGGCAATATGAATCCAGTTGCAAGCCCAGTTTGAGCATTGCGTGCATCGCTTACTTGGCCTGCAGGAACTCTTCCTCAGAGCTGGGGTGTGCCTGGTGCATTTCCTTTCCTCTACCAACTGTGAGAAAGCCGGACAGCGGGGGCTTGTGGGGTTGAATGCCACAGCGGGGTTAGGCCTGTGTGATGCACGGCCACATGACGTGCAGCTCTCCTGACTAGCACTCCCCGACCCTATCCCCGCCCCCCCGCCCCCGCAACGTGATGCACTTTGACAGGAGCTTGGCTGAGAGCAAATTGTCTGGTAGGCATGCTGACGCCCTGGGACGGCAATGCATGTTGGTGCTTGTGCGCTTTGCGCGTGCTGCAGGCAGCGGACACGAGATGTTATACTTCTTACTGCCTGGTACTTCACCTCTTTGCAGGCACTTTGCCATCCACTTGGGGGGGCAGCTCAGAATCATTCCCAAGCTTGGAGAAACTGTGAGCACTATCTGGGAGTGTGTATGGTTGAAACCCTCTGGAGCACACTATTAGGGACTGCATTGATGTTCACCCCTTTTGCCGCACTGCATGCAGGGAGCTTCAAAACAATGCTTTTGAAGGTGAGATCGGATGAGGCCACAAGCACTTGCTTTCTGCACAAGTGCTGCATGCGTTTGTACTGACGCCCGTACATACTGAGCTGCTGAGCACATGCAGGCACGCTGCCAGCATGGGAAGCGGGGGTTACAGCTTTCCCGTCCCTAATAGAGTTGTGAGTTTAACGTTCCTGCCGGGTGGTCTGTATGGGACTTTGTACGAACCTCGATGTGCAGTGCCCTCTGTGCCCCTCACTTGCGCTAAGTTCTGCCACTCAACCCTGCCCACCACTCAGGGATCTCTCAAGCTGCAACTTGACCGGTGAGGGGCAGCGCGCGCGACACTCTTGCACTCAACAGTGCCTTTTACAATAACAACAAAAAAAGCTGGCACAGGCTTGAGGTTGGTTTATGGACACAACAATGGAACACACATTCACGTGCTGTGCAGGCCCTCTCAGTCCTTCCTGGGGAAACGATGGGACCTTCCAAAACCTGACTTCCTTGTAAGTTGTGCACACATTTGCAACCATCAGCAGCGGCATGTACCGTCGGTGCCAGGCAGCGTGATGCCAGAACAATGTGTCGACAATGCCATTCCCGCGTTCATGTTTGTGTGCAGAAATCTGGAAGGCAACTCGCTCACAGGTGCGCGACTATATGCCTGTCCCGACCTGCATTCGTGTGTGGGGGCCATGCGTGTGGTAGAGTCATCTACGTGTCCTCTTGCCGGCTGTCCCCTCTGCCTGATGCTTGTGTGTCCACGCTGCTCGCAGGCGCCGTGCCTGTGGCGTGGGGCTCTGACGAGGCATTCCCCGCTCTGCGAACACTGTGAGTGCAGCGGCTCTGGGAAATGTGCTGTGTCAAGGGAGGGGAAGCCATGGGTGCATCATTCTGGTCGCCCAGGAGGGGCTACTGGCGTGTGCGTGGTTGTGCCATGCGGGGCCAAGCCTGGTGTCACACCAGCGCTGACAACACTTATGTATTTGTTGTGCAGCTCCATCAGCGGCAACTCTGGTCTTTGCGGCCCCAAGCCTCCTGTGCTGGAAGCGAAGGTGAGCACTGCATTGGCAAGCCTTGCGTCTGCACATAATTCTCAGCACGCCCCTCTCGTCAACAAACAGCAGGCTGGGCAATGCCAGGTAGCGACCTCGGAAATGTGTGCCTATGCAATGCAGACTGGGACCAGCGCTCTCCCTGCATGCCCGACCCCTCCACTGCCAAGGTAAGCACCTGCCAGAGGTGCCTTTCAGTGTTTTGAGCCGTGCAGACACAACCTCCTCTCGACTGTCCATGCCTTTGCACCTGGACCATGGAATGCTGTCAGGCACATTGTACACTTCAACATGTATGGCTTTTGCTGCCCCTCTGTGCAGCCCCCCCGCCTTTGCGCCCGACGTGGGTGGAGACACCTCAGCTTCGCGCACCAATGTTGGGGCCATTGTGGGCGGCGTGATCGGAGGTGTGGGTGAGTGTAGCCCTCGCTGGCATGCAGTGCGCGTGCATGCAGTTGGCAAACTTGGGCCTGCGGGTAGACACGCAGGTACGGGGCCAAAGCTTGTGTTGCAGACCATGTGAGAACAGGGGCGCGGGTGTGCCGTGGCACGCAAGCACCTATGTGCGCTCCTTACATCGTGAAGCAGACCCCATCACAGCTGATTCCAGTGGTGCTGACTGGTGACTTTGGCTCTTTCACTGGCTGGCTTCTTGAACCAAACGCCACTAGCTGCATCATTTACCTTCTTCTTGCCCATAGTTGTTGCTGCAGTGGTGATGGGCGTTTTGGCATTCCTCGCACTTCGCCCCAAGAAGGGCTGGCTCCGCAAGAGGGCAGCCAGGCGTGGGCCCAAGCAAGCATTCCCTGTTGCCGCTGGTGACACCCCAGTCATTGGCTCGGACCGCGGCATTGACAAGGGCTCTGACGAGAGCGGCATTCGAAAGGGCAGTGCTAAGTACAGCGATGCGGCCACTATTGGCAGCTCAGGGCTACCTACGATGCCCTGGCTGCCATCGCTCAACAGCAGCCGCAACTTTAGGTGGGTGAGAAGATGGCAGCACGCAAAGGCACTCTCAAAGCAGCCGCCGTTTCGTGCCATGTGCTGCCTGTTTGGGTGCCGGCACGCATCCGCCCCCATGCCCACCCCTGCGTGGTGGAGGCACCTGACCACGCATCCCCTCCATTTGGTGTGCAGCATGGTGACCCTGGGCACGGATGAATATCTGTCGGTCATTGCCAACAGCATGGCCACTCGCAGCACTCGTGACACTCAGCAAGGAACATCGTCATCCCACAGCCAGCCGTGGAATTCCTACCTGCCCGATGACATGCAGCAGTGGGCGGTCGACTTTTTTGACATTGTGTTGGAGCGCTTCGTTGGCAAAGGGTCCTTCGGGCGCGTGTATTTTGCGCACTGGAGGCTGACCCCAGTAGCGTGCAAAGTTCTCATCAACCCAGGCAAGCTGGCAGGCTTGCAGAGGCGCATGTGCGGGTGCAGCAGCTCATTGTGGTGCTGGACGGCAGTGCCCAGGGTTGACCTCCACCGCCAGCTTCGTTGGAAGTTGCACCACCCGGCTGCATGCGCACAGGTGCAGCATCTCATCGAGCTGACCTCCACCGGCAGCAGCTGTGCGGGAAGCTGCACCACCTGGCCGGACAGTATAGACGTGCTTGCTTCTGTGTGCACCACATGTTGCAGATGACCCGGAGATGGATACCATGGATCTGCCTCAGGAAATGGTGGACAAGCTGTTGCAGGTAGGAGGAAGGCACCGAGAGCAAAAAAAATCAGCACGCCCCTAGGTTAATGGAAGCTGCAGTGGTGGTGGAGGCCCGCCCGGTGTCTACCGGTAGGGGAAGCGCCCCCTTGCCCACCTCCGCTGGCTCCTTAACACCGCCCAAGGGGGGCAACCTCGGGTTGCGTCCTAGGCCTGCTCTTCCAAGTTATAAACTCCAGTGCGGGGGCGCTGACATGCGCATTCCAGCGGCCGCCGCGGCTGTTCCAGCGATGTCAGTGGCCGCTTTTTCCATACAGCGTCGTGCTGAGATTCTGAAGAGAATGGGTTGTTGCATGGAAGCACAGCCGGGCCGCTGGGCCAGGATCGGGAACTCACAAGTAGACCGTGCTGTCCTGATCCAGATGTCTTTGGTGACAAGGAGCGCTCAACAGTGTGTGTGCTCGCTCCCGACACGTACATCACTTGGGCCATGCATGGTGATGTGCTACCCACACGTGCAGGAGGCGTGCGTGATGGCCAGGATGCGCCATCCCAACATTGTCAACTTTGTTGGCATGTGCACCGTGCCCGCCTGCATCCTGACAGGTGAGGGGCAGCTGCATGCTGTGCGCGCTTGGACAGCTCAACCAGCTGTGCGTCAATAGGGAGGGGGGCGGGCCGGGCGCCGGGCCAAGCGGACTGCTTGCAGCGCACTGGCGGCTGTGTTGTGCTCCGCGCTTCCACGGCTGTGAATGTGGGCAGCCGCAACCACGGAACGCGTCCTTAGCCTGCGCGGTGTACACAAGGCACTAGCCGCCGTGCCTGCAGATGTGGCTTCCTGCAGGCGCAGCACCTATGGGCCTGCCAACACCCTCTCAGCATGCAGTGCACCTGTGCATCAACACACGGCAAGCGCCCTCAACGCACATTAGCTGACTGGTGCCTCTGGCTTAATTTTCTGTTGGTTTCTTCAACACCACGTCCTCGGTGCTGTCATCTTCTTCTTCTTCTTCCTCCCTGTGCATACTGCCCCCCTGCTGTTCAGAGTATTGCCACAACGGCTCACTGTACGAGTTGCTGCGATACGCTGCCATGGACCAGACCAAAGCGCAACGGATCACTTGGAAGCTGACTGTCAACATGGTGAGCTGGCATTCGTTGGAGGCGCACACAATGCAGTGCTTGCAGGCCGAAGGGGCTAAAAACACACACGCTCTTGCGCCTCCCCTGGGCCTGCACAGGCCCTGGATGCAGCGCGTGGCCTGCTCTACCTGCACAGCATGACTCCCCCCATTGTCCACCGCGACATCAAGTCGCCCAACCTGGTGAGCTGGCTTTTGGACCCGGGGGCTGGGGGGCGGGGCGGGGGCACTGTGCTGCTGGTGTCCAGAGATGTGTTGGAGGCCACCAGTCCGACCATACTGTCCAGGTAGAACGAGCTTAGCCGCAGAGATATGGTGCAAGCGCATGCCTGCAAGCCACATTGGTGTCGACAGGCGGGAGTTCTGCAATTGCTAGCTGTGCTGTTTGCAAAGTCGTCCCTCGCCGCCCACTCCCCACCCTACAGCTGGTCGATAAGTCCTTCACCGTCAAGGTTTCAGGTGTGTGTGTCCCCTCGGCACATCCATGTGCAGTTGCCCTGCACCACTGCCATGTACCAAAGGGCATGGCAGCTGCACAGCCACGTCTGCCACCACGCTTCCTGCCTCACCATCCGCTGCTGCCAATGTTGCGTCGCTGGCACCGAAGCTCTTCCCACCTCGTGTCGGCACCTCTTCACCTCTCAGCAAAGCAACTTATGTCACATTGCTGCAGACTTCAACCTCTCCAAGCTCATGTCCCCTGCGGCCCCGCGCCCCATCTCAGTGATAGGAACCTTGAACCCCACCTGGTATGTGGGGCAGCCCGGCCCGCAGTGGGCACGTGGCGCTCTGCAGCGCCCAGCCTTCCATTGCCTTGGCTGCCTTGTGCACCGCCACGCTTTCTGTTGTCCGTGACAATCCTGCGTTGCAGGCAGGCACCCGAGGTGTTGGAGGGTGGTATGCCATCCCCGGGTTACCCTGCCAATTGCGCCTTCTTCCCTGTATTGCCCTCCCCTTCTTCTCCCTCCATTGCAGGCAGGCACCCGAGGTGTTGGAGGGTGGTAAGGAGTCCACCGCCTCGGATGTCTACTCATTTGGCATGGTCATGCTGGAGGTGAGAGGCCCCAATGTCAGGCCCCCCGTGAGGACCTGCTGCGTCTGGCAGCGCGATAACAACAGGGCCGCTCTAAGCGCCCAGAACCTGCAGGCTCCCCTGCACTAGCACCTCTTGCATGATGCAACTCTGCGACCCGCCCCCTGCTCCATTGCAGCTTCTCACATGGGATGCGCCTTGGACGGGCATCGCCAACCACTTCATGGCAAGGGATTGGGACAGGGGCTTGTACGTGGCCTGTTGCGCTAGCTGCTGCTGATCGTGCAGAGGACACTCCCCAGGGCAGGGCTGTTGCCGGTCTGACCTGCACTTGGTACATCCAGATGCCGACCACATTATTCAAGCTTGCATGCTTCGCTGTCAGGGAGGGTTACAATCTGTTTGCCGGAAACAAGTGCGACACAGACACCTGCTTGCTGCTGCAGTTGGCACGAGCCGTTGTGAGTGGCGAGCGGCCCGAGGTGCCGGCACTGTTCGCCCTGATGTGCCCAGACAGGCCGGACGAGGAGTCGTACGCCGTGTACTGCGAACTCTTGAGGTGGGCGCTGCGCTCATTGCACACTCCTTGTGGGATGATAAGCCAATTGAGTGCATGAGGGGATGCATCTGAATAGTGGTATCACCTTACTGCACCTGCCTTGCTGGTTTGGTTGCCTCTGCAGGGAGTGCTGGGACCAGGAGCCCGCCATCCGGCCGGCGTTTGCGGATATTGTGGGACGGCTGGCGGGCCTGATGTCTGTTTTTGAAAACGAGTGACCAGAGTTGCCTGCGTGTGCGTGGAGCACTGCTCTTTGTTGCACAGCAGCGATGGAAGAAAGGCACCGTTGCATGGCAGGATGTTGATGCTGCTCTAGGCTTACTAGTATGACTAGTACCGTTATGTCTACAAACCTTGTATATTACAACATTACTTACATGCCGTTGCCCTTATTGGGTTACCGCTGCCCTTATTAGGTTACCGCTGGAAGGAGGTGAGCCAGATCATCCCAACTTTTCGTGAAACTTGTATACACCTTGTCAAGTCGTGACAAGGCCAGCATCCTTGTCGACAAGCACCTTGTCAACGGGCGACAAGGCGCCGACAAGCAGCTTGTCAACACCTTCTCATGCGCGACAACACTAGGGGAAGCCCACATGTCCCACCTATGTCCGGGGACATAACCCCTTGCTGACGTCCCTCCAGGTCCCAGTACATACTTACGTCCGGGACTGTGCTACGTGCTGGGACGTCACAAGACGTCCCCACGGATACACGTTGCGTCCTGCTGGACATAGCCAGTGCTTCCTGTGTACGTTACACGACATGAGGACGTAGCATAATTGTGGCATGGACACAGCGCAGTACAGGCCTGCGCATGCTGCCCTTGACGGCTGGCAGCTACTGAGAAGACGCCAAATGGCGTGCCTCCATGTGAAGGCCCCCCAGTAAATGGCGGGCGTGCCTCCATGACAGCAACCTGGGAGGATGTGATGGGGAGGGGGAGTTAGAATGTGGCGTGGGGTCAGGAGTACTGGTCACATGATGACACACACAGCATGGAAGGACAACAACTGACGCTTGGGTGGACATCGTGTGACCAACACCCCACGCACCGTCGGTGGATAACTCGGTACGAAGGCTATCAGTCCCGAGACATAAATAGTGCCGAGATATATAATTTTGAAATATGCCCCTGCAAAACATGGCAATGGGACCACAACGGTTAGATGCAGACCACCAGCAAACATCGCCCAGCAAATCGCTGCAAAAAGCACCACACATGTGCTGGCACCATGCAGGTGGCGCACAAGCTGCTGCAAAACTCACCGGCTGAGGCAGTCACAGTTTAAACACCGGCCTGGCCCAGCGACTTGGCTCTCACCCGTAAGCTGCTGCGAATCAACGTCCAGGACGCAAAACAAAGATGGGCTRCCGGCTTGGCAGTCTGCCAGCTGCGGGGCCATCGGCAGATGGTCATCCCCAAGCGCAGCCTCCCGCGCCCCCTGCAAACAGGCGAAATAACGTCTGTCACACTGCCCCCCGGCCTCATTTCTGCACCGTTTTCGCCGCTGCAAGCTCACCTGTGCAGGCATGATCAAAAATCAAATCAAATTACATTTAACGTCTATGGAGCCGGTAAGGTCTCACGCGACAGGGGAGATTTGTTGGGGTGATTGAGGCAAGCAGGTGCGGGTCGGGCAGTGTCGGTGGTTCTTCGTCTAAAGCCCCCATTCTTCGGACGTCCAAGCCGCCAAACGCCAGCCGGCCTTTCTTGCCGCGAGCGAGAATCGATCCACGGACCTTTGACGAAACTCGCGTTTTCTCGGTACTGGGAACAAGCAGTTTAGCCTCGTGCTCAGGAGGGGCACGGCCGCAAGCATTACTGCGGCGGCGCTCTAGCCTTAAAAMGTCGCTGCATCACATGATGCATCCTCGCTGGGGCCCAGCGCCGCCGCGCTTGCAGTGAGCGACTGGCGGTTGGTTAGTCCGCGCGGGTGAGTCTCCTACCCGCGCGCGATCAACCATATGTGATCAGGGTGCCGCCCAGAACGAAATGAAGCCGCACAGTTTGTGTAACACGCAGAATCCGGAAATCATCGATGTCAGCGCTTCACGCACTTCACACAACCCACGCTCTGCACATAGGGTCTTAACTCCGATTGTGGCGACGCAGCTTGATCTCAAAGTGGCGAGAGATCTGGCAGTCTGCTCTGTGACTCTCCATCACTCCAGTTGGCTGGGTGCCGCCGCTGGCGCCGCTGGCATTGTCCGCTCGCGCGCCTGCGCAACTGGTACTGGCATAAGCAACAGTTGAGGAGGCGTGCTCTATAGGGAGCAGGACGAGGCGGTAGACTCAAATGGGTCTGGCATATCAATTGGTCAAGTACAATTTCAACATTGAA
>JTEE01000235.1:516033-526517 GCA_002896455.3 Chlorella sp. ArM0029B | reverse complement strand
GGGAAACGGGATGGGGGCGGGCACCTCCCACCCCATCCCAGGTGGGACAAAGGGCCCTCTCTTGGTACTCTATCGGTAGCCAGCCTGCTGTCTATGGGCCGCGAGTTGGGTCCATGCCAGCTGCGGGAGCTGCAGCAGCAGCTWGACGGAGAAGCAGAAGAGGATGTGGAAGCCGGCAAAGGCAGCATCAATGCACCAGCATGATCGAAAATAGAACCGTGGTCACACCATGACGGATTACTGTGCTTGCCCCATCGTTTGTACCTATTGTTGCAACCATGTGACCTTTCTTGCGATTCCAGAGCCATCTCTGCCTTGGTTACCCTATGTCCCCGGACGTCCCAAGGGTGTGCGTGCGTGCAAGTCGGCGGGACTACAGGGAAATGCGTTGGGGCAGTCAAGGTAGTACCAGATTACATGTCTACATGCTAGACAACGGTGGGGGGAGTGGGGCAACGGTGGGTGACCACTCCCATGGGTGAAGGTCCCCAATGTCCCAGGACGTGTGGGGGACCTAGGCTTCCCCTAGTGCAAGGCCATGACAAGCACCTTGTAAACAAGGACCTTGTATACATCTACTAAACTTGGCCGCAGTATGCAGTACCCTGTACTAGTACAAGCAGTACCCGTGACATACATAACGCAAATCTGGGTGCTCTTCTGCTCAGTTTGCCCCTTACAGCACTCCTGCAGCACCTCTGTTGCAGGACAACCTTACCTGCCATGCTGGCATGATTCACCTGATCAGACAAATCAACTGGTGAGATCACGGAAGCAGCACTCAACATGCTCTGGCCTTTGGGGAGCACAGCACAGGCGGTACGTGGCATGAGCTGCCATCCCCGCCTCACACGTAGCATGGGGAGGTAATCTGATGCAAGGAGTGCCAACTGTTGAGCTTCTGAAGTGCTTGAGGCGACACCTAACAAAGGCAAACGGGTGCCTGATGGCGTCAGCAGACGGCGGTGGGAGGATGGTGGCAGCACGGGCGGTAGGAGGGCGGTAGCAAGCGGAAGTCGCTCGAGCCCGGCGGCTGAGCACAAGAGGGACCATGTCCACTCACACTTTAGCATGCAACTGGGTCCAGTAACAGGCCCAGGCAGGCGTGAAGGAGAAGCTGAAGCCATGACAGGACGACGTTACGTGCGCCTGCTCAGCCTGCTGGGGCGGTGGTGAAGACGAGGCGGTGGTTGGGGCCCAACTTGGCAGACCCCGTTGCATACTCCCCGTCTGGCACTATGCTGGTGGTATACGTGTTTTTACGCCCACCCAGCGCCTACACAGCGGCGGGGCTCTGCTCCGGCGGCGACGCGCCCTCGCCGTGTGCGCAGTTCCGGGACCGTAAGGCGCATCACATTATGCCGAAAGCTTCTCCGTAATTATCTCGACCCGCCCGCTGCAGCGGGGTTGGCTCGCGGCACCATGAGGCTTACCCCTTGAACGGCACCCACGAGGCGCTCGGCACGCCTTACCATGCTCCTGTTGCACATGGGAACCAAAAGGGTGCGGCTTGGGGGGAGGCGCAGCCATGTCGGCAACCGCCCTGCTACCGCTGGCGGTTCGCCGGCCACGCCCTGCCGCGTCCCTTGCGCCGCTCTGCAACCTGCCTCCAGCCGCCCTCGAAAACTGGCACCCTGATACGCACCGCCCCTCTATACGTGCCTACCCTCTGCCTCCTTGCAGACTAATCACGTGTTCAGTGCTTTCGGTTTGGCTCGACCAGCAGGCCACTGCACCGCTGGGCCCTCCCTACCACCTATCGGCCTGCATCCGACCAACAGAAGAAGAAGAAAATTACAGCCCGAGGGCGTGGTGTTGAGGAAACCGACAGGAAATTAAGCCAGAGGCACCAGTCAGCTACCATGCATCCGACCAACAACCAGGTGTGTGAGGAAGGCACCGCGTGAAGCAGGGAGTGTGCTGGTTGGGATGTTCAGCCTCTGTGGCAGGCTGTAAGGATTTGAAAAAGGCGCAAAAGTTGTTTTGGGCCCGCTGCCACGGTACCCGGCCCGTAGCCCTTGGTCATCTGTCGGCACCCGCCCTTTGTGCATCGAGCTGGTCAGGCGGCGCATAGCCTCAGGCAGCATCCGCCCGCCCACCAGCATTTGGTTCCTGCCGGTGGGCCAGGCCCGTGTTTCTCTGCACGGCTTTCGGACATTTGGCACCCGGCAGGGCTCCGGTGTAAGAGGTGCAGGCAGGCAGCTGCCATGCTGCACCAGTTGCAGGTTGCGCAAGGTACCAGTAAGCCTGAGGCCTGCGTCCGCACAAGCGCTGCCCCAGGCTCCCCAAAACATCCCTCCCCAGCCGTGCTGTGCCTGCCTCCGCTCACGTCGCACCCTGTTCCCCCTCCCGCCTGCTTGCATCCCATGCAGGTTTCAAAGGCGTCGTTGGAGCAGAAGCCAGTCGAGCGAAGGGGATGCAAGAAGGGAGCTCCAGCACAGCGCAGGCCAGGCTAGCCGCCTTGCCTTTATTCTGGTATCTGTGCTGTGCCCATGACGCACTCGACAGAAGCAAGAGGGGCCGTTCCCTCTTGGCGACGGCCAAACAACAGCCACCTTTGTTTGCTGCTGTGTGCATGAGGTTGCCATGTCAAGGACCGCTATCATGCTTCTAAGCGCTTGCTACCTATTTCACTTTGTAATTAGCCTACTAAACCTTTAAACAAGGCACAGCAGGCACAGCGCGCACAGCAGGGAGCCTGGCAGGCACTACAGTGGGAGCCCCATGTATACACGGCTGGGACAAGCAGCTTGTTTACAAGGGCTGACAAGCCGTGACAAGGAGCTTGTTAACAAGGGGGCGACAAGCAGCTTGCCAAGAGCTTGTAGGCTGTCCGACTATACAAGCTCCTGACAAGGCAGCTTGTCAAATCCTTGTATAGTTGATCTATATAAGACCCCTGAAACTAGGGATGATGGGGGCACATGGCAGGGCCTCCTGTAATGTTTGTCGACAAAGGGCCAGCCAATCCAGGCAGCATGCGGCAGCGCCAGTGGCCACTTCCTGGCAGCAGCATGCGTCGGTGGGCAGGGAACCGGCTGGCAGGCTGGACGGCTGACCATAGCCACAGTAAACGGGGAACATGACTGGGAAAATCAAACAGGGGATCCCGAAGCGGGGATGGCGGAAATATGTTGCGCACATCGTGCATGGAAGCATAACTGGGGCCGCTTCCAGGCAAATCCAACGGCTAATATGTGCACCATCTGGATATCCCACTCGCGAGGCAAGTTCCTCGCGCTGCACTCACCCCCATGGCAGCCGGCCCCTCCAGGTGGTTGCACGGGGATTCTTTGAAGTGAAGTGTTTCGTAAGGCTTCTGGTAGCTGTGGATGTCGCTGCCAGGCAACTCAACGACATCGCATGATGGGACACTCTTGATCCAACAACAGTTCTTGCAGCCGCTAGGGGGGTGGTCCCCAAACGTGAACACAATGCAGCGGGGTTGCGCGTCACACCTGGCCTTGCATGCTGCAAAGGTGGTGGCGTTATTGGTGCCCTGCAGTAGGCAGGCAGCAGCAAGCGGAGGCTGGTCGTGGGAGATTGTGGACACTGCCATGCATTCTAGCTCATGTGCGGGGGTGGCCAGTAACCCGCGCTGCCACACACATCGTTCACTCACCCCCAGGGCAGCCGGCTCCTCCAGGTTGTTGCAAGGGAAGTCCGTGCTGGCGTGCTTGGCATAAGTCTTGTGGTAGCTGCTGATATTGTACGAGACTGATTCAGGGGCACATTCCGGAACGCGCTTGGTCCAGCAACAGTTTGGGCACTGAGGGTTGTCACCAAACACGAAGACAGCGCAGCGGGGGTCGGCATCACAAATGGCCTGGCATGCCTCAAGCGTGCTGGCCAGATTCTTGCCCTGCAGCAGGGCCGGCAGGCGTGGCAGCAGTATCGACACGGCAGGCAGAGCATGGCTGCCCCGACGCGGGCTGCCTGTTAACTGTGACCTGCCTTGTGAGCTGTGTCCTTGTGTTGTTGAATGTGCACTTCTCTTGTGGCTTGGTGGTGCTGCTGTGCAAGCAAGCTTGGTCCATGCGTGATACTCCAAACCTTCCGGCAGCCGGCAAGTGTCACTTACCCCCCACAAGGGCGGCACTGACAGGTCGTCGCACGGGTAGTCCGTGCGTGCAAACTTGATGTAGAGATCCGCAAACGATTCTGCAAACAGGGTGCGAGGCGCACGCCGAATCACGGCCACACTTGCACGCGCATGGTGTGCAGATTGGTGGTGGGATGGTGCCTATCTAGCAGTTTGGATGCCAAGCGCTTGGCAGCCAAGATCCCATGGCAGCCTCACCCCATCCACCAGCAGGTAGCCTAACAGCCATGCGCCAATAACTGCGACACTCAAGGACGAGGCCTTGGTCAAGGCAGGCACACCTTTGGCATTTGGCTTACCGTGCGGAGGTGGTGGTGCCGATGGTGATGGTGGTGGCAGCTCTATAGCGAAATGCGCGGGTGGAGGCGCGGGAGGGCCTGCATGCACGCAAGGGTACCGCAAGGGTTACCACCGGTGGAGGTTCATGGATGTCAGGGGCACTGCGCGGCAAGATGCATGCAACGCGCCCCTGTCGGTGCGCCTCCACCGCTTGGGTTGCACGGCCTGTCGTGTGCACTGCAAGTGAGCTGGCATGTTAGGTGCATCCCTTTGAGACCGAGGCAGACTGGCACAGCAAAGCCTCTGGCCAGCAAGGACCCGACCACCTCAGGGTCCTGGCCTGCACCGACACTGCCTGCCTGACTGGCGCAGGTGGGGGCGGCGGGGGGCTGCATGGCAAGGCAATAGGGTGGGTGGGGGACATGTGCTTGAGGGACGGGACATGACAAACTTCGAGACGCCCCAAATTTACAAGGGGTCCGGCACGCTGTCTGCCATATGCCAGCAAGGGCCAGGCGCGTTTGGACCCACCTGGGCCATGAGAGGCGCAGCTGGAAGCTCCCAGGAGGGGAGGGTGCCCAGGGCGACACGGCGACAAAGTAGTAGGTGTTCAGAGTGACTGAGATGGTGACGGAGCTGGCCTCTGGATTGGCGCTGCAGCTACTACTAGCATCGTCGTCGTCCCTGCAGGCGTGCGAGTGTGGCGTGCGGGAGGCAGCGAGGGCGGGTGTGTGCAAGCAGAAGTCGAGCAGGGCCTGGATGTCAGAGTCGGGTGCTGCAGCGTCAACCCAGCTGCCTGGGTCCTGGCAGGTGACACGTGGGGAGAGGTGCAAGCCACAAGAAGCATAAAAAGCAGCCAAACGGTGCGCAAGCAAAATAAGCAGCGCAAGCAGCGCAAAGCAAGCAAGCAGCGCAAGCAAGCAAGCAAAGCAAAGCAAGCAAGGCAAGAAAGGCAGGCAAAGCAAGCAAAGCAAGCAAAGCAAGCAAAGCAAGCAAAGCAAGCAAAGCAAGCAAAGCAAGCAAAGCAAGCAAAGCAAGCAAAGCAAGNGCAAAGCAAGCAAAGCAAGCAAAGCAAGCAAAGCAAGCAAAGCAAGCAAAGCAAGCAAAGCAAGCAAAGCAAGCAAAGCAAGCAAAGCAAGCAAAGCAAGCACAAAAGCAAAACCGCACCCGATGCACTGCAGGCTGGAGGCGGGCCCGGAGGGCGTGCGGGAGCTCATGACAGCCATAAAGGTGTTGATGGTGGTGTTGATGCTGCAGGTGGTGAAGGTGACTTCACCAGATAGAGTTGCCCGCCACATGAACATCACGCCCCCGGACCCCGCTTGGACCCCGCAGTCGATAGGTGGCACATCTTGCACAGCTGCCACTGCCTGCGCGCACCAACCAGGCAGGGAGGAGGGCCTCGTGAGCTCGGTTGGTTGTCAAAGTGGTTAAGCTGTGGCAGCATGGCCAGGCTGGGCGGCTTGTAAGAGCCTTGCACAGCCACCGGGCGCCGCGCACACACACAGCAGCCAACCCGCGGCGTGGCAGTGCGGTGATGCTTGGCACGCAAACCCCACTGCCGTGCTGGCACGTCAATGTCACTCACATTGTGCACGCTGCTCTCGTAAGGCAGCGAGTCAATGATGAAAGGGTTGGCGAACGTGCCTAATTGGACTGGAGGGGGAGGGGGCATGGGGAGGGGGTGGAGAGGCTGCAGGAAAGCAATGGAGGGAAACTATGTGTTGAGACAGAAAATAGACGAAAATTTCAGCGGTCTCTGATGCGTCAGAGGCACGTGCCGTGTGTTTGCAGGGATGCAGACTTGGAGCGGCCAGAGTTACCTTGGCTGGGTGGAGAAGGTGGGCTGTTGAGCACACCCGAGGCACGAGGGATGCCAATAGGAGGCGCGGGGGGTGGACTGCTGGCACCAATAAGGGGTGCGGGAGGCGGGCTGTGCTGCGTGACCGGGGGCGTTGGGCTGAGTTTCACCGGCGGAGGGGGTGGGGTGCGCCCACCAACACCAAACAGAGGAGGTTTTGGGGTGAGCGTTTGGGGCGGGGGAGGTGGGCGCTTCTCGGGCGGGGGAGGCCGGCCTTTTCCATGGTTCTCCCTGTCACCCACCCGCCATCTTGTTGCATTGCACCCAGCAGTTGCGGTGTGCGTCCCCCTGCACTAACACTGCAGGGCCCCTTCTCTCTCCCCCCTGTTCTTACCCTGCTACATATCAGCCCGCTGCATCGGTCCAGCCTGCTTCCCCTGCTCCTTCTCCCTGCTTGCAATCCTGGCGTACACTTTCCAGGGGTCTTTGTCGCACTTCGTGTTGCGGAAACAAGACTGTAACTCTCCAAAAGCAAGCAAGCCGGGTCTTGGGAAGCGAGGGAGGTGGGCGCTTCTCGGGCGGTGGAGGCAGGCTCCTTTTGAGAAGCGCTGGGGGTGGGCTGCGCTTGGGTGGCAGGGGACGCGGGCTGCGCAAGGGTGGCAATGGGCTCGCAGATCGGGCGGCAACATTGCCCGCGCTGAGCAGCGCGCACAGTGCCGCCGCAGCAACCAACATGGCCAGCACGCTGCTGGTGCGCATAGTGCGTGCGGCTTGGCTTGCCACAATATTCCTGCATGCATGGAGAGAGGGGTGTGCAGGATGGTTGGGAGGGCGAAGTAGGCCTGGGAAACGGGGGAGGTATTACGGCGTGCAGCAGCGGCAGCGGTGGCGGCAGATGACCGGCGGCAGCTGTGTCACTCCAAGCAAGCCCCGTCCATCACCACCCCCTGCGACAGTACAAGAACGCCTTTAGCCACCTGTCCCCGCATGGGCCGAATGCGTTGGTACAGCCACACAGCTTCAAGACCGGGCAGAAATGGCACTGCACGATGCGCTGCATACCTACCAAGCTGCTTTGCTCAATCATGCCAGCAGAACTGAACCCTCGAAGGGTAGTTGCTGTAGAAATCAGAACTTGCGTGTTTCCTCTTTTCTTTTTTGGAATGATTGGAATGAATATCAATAAGCTGTAATCATAATTGGCGGAGGAGTCATTAGGCTCTTCTTACTCAATAGTAATTAGAAAACAGAAAACTTACCAAGGCAGGCAACCGCAACTGCAGCAAGATCTATGCAAGCAACAGGACAGCGGCGAGAAAGGGAGTGGGAGAGGGGGGGTCTGCACGCACTGTTGAGGGCGAGTTCAAGGCGTGGCACAACTTGGAGGTGGGAGGCAACGTTGCACTGAAGATTGTGTGCAAAGCCCGGATGTGGTTTGACCTCGCGACAAACCGGGGCAGGGCAAATACTGCCTTCCCCGCCAGGTGCAGAACTTCCAGCAAAAAACGGCGCCCTTAGTTGCACCCTCTCAAAGCCCGCTCCTGCCAGTGCGACAACAGCCAGAGCTTGCCAGAGGGACAAGGCCCTGCCACTGCCACATTAAGCGACACTGCACGTGGCCATGGGTGAGCGGTGCTGAATGCTTGGTAGCTGTCACCGTCGCTCGCCATGCCATGGAACAAGCATGCACGTGTCTGATGTCGCCAGCTCTCAGGTAGCCCGCCACCAGGGAGCCCCTGCCTGGAAGACCGCCGGCTGCTCAGCGCTCCCTCCCATGCAGGCGTCTGACACCTCCAGCCGGCAAGCCTGCAGCCCAATGCCGCCTGAAGGCTCCTCCAGCAGCCGTTGCCCAGCCGCTGCCCTTGCACCTGCAAGCTCTGCAGGGCTGACCTGCCCAGCAAAGAGGCGCTGCAGGAGGCAGGGGGGAGGTGGACGAAGGAGATGGGGGGAGGGGGAGGGGTGAGGGGGGACCAAGGCCTAGGGACGGGAGTAAAGGGGGTGCTCAAAACTGCTCCAATACGAGGGGTGGGCACACCCGTCCAGAAAATAATGGCACTGCAGAGAGGCAAGACAGCTCATGGGGTGGGGTGGGTGCAAGGGGCGGAGGCACCCCGAGGTGCCTGCCCGTCTCCCAGAGATGCCTGCGGCTGTGCTGCTCTGTGCCCCGCACCTTTGCTGTCACAGGTTGAGGCACAGCAGGAGACAGCAGCAGGCGTGCCAACCAATCAGCCCCTGGCTGAAGCAGGATGCCAGCAGCGTCCCCTCAAACGTGAGCGCATGCAACGGAACATGCACCACCACCACACGCCGTCCACAACCGCCTGGGCTACACCCTGGGGCCTGCACCCCTGTCGCCTGCTCCCCGTGATGCCTGCCACCCTGTCGCCTGCTCCCCACAATGCCTGCTCATCCTGTAGCGTGTCCACCCCTCCTCCCCGCCGCTCCCCCCTGTCGCCTGCCCACCCTGTGGCTTGTCACCCCTCCACCTCCCCCTGCCTGCCCCCTCTGTGGATTGTCGCCACACCCCCTTGCCTCCCAGCCCACCTGTCGCAGCTCTGATGAAGCAAGCGGTTGGTACAGGCTGTCCCCAAGCAGGGGGCAGCCACACGCCGACAGCTGCGCGCGTATTTGGTGGGTGCGCCCCGTCAGCAGCTCTATGAGGCACTCGTGCGCCACGTCAGCGCCCCACAGCGCAGCAGCCGGCGCGCTCAGCCTGCAGAGGGCGGCGGGTCATGAGTACGCAGCAGGCGGCAGGATAAGGATGTGGATTAGAATAACAAGATTAGACAGCCCGAGCTTGTGAGGTTGAAGGGAAGCCAAACATCCATGACGCCTCATGTCAGCTGGCAGTGGAAGTGCCGGAGTTGCTGCAGCGCTGTAAATTGAATGCAGGTATGCATTGAATGGATGAGAGTCAGTGTAGGCCTGTTAGGTGAGGCCGGAGAGCAGTCATCGGGGTGGACAGCCTAAACAGCGAGTTGTGCCCCGCTTGGGGAGCATTGGCATCCGACCAGAGCACTGCCGGCAGGCTGTTTCCACAGCGGCCGCCTGCATCCAGCCCAAGGCCACCCCACGCCTTCTTTGTTGTCAGAGCTTGTAAACGCGTCCCTGCCACCCCAACACACCTGACTGGCGTAACTTTCACCACCCGCAGCTCAGCAAGTAGGCTGCCCACCACCGCCTGCTCATGCGCAATTGTGTAGGCGGGCAGCAACGGCTGGCGGAGCTCGGTGGACAGGTAGTGGCGCAGCAGGCCCAGCGGGGGCTGCGCTGACGTGGCGGCAAGGTAAAACTTGCGCATCGGGCGCACCGAAGCTTCACTCTCGCTGCCGCTGGCGCCGCTTGCACCGGCAATGCTGCTTTCTTCTGTAGCACCGCGTCTATTGCTGTCAAGTTTGCCGCCGCCGCTGGCGCCGTCGCCGTTCCCTAAACTGCTGCCAGGTTTGCTGCCGCTGCCACTGTCACAAGTGGTGCTGCTGCTGCTGCTGCTGGCCCGTTTGATCATGGCATTGAACTGTGACACAAACTCCCGGCTCTTGCCCAGCACCAGCAGCCCCTCTGTGCACTGGTCCAACCGGTGGGTCACCAGCAGCGGCTGCGGGTGGCCAATTGCCTGCAGAGACAGGATGGGGGCAAAGCGGGCGGGGCACGGCAGTCAGGTGGATGCATGCAAGGGTCGCCAGCAGCGGCCGAGGGAGACCAATTGCCAGCAGGGTGGGCGACAGCGGACAGGGGGGGGGGATGAGGGAGGGGCGAAGTTGAGTAGCCACACACGCATACGTAGGCAGGCGCCTGCGCCAAGTGAACACCTGGCAGGCGTGTGCCGTCCAGTGACCTGTGCAGCACATTGCTAATGGTCTGGCCAGGCCGCCTGCTGCCTGCAGCAGCTGCAAGTGCACCCAACCACCCGGCCCCTGTGCCGCTTGGCTCCCTCCCTCTACTGCCCAGCACCGCCCAGCCTGCCCTGCCACCTCCTGCCTTGGCTCCCCTTCCAGGCCGGCAGCCAAGGCTTCATGCAGCGGCGGCAACCAGCGGAGCAGGCAGGGGCGGCAACAAGAGGGGCAGGCAGGGGCGGCAACCAGCGGGGCAGGCAGGGGCTTGCCTGGGCAGCACAGGCGGGCGCGCTTTCCAGCAGGTTGTCGACTGTGGCGGCGGCAGGCACGCATGCAGGCTTGCTGACCACCACAAAAGAAGGGGTGTCTGCTACGACCCGGTCCTGCGCGGCAGGAGGTGGTGGAGAATGGGCGAGTTCAGGCGGGATGGGCAGGAATCAGAGGGAGGGGGTGAAGCGGGGAGGGGTGG
>JTEE01000235.1:463889-485694 GCA_002896455.3 Chlorella sp. ArM0029B | reverse complement strand
CCGAGGAGTTGCCCAGCTCCAGCAGCGCCCGGTCGGGGCGTCGGCGCGAGTCTGAGGGCAGCGGGTTGATGCCGCCCTCGCAGCTGTTGAGCTTGTGCGCGAATTTGGTGAAGCCGTAGGGGTCGTCTGTGGGCTTGGGGGTGGCCTGCACAGGGAGGGGGGGAGGGAGGCAGGAGTGCAGACGTGTGGTGATGCAACAGTGTGCTTGTGTCAAGGCTGCCCCCGCCTGCGCTGCACTGCCGCCACCGGACCGGCCCTCCCGTCACCAGGCGTGGAAGAGGAACTTCCCCTCCTTTCTGCCGTCTTCAACTACTGCGCGCCCTCCCGGCCCGCTGAGAATCAGCGGCTCAGCGGCCCCCCTCGCCCCCTGTCGGGAAGAAGGAAGTGGCTCACCTCCCACAGCCGCAGAGGCTCCTCGCCCTCCAGAGGGTCGCCGTTCTCGTCGCACTTCACTGCAGGGCAACATTAAGGGTGCCACACTGTTGAGTGCGGGGCCACTCGCAGCAAAGCCGTCGCCACACTCCAGAAGGAGCCACCATTCTCACCACACTTTGCAAGCTGGGGCGGCAGAATGAACACAGAAAAGTGGCGGAACTAAGTTCGGCTTTGCCTGCATGAAGCGTCTCGCTCCAGGTCCACTTGCCCCTCTGTGATGTGCACCCTCTCCTTTGCGCACACTTGGTGATCCAGCCGAAAGGCAATGTCAAGAACGGCAAATACAGGTGGCTGCACCCACCTGCGTCCAGGTGCTCGTTCCACCTGCCCTCCAGCGGGCGTGTCAGGCCAACCCCATCCCCCAGACAACCTTGAAGGCAAAGGCAGACAAGCAAGCGGCTGCGCCCACCTGCATCCAGGTACTCGTTCCACCTGCCCTCCAAGTGGTACACCGGGGTGCCGTCCTCCTTGCTGATGGTGCCGCCCATCTGCAGCGCACAAAGGCGGGGATGAGGGGGAGGTGTGGTGCTCAAGCAGGTCAAAGCACAGGCAGGAGGGTCAGCAGCTGCCGCCCGAACTGGACATGCAGCTGACCCGGTAGGGAGGAACAGCTGCGGGGTACTGTAGAATTGCAGGACCACAGGAGAGGGGTGGGAGACACCAGCAGAGTTACCGCTGTGCTTGCTGGTGGGAGACACCAGCAGCGGTACCGCTGTGCTTGCTGGCAGTCCCGCAGGTGCTGGTCAAAGCCTACCTACAAGCCCGGGTGGTCCCGCAAGCCGATAGCCTGAGGCACCCCACGAACAAGTTCGCACCACTTTCAGTGCAACGCGCCGCGCGCACATCCACCCTACCCTACCTCGTAGCGCCCCGCCCCGAACCAGCCGCAGGGTTTGAAGTACATGTACGCCTTGGCCCCCGTGGTGGAGTTGAGCAGCGTGTAGTCGCCATACGTGTCCACCCACGTCTTGCCTGCAAAAAACACCACATGCCGACGTGTTGTAAATGGGACGCCGACAGGGCAGGGAGGTGGAAGTCAGCACGCTGCGCATGCTTCTGCCTGCTCCACATCTGGCCTGCAAGATGGCAACGCTGTGCACTACACGCAGCAGGCGGGCGGACGCTCCAGGGGCCGGGTCCTCCATGGTTTGGCAGGCAGCGCGCAGCGACGCTGGCCTCCGGACGTGTCAGACCCAGGTCAGCGTGGACCCCCGCGTGGCCCCAACCCATCAAGCCTGACGAGTGGCGCAAGTGATTCGTATTGAGGGCTGCTTGCGCTGACGACGACCTACCACTTGAAATTTGTGCAAGCCGACAGCTGGTGACAGCCCTGCCCTGCCCTGCCTACAATCAAGTGTACCCAGTATCCAGCAGGCAGCGAGCGGGCAAATCCGTGCCCCAAACAGTTTGCGGAATCCAGGTCAGCATGGGCCACCTTGTTGTCCAAGCCCCCAATAAGTATCACGCCTGCATAGGTAATCATAACATCTAATACGACCCACCCACCCAAGATGACGTTGTTTGCCTTGGAGGTGGGGGGCACCAGGCTAAACACCTCGCCCGTAGGCTTGAGCCGGATGCGGGTGCGGCCTGCAGTGGGTGGGGGAAGCGGGTGGGGTGGGGCAGGGTGAGAGAGCGTGGCAATTTCATTTTCGGGGCACAGACCCCTGCTCCTCAGCGCTCAGCTTGAGCCGTGAGACGCGAGTGCGGCCTGCAGAGGGTGGGAAGTAACGAGGTGGGGATGGACGGGAGCGGCAGAAAGCGTGCCCGCCCGCCCTACCCTGTGCCTTGACGAAACTGCCCTATGTGATAGCCCAGCTGACTGCTGCTTCAGTCTGTGCCGACCGCCCCTACCGTCTGTAGCGAGCGGCAGCAGATAACAGGCAGGAAGCTTGTGAGCAGCCCCACAGGGACCACCAAAGACGAGGTGTAAGGGCTCCCTCACCCACCAATGGGGTAAATCTCCACGCTGTTGCCCAGAAACTTGGTCTTGGGTGCAGACGCCAGGTCATAGGCCCACAGGTCGGTCTCGCCGTGGCCGGCACCGATGGGCGGGTGGTGGGACACCTGCAGGGTTGGACGGGCAGGCGGAGAGCAGGGGTGTGGTAAGAGGGGTAAGAGAAGGGCGCCAGATGAGCAGAGACCAATGTGTCGGTTGCGTAGTGGGCAGCACCAATGGGGCAGAGGGCAGCAGGAAGAAGAAGATGGTGCATTGCATGCAGAGGGTGGGTGGGTTGAGGCAGAGAGGGGAGGGGGGAAGGCGGCACCCAGAGGGTAAGAAGATGCACGGGTAGGGGCGTAGGCAAAATTGAGCACGGTGCCCCTTGCACCTCCTCCCCTGCCTTCCCCCCTGCAGACCCCATCCCACCTGCTCCACAATGTGTTTGTTGCACCCTCTTGCTGATATGCCCTGCCACCTCCTGCACTGCGCCCCCTCCCCAACACACCTGATCTGCACGGTGCGTGCAGCGCCCCATCTCCCTGCTTCCCCCTGCGGTGCCCGCCTCCGTCCCGCCCCACCTGCTCCGCAATGCACTTGATGCACCCTCTTACTACCACTCACTGCCTCCCCCCTGCAGTGCACCCCTCTGTAACACACCTTTCCGAGCCCTTACTATCGTCCCCTTCCTCCTCCTCCTGTGGACCCCCACCCCTCCCCGGCCCCCTCCCCCCCCACCTGCTCCACAATGTACTTGACCCCCGTCTCTGGGCGCAGGAACTCGAATGTCTCCCCCAGTATGGGGTTGAACGGCTTCCAGGGGCGCTCCAGCGTGGAGAAGGGGCCCATGGTGAAGCCCACAACCCAGGCAAGGCTGCAACATGGGAGCACGGCCCGGCGCAAAGCTGAGGTTAGCACTGTGTTTGTAACAATACAGGTTGCGGGAGCAGATGTGACGGTCCACGGTGAAGCCCACCACCCAGGCCAGGCCAGGCAGCATGGGAAAATGCATCCCGGTTGAGTTGCATGCCATTGATTGCGTTCAGTGAAAAAACACGAAAGGGTTCGAGGTCCGAGGGGGCCTGCGCTGAGGCCCACCATACAGGCCAGATTGCAAGCACGCAGGGAGATGGGAGGGAAAGTGAGGTACAGTAGAGGGGTACTAGCGGCAACACACAAACCCGCCCCGCCCCCATCCCGCACTCCAATTTCCTGCAGCTGCCCGAGTGCAAAGGTCCATGGCATTCGCCCTTGCATTCTGAGCCCACATCCGTCCAGCAGCCTCTCTCGCCACCCGGCCCTCGCCCCCTTGCCACCCGCCGCCTGCCCCCTCACCGCTCGTACGGGTCCTCTGTCACCGCCGCCTTGTCCAGCAAATCCGTGTACTCCATGATCTCACCCATGCACTGCAGCAGCACAGCGTGGACAAGAACACAGTTAACATAATGATTCCACAGATCTGCGTATGATCTTGCCTCCATGATCTCGCCCAGTACAGCAGCACAGCATGGGCGCAGCAGACTGAACCCTAAAACCATGCAGAACATTGGCAGCCCACATGGACCAGGAAAGGAAGTAGAGTAGGCACTGCTCCACAGATCCATGCGGTCAAATGTTTGTAAAGTTACGGAGGCAACGGAACTGAACCCACGATACGTTTAACCCACGATACATATTAGCCACAAAGCAGGCCTGCCTGCCTGCCGCGCGCCCCTGCGCGCCGCCTCGTTCTACCCCAATATGCAGCTCCCCAACACACTCGGCGCTGCTGTATGGCTGCACAGCGCCCAGGAACAGGCCTGCCCCCTGATACCCTCCCCAAACCCCACCTTTGCTCCGCAGCTCATATGCATGACGACGCAGCACCAGCCGCAACACAGCAGCACCCGCCAACCGCAACCATGGCAGCACTCGCCGTCCGCAACCGCGGCAGCACCGGCCGGCAGCACCTCAGCTGGCACACTTTGTTTTCTTTTACTACAAACTTCATGTCGATACACTCTCCCCCTACCATGCCCCATGAGACCATGCGACTTGAAGTGTGATTGGTTGATTGAGCACCCAGCTGGCAGCACCCACCTGGAGCATGGTGAATGGCTGCATGATCCAGACAGGCAGGATGACCAGGGAGGTGATGTCCTTCCCAAGGTAGTCCTTGTAGCTGCCAAACGCCTTTGAGCGGTCCTGCGGGGCGGCGGGGAAGGAAGGGCCGGGGAGGAGGGCGGGGAGGAGGGCGCGGGTGAAAGGCGGTTGGGAGTTAGGCAGGCGCCGCTACCGGCGAGGCAACAGGCGATGGATTGCAAGTGGAGCAGTAATCTGCTGCGGGTTCCTGCCCATCTCTCACCCGCATGCAAGCACATCCCTGTGCTTCAGGAGCTGCAGGGAGGCACACACTGCAGGCAGGTGGGCGGCTGGCGGGTGAGGCACCCGGCCACCCCACCTCGTTGATAATGCCTTCCTGCCCCGACTTCGCCTCCCCAGCCGTGGGGTCCACCACGTCGAGATCCTCATACCCCATCACGCTGCAGGCACGAACAGCGGGAGGTGGAGGGTGCCACCAATGCGAGATCGGTTGAGGGACGCTACCGCACCTCGTGCATTGGCGCTCGGCCATCCAGGGGAACCAATTTAGGCAGGCGGGCAGGGAGCAGCCCCGGTCACGCTTGAACTGAAAGTGGCAATTGCTTCGCCGCGATATGCAGGCGCTCCCTGTCGCTCACCTGCTAACGGTGTTCGCCGCGGCATTGTACACGGACGCCCCTAGATTCCAGGCCCCCGAGAGCCACCCGCCTCCCCCTTGCTGCTGCTCGTCCGCCATTGGGCGCCTGCTCGCAATAGCACTCGCACTCAAACCTCTCGCACCACAGGGAAAATCTGTCGGTAGCTCCGTCACGGTCACACCATCCTTCAGCTGCCGCCGCCGCCAGCACAGCGGCTCAGCGTGGCCGGTGGCGTGCGGGGCTGGCAATGCCGGCCCTTGCATTCTTTCAGGTGAGTGCTTTGCACTCAACCTGCGAGCTTTGATCAGTAATAAAGAACTTGGCGTGGGTAAGAGTGAGAGGCTTTGTGGAGAGAGCAAGGCCTCACTCTGGGCGTGTGCGTGTGGTGATGAACCCGCCACTCCGTTGTGTTGCCCACCAGGCTGGAGAGCTGCGCCACATTCACAGGCTGCTGCACCTGTTAATGTTGTTGTTGTGGGATGGGAAGTTGGGTACAGGAAATACCTAGATGCGGACTATGGGCATCAGACGTGGCAAACTCGCTGTGCAAGGCAGGCGGACACGCCGATGTGGGACAGCAAGGGCATTGTGAGCTAACAAATGTTGACTGCATGGGACGCGACCGACGGCACTGATGTACAACTAAAAATGGCTGGTGGTACAGGCGATGCCACTCGAATACTAATACTGCCGACACTCAGGGCACAGGGGATCAACACAGAGGGGCCAGTATCCATGTGCTAGCTGTTCTATAACTTTCTTCTGAGGGGCGGCACCAGCACAAAGGGATGGGTGTCGAGGTTGTCACGCAGGGATGTGGGATGGGGGCCACAGCCAGGGATGGCAGGGATGAAGGGCAGGGATGGCGGGGATGGCGGGTGGCTGTGCTAACAAGGATGAAGGCTTTGCAAACAGAGGATGCTACAGCAGACGCTCCGAGTAGCTTTCCTCAACTCAGGACTACAAGTCTATAAACGGCCAGTGCAGCCGCTGCCAGCCGGCCTTGCCTAGAGCAGCATCATGGGAGAGGGCCAGCCTGGGGAGCCCAGCTGGGCAGGCAGATACACTGGGCTGGGCAGCCCGCTGCCGCCGCTGGTGCCGCCGCTGGTGCGGCTGCCGCCGCTGCCGCCGGCGTTCAGCAGCGTCAGCTGGGCTCGCAGCTCGCAGTTCTCCATGGTTGTGTCACGCCAACAGCGGGTCACCTCTGTGGTGAGAATTTGAGGGAGGGAGGCAGGCACAGGCACAGACTCTGAACGTGTACGAGGGGAAGGTGAGGCAACCTTGGAGGGTGTAAGAGGGCGAGGAAACCTTGGAGGTACAGAAGGGTGAGACAATTTCAGGCGGTGTAAGAGGGTGAGGCAATCTTGCAGGGCCTTTTACAAGAGGGTGAGGCAAGACACCTTCAGGGAGCAAGCCAAGCACACAGGGCGGTCCGGGTTTTGAGTTGGCTTTGGATTGCCAGCAACCGGCGTCGTTTCTGCAGCAGGTGGAGGTTTGGCACCATGGGTGGGACGGGTTGGGGGCATGAGAGGCACCCACATCATAAGGAGGCGTGCCAACGCATGCAGACAGTGAGGGTGCAACAGGGAGTCTTGTGATGCTGTTTGTGGATAGTAGATGTATAACTTGGCGCAACTTTCGGCTGCATGGTGCCAAGCTGGCTTGGACTTCAACCCAGCCATGTTTTAAGCCCAGCGCCCCTTCCCGCGTGTACGCATTCCTACACGCCCCAACATTACCTGTGAGGGTGGTCAGCAGGCGTGTGTTGTCTGCCTGCAGCTGCTCCACACTGACGGTCAGATCAGACAGAAGCTCCTGCAGGCACACAGGCAGGAAGCATCCGGCCAAGGAAAATAGAATGAGCACCGAGTGCCTGTGATGTGCTGCTCTGCTTCATAGTCAGATGAGCCAGGTGCTCCTGCAGGCATGATAAATGCAGCTTGTACCACTGCCATGAGTCAGCATGGCAATATATCTACAGTGCACCAGGCGTCTTGTGTGACGATTGGGCGGTTGCCTGGCTCCAGAATCCACGCACGCCTGACGCGGCGCGGGCGCAGGCGCCCAATTGGCACGCACCGTCTTGCGCTGCCGGATGCGACGAGCGCAGTCGCGGTTCTGGATGCGTCGCCGCTCCCGCTTCTGACTGTCGGGCGACAGCAAAGCCAGCAGCTCCTCCTCCCAGTCCTCCAGAGCGCCGGCACCCACGCTGCCGCTGCCCACGCCGCCGCTGCCACCGCAGCCAGCTGCGCCTGACGCCCTCCCTGCTGCTTCCTCGGAGCCTCTTTCGCGGGAACCGTGCCGCTCCGTGTCTGCAAACTGCCCCAAGGGCTCCACGGGGTGGCCGCGGGGCGCGGCCGCTGTGCCTGGCGCCCACTCAAAGTCTTCCGCCTCCGAGTCTCCCTCAATGTAGCTTTGCCTGATCACACGCCTGCTGGCGCGCATGGCGGTGGTGCTGTTGCCGGGCCGCGGTAATGGGAACTCTCGAGCTTTTGTTGTTGTTGGTATGAAAACAGGACGGCGCCGTGATAGGCGCTGTCTCTGTTGAAGATGTGCACTGGGGGCAGCGCTCGCGTCCCAACTGAACTCCCAATTGAACTTTTGGGCGGCGCCAAGCATGCGCAGCAGGTCGGCTGACATCATGACAGAGGGCCGCATGACAGAGGGCCACATTTAAACTTCACCCTGGCAGGCTCTTCTTTTGATGACCTTGGCGCTGCTCGGCTGACGTCTGCACTTTGCACGGCATCCAGGCTGCGGTGACATGTTGCAGGGAGCGGAATCGCGTCTCAGGCGGATGGGGAATGAATCAGTGAGGAGGGAAAAGGGGCGTGTGGCGTATGGAGAGTGTACATGAGGCAAGGGCAAGGCATGGGGTTTGCAGGGTTGAAGCACACAAGCACACAAATGAGGGCACACAATGGAGTTATCAGCGCTTGGCTCTGCCCACGAGAAAGTAGGAAAGTAATAGAATAGGTAGTTTGGGGCTCAGCTGCGACGCTGTCGCACCCAAGGGTATAAAGGGATCTCATTTCATCGCGCTTCTCTGCGCTGATCTACGGGGCCCTGCTCTCGAGCCGCGCTGCGCTGCGGCCGCGCTTTCTGCTGTTGGCACGCACAGCTGTGTGGCCATCCTGAACACCGCTGGCCGCTACGTTGCGTTGCCATGCTGCGCTGCACGCTGCGCTGCCACGCTGCGCTGTTGATGCATCACACTCCAGGATGCCTATGCCGCCTGAGCTGGCTGCTGGTGCCCACACCGCAGGCCACCCAAGCCTTGGCTGCAGGCGCCAGCAGCGCCGGCCTTCGCCTCACGCCAGGGAGCTCAGGCCCAGGCGGTGTGCCAGCAGGGCGGTCAAGAGCAGCAGGAGGATGGCGGTGAGCAGGAGGTGGTGCTGCCCGGAAGCTGCCAGGCGGGCGCGCAGGGGCGAGCCGCGCCGCCAGGCCTGGCCCGGCGATCCGTCCTGGGCAGCAATTTCCTTGATCGTCTCAAGCTCCTCGGCCCAAGACACTGCAGCAAGGCAGGGCAAGGCGGGGTAGAGGTTACAGGGGCGCACAGACCTGGCGAGAGGAAAGCATAATTGGTTCGGAAAGGGTGCCGAGCAGGAGGCGGCCGGGGATCACAGGGACACAGCCATTTGCATGCCCGCTTAGCGTGCCATCCCAGCAGCGCCGCCCAGGTTCCAGCATCAACTTGCACACCAGCAGCGGCCACTGCACACGCCACAAAGCCCATCCCCACCAGACGCCTGGCTGCGCAAAGCTGTCGGGTTGCACAACAGCTAAACGACAATGTGTGCGAAGTACAATGAACTGGCTTGTGAGCTGAGGAAGAAGCATGAGGAAGAAAGCAGGGTCACCTGAGGACTGTCGGCGCAGCGGGTGGGAGCCCAGCACCCCCAGCCTGCGGGCGCAGCTGCCGTCCCCAGACTCTGCAGACTCGGTGCGCCGCAGGCTGCTCTTGCGGGGGGTCAGCCCGCGGTTGGGGGTGCCCCTGCGCACGGCAAGGCAGGGAGGGCGACAGAGCGGGGTGAGCGTGGCGAGCGCAATCAGGGAGGCAGCGAGGGCACGTGGGGGCAGAGGCGGGGGGAGGAAGGGGCGCAGCAGCGGCAGCAGCAGCAACAGCAGGGGGAGGGAGAAGAACACACGCAGTAACAAGCACGGTACACAACAAGGGACCTGCACCGCATCACGCTGCGCGCGCAGCAGGGCCAGACAGCAGTGCGCCGCGAGAGGCGCAAACAAGGGAGGCAGGTTGAAGCACGCGTTGCTCACCTGCTGCAGGGACGCTCGGGCAGGTCTGTGAGTCCATCGCGCCGCCGGGCGCTAGCGGGCATGCGTGGGCTGCTACTGTTGCTGCCCATGCTTCCAGAAGATCCCGAAGATGACAAGCGCCGCAGGTACGTGCGCCCCCGCTGCTGCAGCTGCAGCGGCGGTACGCGCGACGTGCCGCCCTCGCTGCCATCGGCGCCCCGCCGGCCGGGCAGAACCGCGGCCAGCAGGGCAGCGAAACCAGCCACCCCACGGGCCGCGCTGGCTGGGCCGACAGAGACCTGGGGCTGGACGCCAGAGGAGGAGGCAGCGAGGCTGCCGAGGCGGACCAGCGGTGGCAGCGTAGGCGAGGAGCACGGCACGCCCTGCTGCTCCCCACCATCTACCTGCCTCACCGCGTCCGCTGCCGCCTTCGTGCGGGCGGCAGGCACGGCCTCATCCCCGTAGCTGCTGTCCCTGCTGAGAATCATGCCAGCGGGGCTCTGCATGCCCGGGGACCAAGGCACGGCATGGCTGCTGGGGCCCTCCGCCGACGAGGAGGCCGCACGCAGCGGCAGGCCGCACACATCCTGCGCCCCGCCGCCGTGCGCTGCAGGCTGCTGCTGCTGCTGCTCGTATGGGTAGGTGATGCCAGCGGCCCTGGCTGCGTCCTCCATGGAAAGGCGGCTCTTGGAGTCAAAGGGTGAGGGTGGCTGGGCGCTGCGCGCTGTGCCTGCTGCCCGACAGCTGACTGCCCACGGCGAGGCAACGCCATCCTGGCCGTGCTGCTGCTGCTGGGCCTGCTGGGCCTGCTGTGGCTGCTGCTGCTGCTGCTGCTGCTGCTGGGGCTGTTCCCATGGGTGGGGCTGGGGCTGGGGCTGCTCGTTTGGCTGCACCTGCTGCGGCTGCTGCTTGGACGCCAGCTGGCGGCGCGCCCGCGTCACCTCCCTCGGCGACTGGGGCGCCTTGAGAGTGGGGGGCGGCGTATGGGGCACGTCCTCCTCCTCTGCTGTGCACGCTGTGCCGCCCTGCTGTGCATGCTGCGCCACGTCCGCCGGAGCGTCAGACAGAGCGGGCCCGCTGCCCAGGAACGAGGGGCGGTGGAAGAGGGATGCTGCCCCTGCCGCCGTGCCTGCTGCGCTGGGCGCTGCCAGCAGGGCAGGCAGGCCAAGGGGTGTGGTGAGGCTTGTGGTGACGGGCGAGAGGAGGGCGGGGGTGCTGTCGCCGCTGCTGGCAAAGCTGCAGTTGCTCAGGGTGCGCCGCAGGTTGGGCTTGATGGAGGAGCGTCGCTTGGTGAGGAAGGCCACTGTGACTGGAAGGTCTGGGTCCTGGATGCTGCTCAGCACCATCTTGCTGCGGGCAGGCGAAAGAGCAGGTGAAAGAGGGTGAAAGAGCAGGTGAAAGCGGGCAGGCAAGGAAGATCGGATGGTGAGACGGGTGAGGCGGGCGCAGGGCCGGAGGTGATTGCACAGATAGGTAGGCGCAGGAAGCGAACTAGGGTGTGGGGGCGTAAGCAGCAGGCAGGCAGGGAGCTACGCTGGCGATAGGTGGGGTGCAGATTCAATGGGTGCGCTGACACGGAAAGAAGGCATGCACGCAGGCATGCAAGGCTGCTTTGTGGCACAAGCGGCCCGACTGCCCAGCAACCTCCCCAGCAACCTCCACCCACCAACCCCGCACCTGCGCGTGTTTGGGTGCAGCATGGGCATGACGGCGTGCAGCGCCCAGCGCAGCAGCAGCGGCAACTCCAGCAGATGCAGGCGGAACAGGCGGTCCTGGGGGGAGGAAGTGGGACATGGGAAAACGATTGACAAGGGTCAGGGGGCAAGAGGGGACAGTGAGCAGGGAGGCGGACCAGGCGGGTCCTGAGGAAGACAAGAGGCGATGCAAACACGGCGTTGATTATGAGACGGTGAGCACGCACACGAGCAGGTGCAGGCGGAACGCCCCGTCTTGAATACAAGGCAAACAATAGGTTCACACCAGCCCGTCAAGACGCTGCGCAACTGCCACTGCCAACCAATACGACATCCCCAAGTGGCAAGTTCCTGACCTGCCCCACCACCACCCCCGCAGGCACCACCCCCCTGCTTGCACCGACCGGATAGTGCTGGTTCAGCGTGATTGCCAGCCGCTTGAGCAGGCCCATGTGCCGTGTCAGCCCTATGCTGCTGCCGCCCCGGCAGTCCAGCACCACAACCATCTGTGCGAAAAGGGGCAGGGGGTGGGGGAAGGGGGCAGGCAACACAGGGAGTGAGGGGGGGCAGGGGGGGTGAGGGACCTGATGAAGAGGGCAGGGGTCTAAGCTGAGACGGGGCGTTTGAGGGGGACCACCGGAGGCGGACAGAGGGGGCAGGGATGACGGGGGGTGCAAGGTGCAGGGGTGGGCACATAGGATGGGGGAGAGGGGAAGTAGACGCCAAAGAGTTGGGCGTGGCGGAGGTGGGCGGGGAGGGCAGAGGCAAGGCACCAGGCAGGGTATGCACAAAGCGTCGACAGGAAAGGTGTAGGTGGCACAGGGCAGCCCACTTGCCTGCCCTTCCCCTCACCTCGGGTCCACCCGCCCAGCCAGCCAGCCAGCCACCAATCAAGGACCTTCACACCACACGCCGGCTGTCAATCACCCCGCCTGCCCGCTTTCACTACATGCCATGGCTGCTACTCAGCCAGCCGGCCTGCCTGCCAGCCAGCCATCTACACATGCACACACACACCGCCTGCCCGCTTTCACAACACGTTATGGCTGCTACTCAGCCAGCCGGCCTACCAGCCAGCCAGCCAGCCAGCCACACACACACACACAATGCGCCAGCAGCACACCTGCTCCGCTGCGCCCGCTGTGTTGCTGAGGTGGCTGGTCAGCCCTCGGTGCACCAGCGTCAGCAGCGCCAGGGAAAACTCTTCGTAGCGCTCCGGCTTCACCAGCTGCTGCGCACGGCCCAGGCGAGCCAGCAGGATGGGACGCCCGCCTGGGGCGGGGAACATGGGGGGAGGGAGGATGTAGGGCAAAGGGAATGTCGATAAAGCAACAGGCAATTTCCACAATTCGAGACAGCAGGATGGGGCGGCCGCCTGGGGCGGGGAACGTGGGGCGAGGGGTGAGGGGCGGAAGCGGTGGAAATATGCGAAGCAAGAGGCACACTTTCCAAGATATGAGCCAGCAGGATGGGGAGGGGGGAGGGGGACGTGGGGCAACGGCAATGCTACTGAAGCAGCAGGGGAACTGCAGTAAGTGAGCAGCAGCCAGGGGGCTGCCGCCCCATCTCTGCCCTGCTCCACCTAGCCCTGCTGCACCAAGCCCCACCCCACCCTTGGTTGCCCAGCCTCCACCTCCCTTCCTGCCGCCTCTTTCTTCAAAGAAGCGCAAAACTCACTAGCGTCGTACGCCACCAAACGTAACTCACTGCACCAGATACCTCACTGCGCCACAAACTCAATTGGATCGTGCCCACATAACACTTGCATCGTGCCCACCCACTCACTTGCGTCGTGTGCCTTCCACGCCACCAGCCGGTCCCACCGCCGCAGCTCGCGGTCCGTCAAAAAGCGCTGGCGCCCCACCCACTCGGCGGTGTGCACCAGCCGGCTGAAGCCGGCCTCCACGGCGGCGGCGCGTGCCTCGGGAGTTTTGGCCTGCAGGCAGGGAGCGGGGAGCGAGTTGTTGACAGAAGGGTGAGCATGCGACAAGCCACGATGGCGGCAGCGTGCGCCTCGGGCGTTTTGGGGGCCTGCAGACGGGGAGAGCGGGGCGCGTGTAGACAGAAGGGTGCGCAGGCGGGCTAAGTCACGTTCCGATGGCGGCGGCGCATGCCTCGGGCGAATAGGGCCTGCATGCAGGACCAGGGAGAGCGTGCAGGGAGGGCCTGCACGTACCAAGCAGCTGCCTCAACTTTTCGCCCTCATATCTCTTCCCCGCAACTCCAGAGCAGCACCCACCCGGCCACTCACCGCCAGCAGGCCTGACGCCCGGCAGAAGCGCAGCAGCTCTGCGTGGCTGGCATCAAAGCGGTCGGGGCACAGCTCCACACGGTTCTCCTGCACAGCACAGCATGAGTACAGCATGAGCACGGCACAAGCACAGCGTGAGCACAGCCCCAAACGGTTCTCCTTCACAGCACAGCAGGGCGCACAGCACAGGCGCAGCATGAGCAGCTCCGATGAGTTGTGTTCTGCCATAACGACCATAGCACAGCAAAGCGTGGGCAGCATGCATGGGAGCATAGCAGGTCAAGCACCCAAACAAAGCTGCTTCGCTGGCAGCAATGGCGCCATTGCTGGCTGCTGGCGCCAAATGGCCGCCAAGCTGCTGCCAGGGCTGCCAGCTGGCCAACAGCATCCGTTACAACCACGTGCATCGACACACAAGCTGTGCACGCCACGAAAAAACATCAATGAATGAAGACAGGAGGCAAGCACCTGCAGCATGCGGCGCAGCTCTGCAATCTCTCCACAGTACACAGCCGCCCACTCGGCCGCCGTCTGCGGCTGCCGCGCCTCGATGGCAGCACCCAGCGATGCAAACGTCTCCAGCGCCGCCACTGCAGGCAGCAATGTCAGGGCAGGGCAGGGCGGGGTGGGCCGGGGTTTGACATCAGTGCAATGCTGTGCTTGTCCACCTCAGGGTTGGCTCGGGCACAGTGGGCAGGGCAGACCAGGGTTGTGTGGGGTGGGTGGCAAGGCATACTTGGCACAAGGGACGCAGGCAGCCAGGCGGGCAGGCATCCAGGCGGGTAGGCAGGCAGTAGAGCCGCAGCTCGCGGCCTAACGCCAGCGCACGTGCACACACGATAAGCACCAACCGCAAAAACAGCAGCAGCAAGCTGCCCCAAATACATAAAAATACACCGCCTAGCGGGAGCTCGCCCCGCCGTGTCACACAGAAGAAGGCCTGTGGCTAGCACCGACAGAGCAAGGCAGGCCGGGACTCTCCACTCACGGTTGACAGAAGACCTGTGGCGCAGGAGGCGGTGGGCAGGAGGGGCGGCTGCAGGAGCGGCGACCGCCCCCTCTGCCTGCGCCCGCTCGGCCGCCCCCTTGATGGCGGCGTCAGCCNCGAACCCCTGCTCCTGCTGGGCCTGCTGGGCCTGCTGCTGGGCCTGCTGCTGTGCATGCTGGGCCGCCGCTCCCAGCTGGGCGCTGCTGCCGGCGGCGCTGGTGCTGCAGGCCTGCATACGCCAGGCGTGCGGCTCCAACGGCTGCCGCTGCCTTGCCCAGCTGCCCCAGCTCCTTCCCAGCCGGATGCAGCCGGGCAGGCAGCGCGGCACGCAAGTCCAGCCCAGCTCGCGCTGCCACCGCTCCCACTACCGGCGCTGCCATGCCCAGCACGCCCAGCACAGCCGCAGACGCTGGGGACGCTTTGCTCAGCAGCAGCAGCCCGCCTGCCCGTGCGGCCAAGCCAGGCGTCAGGTGCTGTGCTGCCGCCTGCGCCACGACACTGGAAGTGCCTGCAGCGGCACGCCCCAGGCGGCGCACCCGCGTGCGCTGCTGTGCCGCCACAACCTCTGCAGCGGCGGCTGCCTCGGCTGCGGCGGCTGCCTCGGCTGCTGTGACGGCGGCGGCTGCTGCCTCCTCCTCTTCTTTGGAGGGCAGCAGGTGGTGCTTCACTCGCTGGAAGTGTGACTCCACGTCTGCGCATGGGCAGGTGGGCCAAGGCAGTAGGCAGATGATGGAGTGGGCGCTGTGGTGCAGCTGAGCGGGTGAAGTGGGAAAGGAGGGGGGGGCGGGACTGGAGGGGGGCAAGAAGCCCCTGGCTCACAAACTATGGCTGTCTGTTGATGGCCTCGGTGACAAGCACCTGCTGCACCTACCTTCACGACGCCTAGCACTGCGCCTGCAAAGCTCGCCTCCACCCCATCGCCCCGCATGACCTATAGACCTGCCCCTGCACACCCCATCTGCATTTGTCTCCGTCTCCATCCGCGCCTGCATCATCGCCCACTTGCGCCATCCACCGACCTCCCACCCACGCCACCCACCCTGCAGTGGGACGCTGCCACTGCCGGCCACCCAATCCAGCCTGCCGCACCACAGCCTGCCTGTACAGCCACCTGTACAGCCACCTGTACAGCCGCCTGCACAGCCACCCCAACACACCTGCCTGCACCCCAGCCCGCTTGCACCTAGGCGCAGCAACCCCAGCCACCAAGCTGTTGACCAGCACCCACCCGAGTCGCTGTCGCTGTACGCCACCACACGGGGCCGGTCTTCCGCCTCCCGGTCCTGCTCCTCCTCCACCCTCCGCTGCTGCTCCTCGGCCTGCTGCGCCGGCGGGGGCTGCTGCTGCGGCTGCTGCTGCTGCTCACGATCGCGCCCCACCCCAGAAGTGGCGTCCTCCCCTCGCCCCTCCCGCTCCCGCTCTTTTGCACCGGCGCTAGCTGCTGCGGCTGCGGCGGGCGTGGCGGCGGGCGGTGCGGACGGCGGAGCCGCAGCCTCTGCCGGCCGTGGCGGGTGCTTGTGTCGCTCCTCCTCCGCATCTCCCGCAGCGGCCGCCGTCTTGACAGCCTCTTTGGCTATGTCAGCCACGGCGGCTGCCGCCGCCACAAGGCCACGCGGGTGCTTCTTCTCAGCTATGCCCCCACTGGCTGCCTGCTTGGCCGCCTGCTTGGCTGCCTTCTTGGACTGCTCAAGCTTCTGCGCATCCTGCTGCTGCTGCACCTTCTGCGCCTTTTGCTGCACCTCCTGCTGCTGCTGCTGCTGCACCTTCTGCGCCTTGTGCTGCGCCTCCTGCTGCTGCTGTTGCTGCACCTTCTGCGCCTTGTGCTGCGCCTCCTGCTGCTGCTGCACCTTTTGCGCCTTCTGCTGCGCCTCCTGCTGCTGCTGCACCTTCTGCGCCTTCTGCTGCGCCTCCTGCTGCTGTTGCTGCTGCAACTTTTGTGCCTTGAGCTGCGCCTCCTGCTGCTGCTGCTGCTGAGCCTTCTGTGCCTTCTGCGCCTCTTGCTGCTGCTGCTGCAGCTGTGCTTTCTGCTGCTTGGCCTCAGCTGCTTGGCCGCCCCACACGCCCGCCTTCTCCTTCCCCTTCCCAGTTGCCTTGTCGCCGGAACTGACAGGTCGGCGGCCCACAAACCTACAGGGTGCAAGGGCACAAGCAACAAAGCAGTCAGCCTTGTGCGATAAACTGCCGGGCAGCGGCAGCAGGGGCGGGGGCGGGAGCAGCCTAAAGCCCTGGCGACCGCCAGCCGGTTGGGCACCGCATCCAGGAGCGCGCACCATGATGTGATGTTGTCCTGGGAGCGCAGGTCCATAGCTGCTTGGCTCCCAAGCCGCGTAGAGCGTCAGCAACAAACTGCCCGCCTTGATCGCCCCCTAACGGACGGTCAGGCTGGCGCGCGAGAGAAGCTGTGCAGCAGGAGCTAGTTCGGGCCGGGCTGTCAGCACTGCGCCACTGGCCATGTGAGACTGCCGGCACGGGTGTGTCGTCCCTCCAAAGTCGGCAGGCGATGCGTGGGACAAGTGCGGAGGCAGTGCTGGACGACTATGCAGTGATGCAACGGCCGAGCCAGGCAACGGGCAAAATGCGCACAGAAAGTACAGGTGGCGTGGAAGCGCGCAAAAAGACAAGACAGCCTGCACAACTGATTGTGCATGCCGGCGATTGTCTTACACGACACTTTGGGATCTTCAGGCAGCTAGAGCCCACCGGCAGTGCCCGCGCCCCGCGTCCAACTCGTTGTGAAGCACAGCAGCAAAGCCTTCTCACCATGCAGTGTTCCACTGCGCTCGTTCAACAGGCCATGCCGGTTGCCTTTGTGCGCGCCCCAGGTGCGTCCCGCCAACCGCGCTTCGCCTCCTGCCAGCGCTCCGCCCTGCATGCACTTCCAACACCCCCTCTTGGGCTGCTGCGTGCAGGCCACGGTCGCCTGCGTGCCGGCAGGTCGCCCAGCACGGTGTGCATGGTGAGCCCTGCCGCCACTGCTGCCGCCACTTGCTGCCAGCTCTGCCATGCGTCTCTGCGCATCCTTCCGTGTGTCCTGCCTTGTGCACTTTCGGGCCTGCACCCATCCATTTAAATTTATTTCAAGCAGCACGCCACGCGCGCATCAAGCAGGCTCTGCCCCACCTCCGCCCAACTAATCAATTTTGTGCTGCGCCGCCCTGCCCCACACCACCTCGAACTGCTGCCCTCTCCTGCACGCGCACCCCCGCCGTATGTCCACTCTGGCCAACCACATGCACACACGGGTTCAATTCTTCCAACTTGGTTGTGTGGTTGCAAACGACATGCACCCACTGTTTCAGTTCCTTTCAACTTGGTGGTGTGGTTGCGAAACAGCTGTGCACGCCGCTGCCCTGCAGGCGCACCCCCGCCGCGTCGCCAAGGTTGCCAAGCAGATTGAGCGGGAGGTGGGCAACCTGCTGATCACCGACAAGGTGCTGCAGGCGGCTGTGTGCCCGGAGCGGCGGCGCGGCTTTGACGGCGCCCTCTCTGCGCTGGCCAGCGTGACAGAGGTGGCCATCAGCAACGACCTGCAGGTGGCCAAGGTCTACGTCTCCCTCTACAGGTGTGTGGGGGCTGGGCTGGGCTGGGCTGGGCACCTTTCAGGTGAAATAGTGAACAGGTGGGGGTGGGCAGGGCAGGCCAGCTTGTTGAGTGCATGTTGAGTGCATGGATTGAGTGGAAACGGAGGGAATGGGGATGGTGATGAGGCAGGCCACCTTTCAGCTGGCTGGAATGAGTGGAAAGGGAGGGAGTATGTGATGGGCAAGGCAGGGCACCTTGTAGAAGGGAGTGGAAGGAGTGAGCGGACAGTGAGGGAGGAGTGGGGGATGGGCAAGGCAGGCCACCCTTTGGATGGAATGGGTGGAACGCGGGGAAGAGGTGGGGCGTGGGCGTTCGCTGCCCAGCGCAACAGAAGGTGCGTTGGGCAACGAGGTGCAGGCAGTCAACGGGTTCCCTCCACCGGTGGCTGAGCTGTGGAGCTTTGCATGAGAGCTGGGGCTGGGTGGCGAGGTGTATGAGCGGTGATTGGCAACAATATTCAGGTGGCTAAGACCCCCACAGCAATGGTGTTGGCGATGCAGGTCAAGTGCTGCTGCTGCCATGCCATGCCACGCCATCCAAACGCACCTGTCCATACTTTCCCACCCCATGCCCAACCCGCAGCGATGATGTGGGCAAGGCGGCGGCCATGGAGGGGCTGCAGCGGCTGGAGGGGTATGTGAGGAAGCACATTGGCAAGCAGGTGAGCTTGTTGTTCCGATTGAAGGGTCGGACGCTGCGCCTTTAACACTCTTCTTGCGGGGCGGCCCTGAGCGTTTGGTGCCCACTCCTCCCGACCCTGTCACCTCCACCCGATCACCCCCACCTCCACCCGACCTGCTGCCCCTCACTTGTACGCCCAACCACCCAACCGCCATGCCTCAACGCCCACACCACTGCACCTGCTGCCTCTCAACCCACCTGCTGCCCTTCACCCATGTGCCTCCTCGCCGGCCTTCGCCCAACCCGCCCGCAGATCCGCCTGCGCCTGACCCCCGAGATCCGGTTTATTCGGGACGACTCCATTGAGCGGTCGGAGCGCATCTTCAAGCTGCTGGACCAGGTGGGGCTAGGGTAAAAACTTTGGCCTTCATCTGATTGGAAGGCAGGGGCGGGTGGAAGAGACACCGAGGGCTGCGTGCACCTTGTTTAGTGTAAGAGAAATGGGCAAGCGGAATGGGCAAGCGGCGGTTGGAAAATAGTTTTTGGCCTTTTGGACAGGTGGCAGCTGTGGCAGTGCATCGTGTCTCGAGGGGAATAAGAGTCGGACGTGGCTGAGGCCAGGCGCGCCTAGGCGTGGTTGGAACGTATGCTCGCTGCAGCTGTGCCACGCAGGTGCAGGACTTGCGGTGCAGAGGAGGGCACGCAGCACACACTGGTAGAGAGACGCCGCGGGAGCATGGCACAGCAGCACAGCAAAACAACAGGCATGCCGACGCCCCTGCCCCCGTCCCTTGGCACACCGTCCCCTTACCCTCCCCTGCTTAAGTTAAGCTTAAGCTTGACCCTGCTTTCGTCTGGCGCAGGTTAAGAAGATTGAGGCCGGCGAGTTGGAGCCGCCGCCGCTAGCGTTTTATGGGGAGGAGGAGGATGAGGAGTATGAGACGGATGAGGAGGAGGAGTGGGAGGAGCCAGGTGAGGGGTCGGGCAGAGGGGCTGGGTGGTGGAAAGCGGGAGGAGGGGGAGGGGTTGGAGTAGGAGCGGCAGGGGCAGGTAGAGCACGAGTGATGGGGACGAGAGGGAAGAGGAAGGTGAGGGGCAGGCAGAGGGGCTGGGTGTTGAGAGTACGAGGAGCAGGGGGGGGGGGCGGGGAACGGGGCTGTAGGAGGGAATGCGAGGGGCTGCCACCGCTTTCCCACCCTCAGCCGCGGCCCCGCATGCAGTGCGCCTTCCCGCCTGCTTTGCATGCATTGCCTGCCCCGCCTAGCCTAACCGCCTGCCCTGCCCCGCCTGCCTGCCTGCCCTGCTGCCCTGCAGCCAGCTTTGCGACTGTTGACCTCGGCATGTTTGGTCAGGAGCATGAGAAGCCGGCAGCCTCCTCAAGCGGCAGGCCTGGGGCAGCAGCAGGCGCAGCAGCAGCGGCAGGCGGCGCCCCCGGGCGCGGCAAGCAGCAGCAGCAGCGCGGCGGCGGCGGCAAGCAGCAGCAGGCGGCGGCGGGGCAGCAGCGGGGGAGCAAGGGAGGAGATGATCCAAAGGGGGTGGAGGGGGAGGATGATTTTGAGGAAATGCTTGCGGCTTTCAAGTCACAGGTGGAGACACGCAAGCGGCAGTGACGGCTGCGCGCGGCGGCCATGCATCCCGCTAGCTAGGGTTACATTCCAATATACATGTGTTCTTCTTCCTCTTCAATTTCTCAGTTTGTGTGCTCCCATCTCATGCCCATACCTGGCCATACAATGCAATTTGCCGCCTTTGTACATGGCCTGCAACGCTCTGGCACCAGACGCGGGGGAGCAGCCTGGCAGCAAGAAGTGCGGCGGCTGCCGCGTTGCTCGTTACTGCAGCGCTGATTGTGCTGCAACCGGCTGGCGGCTGGGCCACTGTCGCGTGTGCGCAGCACTGGCAGCGGAGCGGGCGGCACGGCAGGCAAAGCGGGAGGCATAATAGGACGCCCCAGCCTCCCCGCCTGCAATTGTGTACTCTTCTGCAACGGTGGGCCATGTCTGTACTCGGCACACTGGCTTGCGACTCCCTTTAAACAACAAGGGGGAAAGCAGGCAGGCAACCGTGTGCTGACGTGTGCGGCAGCAGCTGGGCGGTTCATGGTGGCCGCTGAAGGGCCTCCCTGATGCCAGGGCCTGCTCTCCGAGCCGTGTATGGGCAGTGAGTGTGGGATGGGAGCATCAAGGGAAATACACTTGCTTCCAGAATCACTAGTTGTAAGCAAGCTGTGCGTCATGCAGACATTTCTTCAGCTGTTTTCGTCAGTCTCTTGCTGGTACAAACATCACCAGCCGCCGTGGGCTTCCCAACCGACAGCACTGGCGGTCTTGAGCAAACAGTATTATGGGGATGCTTTGTTCATGTCCCAAGGCGGGCTGTGCATGTGCTGGTGCATGCAGAGCCATTTGGGTAGGCAAGTGTTACCAAGCTGCCGCCCACCGCCGCTCCTGCTGGCCGCGCTGGGGCGGCTACCGCTGGGGCTAGGGATAAAGGCCCCCCCCGCATGCGAGCGCTAAGGTGCATCTGATCATGGAGAGCGTGCTGCAGGCTCTCGACGGTCTGTGTGCCCTGCTTTCGGCCACGCCTTCGCGGGCCTTGCCGCAGGCCGACGCTTTCAAGGCGCGCGTTGTTGAGTTCTCCGACGCATGGGGCGAACCAGATCCGCAAGTCTTTGCGGACAGAGTCACAGGCGCGCAGCGAGTGGCCGCCGCCAGGTGCGCCGCCGCCGCGCATCACGTGCCCTGCCGCCACCGTTGCACATGAGGGTGCCCTAGTTACTGCGCTAGCACCCGCCCCAGTGTGTATGCCTGCCGGCTTTCCGTGGGCACCCTGGCGCAGCTCTCTGGCGCGGCTGGGCCGGTTGCTGCTGGCGCTGGACGCGCAGCTGAGGCGGGTGCTGCTGCGCTCGCCAGCACCCACGACAGGGTCGGTGCTGGTCGATGCTGTGGATGCGCTGCGGGTTGCTGCTGACATTTGCAACACAATCGAGCTCCAGGAATGCGGCGAGGGCCCGTCCGAGGTGCTGAGCGCGGCGCCTCTGATCCTGGGCAGCGGTCGGGCGGCGCTCCAAGCAGCCTGCTCCCGTGGCAGCGGCGACTGGTTGCAGCCTGACCTGCTCTCGGTGCTGTTGCGTAATCAGCTGAATGCGGCATATGCCATGCTGAAGCTGCTGCCCACCTGCTGCGATGACAGCCCTGACGTATGGCACTGCGCACGCCGCGTGTTTAGGCCGGCAGACACGTTACGCTGGCTCACAGAGGTCACCAAGTTCTGTCAAGTGGAGGCACGCCACTCTGGTATGTGCCTCGCTAATGAAGCCTG
>JTEE01000235.1:451684-463884 GCA_002896455.3 Chlorella sp. ArM0029B | reverse complement strand
GCTTGCCTTGGCCGCCTTGCTTCGCCGCCTGCTTGTTCCCTGCTGCGCTGGCCTGTCCACACCTCCGCACCTGCCCACCTGCCCACGTGCCCAACCGCCCACCCGCCCACATGCCTGCCTGTGCTGTGCTGGCAACTGGCGGGGGCTGCACAGGGCGCGCCTGAGCAAGGGTGAGCGCACCTTGCTTTCCTTCATTCCCTTCCCACTGCCCTCCCTCTGCCTCCAGATGGGCATCACGTCACGCCATCTGCCCGAGCGTGCTGGCTGTTCAGCGCGGTGCTCAGCCTGCTGCTGTCTGCAGGCGCGCTGGGCGAGGTGCAGGCGGCAGTGACAGCCGACACCAGCCTGCAGCGCAGCCTGGTGCAGCTGCTGGCGGGGCACGTGCTGCCCATCACCGCCCCTCTTGCCGAGGCTGCAGCCCAGCGGGAGGCCGGGGCGGCTGCGTCACGGGGGGCAGCAGCTGCAGCCGCGTCAGGGGCAGTGGCAGCAGCGGCAGGCGGAGCGGCAGCGCGTCTAGCGGGCGCAGATGAGGAGGAACCAGAGATCTCACCGCTCAGCTCCATGTGGCACATGTTCTACTGGGCTTCCTTCGCCCTGCGAGCAGCCTGCCTGCGCCCGTCCCTGCGCCAGCACCTACGCAACCCGCAGCAGCGGGCCGCGCTGCAGAAGCTGGCCGAGGAGGTGGCGGTGGCGATGCCGGTGGCCTGCTCGGATCGGCAGCGGGACGATGCACATTATGGGGCATGGATCGAGGCGCTCAGCCTGCTGCAGCTGTCGTTGGATGCGTTGCACTGGCAGCGGCCAGCACTCAACCTCAACGCCGCCACCGCGGCACACATCTCGGCTGCCAGGGCAGTTGTCCGGCAGCTGCCCAGCCTGTCGGCTGCTGCGCGGGCCAACCACGGCAGCAACCCGCGGCTCTCCAATGCGTTTTGCTACGTTCTGCACGGCCTGGGCGGCAGTTTGGCCAGCCTGGGCTGCAGCTGCAGCAGCCAGGAGGAAGCTGTGGCGCTGGTGGGTGCTGCCAACAGCGCGCTGCGCCTGCTGCCGCTGCTGCTGGGGGATGGCGAGGATGCACGGGATGAAGAGCTTCTTTCCTGCGCGGGGGCACAACGGCTGGCGGTCAGGCTAGTCGATTTTTACAGCACCAGCCTTGGTTGGCTGGAGCGGTGGACAGAACAGGCAGAGGAGGAGGCGGCAGCAGGCAGCGCCAGCTGCAGCGAGGAGGGCAGCAGCCAGGCAGCGGGGCGGGCACCGCTGCATCGGACGGCCGCACCCCTGGCGGCAGCTGCCCGCCAGCTGCTCGTCACCGGCGGGCGCCTCGTGTTCTGGACAGCATCAGCGGCACCAGAGCAGCGCCAGCGCTGGCCGCTCTTCCTGCACCACTCTGGCGACCACCTGGGACTGCTTGTTCGTCTGGCTGTAGTGCTCTGTAAGTTGCAGGGCAGCTCAGCGGGCGCACCAGAGGAGGAGGAGGGCGCGGCAGTGCATATTGCAGCAGGCAGGTGAGCTCCTCTCCCCACTGCCTCGCCGCCTATGAACACAACAACCTTAGTGAGGGCACTTGCGCTGGGCTGTGTGGCGCTGTGCTGTGCTGCGCCAAGCTGTCTCTGTTGGACCGCTTGAGCCCAGCTCCTGACACGTGCCTCCCCCTCGTGGCCCTGCACCCATGCAGGCAGCGCATGGCGGCTGCCTCGCTGCTTAGAGAGGCTGCGTATGCGGCCTGCGACCCGGGCCGTCGGACTGGCCATGGCGACGAGCCAAGCCACATTTCCGCTGCCCTTCAGTTGGCAGATGTGGTTGCCTTGAACTCTCTGCACGTGCACGCCCTGCAGCCTCAGCTGCTGCAGTGGCTGGCCGAGCATGCCAAGGCAGCGGTAAGCAGGACTTTATTAGGCTCTGCACGCTGCCATCGCTGGCGCCTGTGCTGCTGCTGCTGATGCTGCTGCATGTTCTTTGTCCGCCGCTGCTGCCAGTGCCCGTGTCAGTGCCAGCTCGCAGGAAGTGGCCTGCCTGCCTGCCCGCATGCCTGCCTGCCTGTTTGCCTGCCCGCCTGCCCGCATGCCTGCCTGCCCGCCTGCCCACCTGCCTGCCTGCGTGAACAATGTCTGCCCAGCTGCATGCGCCCTCTGGCTGCAGATGGCTGATGAGTCAGCGCCAGCAGGGCACGCTGTGACCGTGTCTGTCAGCATTCTAGGCACCACGGGTTCCTGCCCACGCACCGTGGCCGGGCTGGTGGAGCACGGCCTGCTGGCGGCGGTGCTGGAGCTGCCTGCCTGCTCAGGCCCCGCGGATTGCACATCGGCTTGTGAGGCCGAAAAGGTGAGGCACTTGCGCATGGAAGATGAAAGGGGAAGGCGCGCATTTAGGGCCATCCCCCGGCGGCACCGCGTGTGCGCACCTCAACGCTGTGGGCAGGGCAGTGCCCGTGGGGCTGGTTGCAAGCTGGCCGGCTCAAGTGCGGAATTTGCCTGCAGCTTGCTAGTCACGACGGTGCTCCTTTGTTTGTTTTTCAAAGCTGTTGTACCTTTTGTCTTTCTCACGAGATGGCTGGCTCGATGCCAGCAACTGCTCCGACTTACGACCATGCTCCTGCACTTTCAACACGTGTCTTGTAGGTCACCCTTCTGGCCACGCTGGCTGTGAGCGCTGTCAAGTCACTGCAGGCAGAGGCAGAGAGGCTGGCCGAGGATGGGGAGGCGAGTGACGGCGTGCGCCAGCTGGCGGGTCAGGCCGCACAGGAGCTGCAGGGGCTGCTGCCAGGGCTTGCTGAGCCCGCTGTGCAGCAGCTGGGGCAGCTGCGGGAGTGCCTGCCGCAAGTGGAGGAGGCAGCCCGMCTGCTGCMGCAGGCCTGGCAGGCGGWMGGGCCTGGACAGCTGGCAGAGGCACGGCGGGAGGTGGCACTGGCCGCTGCCACGCGGTGCTGCGCCTACCTGCGCTGCCCCAACCTGGGCGCCCCCGGCGGCCCGGATGCGGGGCAGCAGCCCGGCGGCAAGCGATGCTCGATGTGCCTCACCGCTCGGTACTGCGATGCCACCTGCCAACGTGCGGACTGGCGGCTGGGACACAAGCCTGGGTGTGCAGCGCTGGGGTCGGAGCGGGCGGCGGGGCGAGCAGCGCGGCAGGCGGAGCGGGCGGCACAGCAGGAGGCATAGCCGGGGCGCAACACACTTTGGTACCCCTTTTGTACAAGTACATCCTGGTTGTACCAGCTGGTAACCTCTGTGCCTGGCGCTTGATGCGCCGCTTATGCATTGTTCCCTTGAGCGCCTTTTCACGCAGCATCGCAGTGTTTAGTGACCGCACACCCCATGCTGCAGCCTGCACCTGCCTGTAAATGTGTACTCCGCAGCGACCGTGGTCGACAGAAGCATGTATCCCGCATATTTGCCTTGTAGCTCCTTTTATACATTACACAGGGCGGTGTATCTTTCACATCCTGAGATGGTGTGCATATGCACAGCTGCATGCAGAGCCATGTTACAGAGCCACTGCGCCACACCCGCTCCTGCTGGGCACGCTGGGGCGGCGACCCCTGGGCTATGAATCAAGCGTCAACCCGCTTTCCAGAACGTCTAGTGTGCATCTTAGCATGGAGAGCGTGCTGCAGGCTCTCGATGGTCTGTGTGCCGTGCTCTCGGCAAGGCCCGGGGCCTTGCCGCAGGCCGACCCTTTCAAGGCGCGCGTTATCGAGTTCGCCACGGCATGGGGCGTTCGAGAGCCGCAGTTCCGTGCGGACAGCGTCACAGCCACGCAGCGTGTTCAGGCCGCCAGGTGCGCCGCCGTGGCCGCCACCAGCGCCGCGTTGTGCACATGCCAAGCGCGCTGCCACTGCACAGCAGTGTGCCCATGCTGGTCTGCCATCCGCCTCAATGCCATCCATGCACGCACTCGTGGTCCTGGCACACCCTGGTGCAGCTCTCTGGCGCGGCTGGGCCGGTTGCTGCTGGCGCTGGATTCGCAGCTGAGGCGGGCGCTGCTGCGGGGGCTAGCACCCGCCACAGTGTCAGTGCTGTTTCAAGCGCTGGGTGCGCTGCAGGCTGCATCTGACATGTGCTGCACCATTGAACTCCACGCATGCGGCGAGGGGCCGCCTGAGGTGGTCAGCGCGGCGGCTCTGATTCTGGGCAGCGGGCGTGCGGCGCTCCAGGCAGCTTGCTCCCGCGGCAGAATCGCCAACCTGGAGCCTGAGCGGCTGGCAGAGCTGTTGCATGCTCAGCTGAATGCAGCATATGCCATCCTGAAGCTGCTGCCCACCTGCTGCGATGACAGCCCTGACGTATGGCACTGCGCACGCCGCGTGTTTAGGCCGGCAGACACTTCACGCTGGCTCACAGAGGTCACCCAACTCTGCCACCTAGAAGCAGAAGCGCAACCCTCTGGTATGCGCGCTTTGGTAGTGAAGCTTGCACGCATGCCCGCCTGCTCGCCACGCCTGCCCGCCCACTCCTGCCCACCTGCCCACCCGCTCCGCCTGCCTGTCTGGCTGTACTATGCTGGCAACTGGTGGGGGCTGGCTGTCCTGGTGCCAGGGCAGAGTGCCTTCTTGGGCAGGGCTGAGCGTACCGCGCTCCCTCCCCACTGGCCTGCCTCTGCCTGGCAGGCACGGCGGGTGAGCGTGGCGTCGTACAAAGAGGCCGAGCGTGTTGGAAATACAGCGCGGTGCTCGACCTGCTGCTGTCAGCGCATGCTTTGGGTGAGGTGCAGGCGGCGGTGGCAGCCGACACCGGCCTGCAGCGCAGCCTGGTGCAGCTGCTGGTGGGTCACGTGCTGCCCAGCACCGCCCCGGCAGCCAGGGCCACTGCGCAGCAGGAAGCAGGCGCAGCTGCGTCATCGGGGGCGGCAGAGGCAGCCGTGGCAGGGGCAGGGGCAGGGACAGAAGGCGGATCAGCAGCAGCAGGGCAAGCAAGCATAGATGAGGACCTGCGGCTCTTGCTCTACTGGGCTTCTTCTGCATTGCGAACCAAGTGCTTGCAGCCTGCCGTGCACCAGCACCTGCGCAACCCGCAGCAGCGCGCCGCGCTGCAGCAGCTGGCAGACCAGCTGTCGGTCGGGTTGCCCACAGCCTGCGCAGAGCAGCAGCGGAGCGATGCATTCTACGGAGCATGGACTGAAGCGTTGGCGCTCTTGAAGCTGTCGGTCAATGCTCTGGCCTGGCAGCGCCCTGCACCCACCAGCAGCGCCGTCACCGCAGCACAACGCTCCGCTGCCTGGGCAGTTGTTCGGCTGCTGCCCAGCCTGTCGGAGGCGGTGCGGTCCATGCACGGCAGCGACCTGTCAGTCTCCCTGGACCTTTGCCTTGCCCTCAACAGCGTGGCAAGCGCCGTGATGGGCGCAGAGGGCAGCTTGGGGGGCAGCCTGGGCAGCCAAGGGGAAGCTTCCACGCTGCTGGCGGCTGCTGACGGCGCGCTGCGCCTGCTGCCGTTGCTGCTGGGGGGCGGGCCAGTGTCCACAGAGGGGACTCCAGGCGACAGCGCGCAGCAGCAGGTGCACGCGGGGCTTGAGGAAGTGCATCGGCAGATGGCGGCACTGATGGTCTGGCTGTACTCCACCGGCATTGTTTTGCTGGAGAGATGGGCGAACCAGGCAGAGGAGGAGGAGGCATCGGGCAGGGGCTGCTGCAGTGCAGAGTGCCCCAGCCAGGCAACGGGGCCTTCAGCGCTGCATCACAAGGCAGCAACACTACCCCTGGTAGCAGCTGCCCGGCAGCTGCTTGTCACCGGCGGGCGCCTCGTGTTCTGGGCAGCAGCAGCGGACGCAGAGCAGCGGCAGCGCTGGCCGCCTTCTCTGTGCCACCGTGGCATCCCATTGGCGCTGCTCATTCAGCTGGCTGAAGTGCTCTGCAAGCTGCAAGGCACGCTCGTGGGCGCACCTGGGGAGCAGGGTGCGGCAGGGATTCTTTCTGCAGCCAGGTGGGCCCTTGCCTCAACAGCTGCGCTGCTTAGTGTTCCGTGCTGGGCTGTGTATTGCTTTGCTGCAAGTGGTGTGGTAATTTGCTGCAAGTGGTGCTGCACTGCTTCAGCGCAGCACCTGGTGCTGGCCTTCCCTCATGGACCTGCATTCAGGCAGCGTGAGGCGGCTGCCTCGCTGTACCCCACGGGCTCTGTTGCACCTCTGGGTCGTCAATGACGTGACACGTGACCGTCCCTCCTGCCCCTGCACCCATGCAGGCAGCGCGAGGCGGCTGCCTCGCTGGTCCGCGAGGCTGCCTGTGCGACCTATGCTCCCTCCCACTTGGCTGGCCCCAGTGACGAGACACCTCCCAAGCTGACTGCCTTTCAGCTGGCGGGTGTGGTTGCCACCGACCCTCTGCGTGTGCACGCCCTGCACCCAGAGCTGCTGCAGTGGCTGGCCGAGCATGCCAAGGCAGCGGTAAGCAGCTGCCCATAACAAGTGACTGCGTGCAGGTTGTGCGCACTTGGTAGCCGCACATCTGATGCATGTGCTGCTGCGGCTGCTGCTGCTGGGGCGGCCGATGCCCCACCGTACGCGTGCCGTTCCCGTCTGGGCTGCCGGGTTGGGTCGCCCGTTAGGCAGCCACTGGCCTGCCTGCCTTCCCGCTCCCGCGCCGGAGCGATTGCATGCCCAATGGCATCCCAACAGCGGGCGGCTTGCTTGACCTTTCCTGTGCAGTTCGCTGATGAGGCCATGTCACCTGGGGATGCCTTGAACCTGTCAAACTGTATTTGGGGCGCTCCGGCCTCCTGCCCCCGCACCGTGGCTGGGCTGGTGGAGCACGGCCTGATGGCGGCGGCGCTGGCGCTGCCTGCCTGCTCAGGCCCGGCGGGCTGCCTGGAGACGTGTGACGCTGGAAAGGTGAGGCAGCTGCGATAGATGGGGAGATGGGCGGGGGAGGGCAGGCATCGAAGCCCATCCCCTGGCCGCAGCGTGTACCCACATTCACCGCTGTGCAAAGTGCTGGTGTCCTAGACACGACTGGACTGCTTTCAGCAAGGTGCACTGCTCATTAGTACGACCACGCCCTTGTGCTGTCACTGCTTGCTCGTTGTAACTTAATCACGAGATGGCTGGCTTGATACCAGCAACTGCTCCAACTACTTGCGACCATGCCCCTGCACTTTCAATGCTTGGCGTGTAGGTCACCCTTCTGGCCACGCTGGCTGTGAGCGCTGTCAAGTCACTGCAGGCAGAGGCAGAGAGGCTGGCCGAGGATGGGGAGGCGAGTGACGGCGTGCGCCAGCTGGCGGGTCAGGCCGCACAGGAGCTGCAGGGGCTGCTGCCAGGGCTTGCTGAGCCCGCTGTGCAGCAGCTGGGGCAGCTGCGGGAGTGCCTGCCGCAAGTGGAGGAGGCAGCCCGCCTGCTGCAGCAGGCCTGGCAGGCGGTCGGCCAGCAGGAGCAGGCGGGGGCACGGCGGGAGGTGGCACTGGCCGCTGCCACGCGGTGCTGCGCCTACCTGCGCTGCCCCAACCTGGGCGCCCCCGGCGGCCCGGACGCAGGGCAGCAGCCCGGCGGCAAGCGATGCTCGGTGTGCCTCACCGCTCGGTACTGCGATGCCACCTGCCAACGTGCAGACTGGCGGCTGGGACACAAGCCTGGGTGTGCAGCGCTGGGGGCGGAGCGGGCGGCGCGACAGGCGGCGCGGCAGGCGGCACGGGCGGCGGAGCGGGAGGCACAGCATGCTGCTTAGCAAGGGCACGACCACTGCAATACACCTCTGTACAATCACATCCTGGTTGGTGGCATGTCCGCCAATCTGTCCTGCAATCTCCGTATTGCCTGCTGCTTGCTTCTTTGCTATTGCAAACATGGTTTCCCTTCCCGAGTGCCTTCCAATGCCGCATTGCAGTGTCAGTGACCACACACACCTGACTGCAGCGTGCACCTACTTTACAACAGCATGGGTGACAGGAGGAAAGACAGGCAGGCAGGCAGCAGGGTCAGATGTGTATGGGGCACAGCAGCGGTACATTGCAAGCCTGCATGTTTGCAGGCAGGTGAGAGGCATATGCAAATGTGCATGAAGCATCACAGCAAGACACAGGGAGGCTTCATGCAGGCAGGCAGGAAGCTGGGGCAAGCCGCCTGGCGGTGCTAAGTGTACAGGGGTACTAAGTGTATATGAACATGCAGGCGGGTGGCTGTGGCAACGGTGACTAGGCTAGGAGTGTGATTGACACACAGTTTAGCACCTTCCGCTGGGGCATGGGCCCCGGGGGACGTGATGTGAGTTTGTTTGGTGACTGCGCTGCAGGGCCGTCCTGCGCGCGTCGGCTGGGCTGGGTTGGGCTGGGCTGAGTGGCTGTCCTAGGGAGGTGAGCTGGGCTGACTAGGGCTGCTTGGTGTGACAAGCACCAGGCTGGCACTGTGAGCCGTGACTGGCCGTGCCAGGCCGTGACAGGTCGCGACAGGCTGCACACGCCATGACAGGCTGTGGCACGTCAGGGCCATGAAGGTGGAGGCATGGCCATGCTCCCCATACCGCTGGCCCGCTGGCGTGCCTCAACATCGGACGCTCTGCCCCCGACTGCCACACGAGCAGAGGGCACAGCCAGGGCGGGCCATGCCCCGCCCCGCCCTGCCCCTATGCCGGGCAGCCCTGTGCCTTGGCTCGTGCCCGGGCCTGGGCCGCTGGCTGGCGCATCCAGAAGGAAAGCGGGGCGGCTGCCAGGTGGCGCAGCACCTCAAAAACCGTGTCTCGTGGCAGCCCCTGCAGCGGGCTGCTGCTGCTGCTGCCGATGCTGTCGCCTTTGGTCGCAGCACCCGTGCCACTGAGCAAGCCCAGGACGTCTTGCGGCAGGCCTTCTGCCATAGCGCCGCCGCTGCTGTCGCCGCTGCTGCCGCTGCGAGCGCTGTGGCCCTCGCCGCCAGCGGTGCCGCCGGCTGTGCCGCAGCCGCCGCTGCCGCTGTGGTCCGTGCTGTGGTCCATGCTGTGGTCCGTGCTGTGGTCCGTCTCGCTGCCGCCACTGCGCTCGTCGCTGGCGCCTTCCAAACGAACCAGTTCCGAGAAAAGCCATTCCATGTTACCTTCCAACAACTCCTCCGTAAAGATGCTCCCCTCACGAAGCACCAGCTGCTGCTTGCCGCTGGCGCCTGCCAGCAGGCGGCGGTTGGCCAGCAGCAGCGCGCGCGCCGTGTGCTTGAAGGCTGGCGGGAAGAAAGTGTGGCGGGCGGGCGACCAGCGCTGGGCGGGCGGGGCGGCGGCAAGCACAACAGACCTGCAGGCAACAGCCGGGGCAGAGAACAGTGGTCGATGGGGGCATGGCATGGCTGCCCTGCCTGCCTGCCTGCCCGCCCGCTCAAAACAACGATATGTTATAGCACCGCCATAACTGCTGTTATCTGCAGCAGTGAGCGGCATCATCAGCCGCAGCGCACAGCTGGCGGCGCCAGCTGGCATGGCGGCGAATTGAATCGCCGCTGCCTCCTCTACCGCCCCATTCTGTGCGGTTTCGTCGGATCTGTTCCCCCTTGCCAGCCAACTTTTTCTTGTTGGCAGGATTTGTTTGCGTCCCCATTCTGCCGCAGTGCATGAATTCATTACTAGCTGCGGCTGGGCCGCCCGCCGCATGTGTAACATGGGCGGGCACTTCTGTGCCGACACCGCCCCTACCGTGAGCAGCAGCAGATAACAACAGAACACAGCATGGGCGCAGGTGTAGCTTGGGCGCTCCTTTTACGCCTGCTGGACCAGTACTTCTGGCCTCGCGCTCCACAGCACGCATCTGCCCGCCCCCCAAATGCACCCTGTCCACCCCAATCACCTGCAGGGCCTGACCCCGCACCCGGCGCCGACGCACACACCGGCCCACGATTTTTGCAATCTTAACTCAGATCATCATCTAAAAGTTGAAAGAGAATCAACATGCACCTTGTCTCAAAACCAACACTCACACACACACACACACACTCCAGATGCCTTAGACACCGGCTCACTTGCAGGGGCTGGTCTCGAGTGTGTCCAAAAGGTCTGCGCATATGCCCACCGCCGCCAGACGCTCCGCCTGCAGCACACCCGACAGCTCAGCGCCGCCCGCCAGCTGCACAGCCAGGCATGGAGAGAGATGGGCGCAGTTGTGCTTGTGAGGTGCAGTGCTGCTCGTAAGGATCAGCTGAGGCAGGTTGAGCAAGCAAGCATGCCGCAGGACGGCACCCAGCTGGGTTGCGCGCCGCTGACCGGCACACAGGAGTGCCTGCATCCTCCCTCCACCACACGCCCCTGCCTGCTGCACTTCTTGCCTCGCAACCGTCCGGATCTTGCCCCTGCCCCCCTGGCCCCCTGCCCCCCTGTTGGCTTCCTCAACACCAAGCCCTCGGGCTGTAGTCTTCTTCATCTTCTTCTTCCTCAACCTCACCGCACCTGGCCCGAGCTATCCGCCTTAAGGCTTCACTGCCGGGTGGCCCCTCCCCTCCCCTCACCATCAACACGCATGCCAACACCTCCGGAAGAATCACATGAAAGCCTCCCCAACACCAAAACAGCATCTGGCCCGAGGCATCCGCCTTGGCCTTCAGTGCCGGGCTGTCCCGCCACCCCCTCACCATCAATTGTTTTGCCCCAAACAGATACAGATACAAGAGCCTCCCAAACACCAAAACCGCACCTGGCCCGAGCCATCCGCCTTGGGCTCCAGCCACCCCTTCCCATCCAACCCACGGTTCACCCACTTCCCGCAGACCGAAAGACTCCCTAACCAATACGCAACAAAAAGTGCCTCGCCCCCGACCCCAACCCCATACTTGGGCTGGGCAACCTCACCTGGCCCGAGCCATCCGCCTTGGGCCTGAGTGCCGGGTGGTCTAGCAGCGCGGCCACGATGGAGCGGCAGGCGGCGGGGGGCGGGGCCGCGCCTGGCTGCGCCTGCTGCTGGCGCCAGGCGTCCAGCAGGGGCTCCAGGGACGCGTCGTCGCTGGGGTGGGTGGCGGAGGAGTAGAAGTAAAAGCTGCGGGCCTGCATGAGATAGGGTGGAAGCGAGAGGGTGAAAGTGGGGCGTGTGACGTTGGTTGTCAGAACGGGCGCGACAGCCGCAGCATGGCTGGCAGAGGGGTGGAAGCTGTGATTGCGGGCCTGCGTGTCGTGGGCAGGGGGGGGTGAATGGGGTCGGTGCAGCAGGAGACTGTATGGGTTTTGGTTACCGGAACGGGGGCGGCAGCCAGAGCATGGGTGGTGGAGGAGTAGCAGTGCAAGTTGCGGGCCTGCGAGTGGTGTGGGGAGGGGGGATAGCATGGGGTTGGTGGAGCAAGGGGCGGCGCGTAATTGATTGTCACATGGGGCGCGTTTTCTCGGGCATGGTGCCTGAGGGGGGAGTAGGAGTTGCGGGCTTGTGTGCGGTGCGGGTGAAAGACAGGGGGTGCAAAGGGGGGTGCAAAGAGGTGGGTGTGTGGTTGGTTGTCGGAGAACCCGGCCCGGGCTGGTCGCCTTAAACAATTCACTTTTAGTGACAGTAAACGGCAGCAGGCTACCAAAACGAGCAGAGACCTGGGAGCTCCAGTCCCTGCTGCACCCTCACCTGCACACTTGCACTGCCCAGCACCACACGCCATGCACAGCACGCCACAGTGCTCGCAGTTGCCTCGCCACTCTCCCCAGAACCACACTTGTAAATCCCCAGGTGCACACTCCCCAAACGTGCCCTAATCCATCCCATCCCACTCGGCCTCTAAAGCCGACATGGCCTCTGCCCACCCCAGCTGCCCGCCCGGGCCAGCAACCGTGACCCCCCTTGCTTGCACTCACCGCCTCCGACATGGCCTCTGCCCACCCCAGCTGCTCCAGGCTGTGGGGGCCCGCCGGGGGCGCCGACAGCTCAAACAGCAGCGCCGCCTCCTCCAGGGCACCTGCTCGGTTGGGTAAGTGCGGGGTGAAAAAGCGGGTTGTGGGGGAGGGAAGAACAAGGGCACTGAGGAAGGGGCCAGCAGGGTGTTTGGGGAGGGGCAGCATGCAGAACGAGAAGCGCTGTGGCAGACGGTGCACCAGACAAAGCAGAGGGTAGGACATTGCGGGGCCAACAAAGGGCCGGGGCAAGACAGGGCGGTGGGCAGAAAGGCAGGGTGAGGGCTGGGAGCGCACCAAACCTGAGGGGCGCGCAGCGGAGCGGGACAATGCGGGGCATACAGACGGGTAGGGCCGGGCTTGAGGAAGGGCAGAGGGAAGCTCACAAAGGCAGACCGCCAGAGCAAGGCAGGGCAGGGCAGGGTAGGGCAGGGCAGGGCAGGGTAGGGCAGGGCAGGGCAGGGCAGGG
>JTEE01000235.1:415111-439748 GCA_002896455.3 Chlorella sp. ArM0029B | reverse complement strand
CCCCCACGCCCTCCCCGCTCCCGCCTCTGCAGACCTCCACCTCCCTGCAGCACCTCCCCTACGACCTGTCCTCCGAGCCCCCCGCCAGCCTGCCCCAGGCCCTGCGCCGCCCCCTGGCCTTTGCCGTGCAAAAGCTGGGCGAACTTGTCTCCACCGCCCGCACCCTGGAGGGTGCTGCCCTGACTGGCGTCATCCCTGGCCTGGACCTCGGCGCCTTCACGGGGGCGCCGGCGCCGGCGGGGCGCCAGCTGGACGCCGGCATGTTCTGCCGCTCAGAGCCGTACGAAGCCCGCAGGTGGGCAGGGGGGGGAATGCTGGCATGCACCTTGTGTTTCAGGCATGCACCTTGTTGCCCCCCCCGTCGCGCTCTTTCGCTCTTCACCCCCCGCCCCCTCCTTGCCCACCCCGCAGCCCCAAGCCGTGGGCTCTTTACCATTAGCTCCACCTGTCCCCCCGTTCTGCCACCCCCCAGCCGCTGCCTCCCCAATCCCCTCCCCACCTTGCACCTTGCTCAAACATCCTGCAGGCCCAAGCAGGTGCAGTACCACCCCCTGCCCACCACCACCATCGGCTCCTTCTCCCAGACCCCCGCCATTCGCCGCAACCGCCTGGCTTTCAAGAAGGGGCGCATCAGGTGGGTGCCCTTAGTAAAGAGTACCTTTCGTAGTGTATATAATGAACCAACGGGCTGGGAGAGCCGGGGCCCACCCGCCTGCCTGCATGCCCGGCTTGCTGCTTGCATGGCCGCCTGCCTGTGTATCCCCTTGTGGTTGCTTGCTTGCCTGCCTGCCTGCCCCCACGCCTGCCTGGCGGACTGGTTGCCTCGCTGCTTGCATGGCCGCCTGCCTGTGTATCCCCTTGTGGTTGCTTGCTTGCCTGCCTGCCTGCCCCCACGCCTGCCTGGCGGACTGGTTGCCTCGCTGCTTGCATGGCCGCCTGTCTTGCATGCCCCCTGCCTGTTGCCCGCTTGCCCGTCCGCTTGCCTGCCTGCCTGTCTGCCCACCTGTCCGCCCTCCTGCCTGTCAAGGAAACGTAGTCACCTCATCACCACCCCCTTCTCCCCCAGCGCCTCCCTCCCCTCCCCCACCCCCACCCCCACGTGTGTGCACTATTGCAGCCTTGATCGGTGGTAGCTGACTGGTGCCTTTGGCTTTATTTCCTGTTGATGCCCTCCAACCCACGCCCTTGGGCTGTGCTCTTGTTCTTCTTCCTCCTCTTCAGCCCCGAGCAGTACAAGGAGCGGATGGCTGCCGAGATCGGGTTCTGCATTGGCGCCCAGGAGGCGCTGGGCCTGGATGTGCTGGTGAGCGCAGTGGTGTTTTTGGTCAAAATTCTATCTATAAGTTGCACTGGTGCAGGCGGAGACTGCAGGTACTGCAGAGTTACTGTGTGCTGGGATTTGTTGGTGATTGGGACTTGCGGTCTATGTAGTCGTTTGTGGAATTGGAAAGGGATTCTGTTCGACACATGATTTGCTGTGACCAGCCCTGCCCCGCCCTGCCCCGCCCTGCCCTGCCCCGCCCTGCTCACCTCATGCCGCCCCGCCCCGCCCTGCTCAACTCATCCTGCCCGCCCCTGCCTCGCCTCTGCTGCCCGCAGGTGCACGGCGAGCCGGAGCGTTCCGACATGGTGGAATACTTTGGCCTCAAGCTGGACGGCTTCTACTTCACCGGTGAGCCATGTGGAAAATTTGCTCGACCCCAAGGTGTTTAACATGAACTTGTCTCCAGGGTCATGCAATTGTCGCACGTGACGACTGGTTGATTGCGAGGGATCCACTGGTGGGCATGGCATTCTGGGGGGCGTGGCATTCGGTGGAAAGCGCTGCACTCCATCAACCGCAACCAGCCGTTCCCCTAGTCAACTGTCAACCAAACATTTGCATTGGGTGTGCCTTGTTGCAAGTGGGCTGCTTCCCACGCAAGATCCCCCTTGGACACGTCGTGTGCTTGCCATGTGGGGTGTACATCGGGCAGCCAGTTCATGACCCTCCCTGTCGAATCACCACCCCAACCACCTTGCACCCTCCCTGCCTGGCTTGCCCCTTCCCTGCCTGGCTTGCCCCTTCCCTGCCTGGCTTGCCCCTTTCCTGCCTGGCTGCCGCCGCGGGCCTCTTATTGACCTTGCCCTCTTCCTGCCCTCCTGCCCCGCAGAGCACGGCTGGGTTCAGTCCTACGGCTCCCGCTACACCCGCCCCCCGGTCATTGTGGGGGACATCTCACGCCGTGAGGTGAGAGGGACACACACACACACAGGCCAGCCAGCCAGCTAACTAGCTATATAGTGTGAAAGCAATTGAGCGGGGGACATCTCACGTCGCGAGGGGATAGCAACACACACACACAGGGTATATAGCTATTGTCAAAACGATTCAGCGGACCGCCAGGCGAGAGGAAACATGCAAGCTAACTAGCTTAGTTGGAAAAAGAAGGTAGCGCTGACAGCAGGAGCTGACAGCAGGACCTGTCTCTGGCGCGCTGTGCCCGCTGTGCTGTGCAGGCCATGACCTCATCTTGATGATGCTGTGCTGTGCCGTATGCTGACGTGCTGTGCCTGCTGTGCCTGCTGTGCTGTGCTGTGCTGCAGGCCATGACGGTGCACGAGTACGAGGTGGCACAGGGGCTGACCAGCAAGCCGGTGAAGGGCATGCTGACGGGTGAGTGCCACGATTGCTTTGGGCAGCATGGCGTGAGTTCGAGCCATGGGCGTGGCGTGGCAAAGGCTGGCAACATGCCATGCTGCAATGTGAGGGGTGGCAGGGTGAGGGGTGGCAAACAAGCTATGGGCATGGCTTACAACACCAAATCTTGTGTGAGAGAACCCCTTGCATGCCTGTGGTGGGATTCAGCTGGCCCCCAACGCTCCTGGCCTTTCATTTCCCCATCTCCCCGCGTCCCGCACACCCCTCCCTGCCCGCACCTCTTTCCCCGTTCCCCTGCCGCCCCCGCCACCTGCCCCCAAGGCCCGGTCACCATTCTGCAGTGGAGCTTCCCCCTGCGTGACGTCACCCGGCGTGAGCAGGCGGTCCAGCTGGCTCTGGCCCTGCGGGAGGAGGTGGCTGACCTGCAGGCAGCCGGCTGCCGCGTGCTGCAGGCAAGGCGGGGCTTCGCTGGCAGTATGCGTGGTCATGTCAGGATGCAGGCGGACTTGGCAACAAGAATGATTGGATCCGTCCCCCTGTGGGGATAGCTGTCTGGCTGGCTGGGTGGCTGGCGCTGTCTATCTGGCTGTCTGTCTGGCTCTGGCTTTGGCTGGCTCTGGCTGGCTGGCTGGCTGGCTGTGCGCTGCCGTGCCCTGGGAGCAGGCCGTGTGGGTGCAGCTGGCATCAGCTGACTCCCTGCTGGTAGCACCTGCTGCTTCCCATCCTGCCTGCTTGACCCCTCGCAGCTCCAGCACCCACACTTGCTTCCCCGCCCTGCCACTAGCCCATCCTTTGCCACTCACCACCTGCGGACCGGCCCGCCTGCCAGCCTCCATCCTCCAATTTTTACACATGCAAACCTCGCTCCCCGCCACCACGCAGGTGGACGAGCCCGCCCTGCGCGAGGGCCTGCCTCTCAAGGAGGGCCGGCACGCCGCCTACCTGCAGTGGGCGGTGGACGCCTTCCGTCTGGCCACCGCATGCGCCGCGCCCGAGGTGCAGGTGAGACGGTCTGCCTGCGTGCAACTGGTGCTGACCATGCATCTACATATACGCATTCATCTGCATATTCACCTCTCTCTCTCTCTTCCGCTCTCTCTATATATGTGCATGTTCTACATATTCATCTATTCATCTATTCATATATATATGCATCTATAGATACAGCCGACCTTGCCTTCCCAAGGTGCAGGTGAGCCTTGGTGCGACCGTTGCCGATGACACACAGCCTGTCTTTCACGGTTCTGTTTTTGAGTTTGGGGCAGTGCCTATTCGTGACTTGTGTCTGTGCCGCCCGTGCCGTCCATTGCTGTGCCATGCACTTTGGCTCAGTTCTGCCTGCACTGCTGACACTCTCCCCCCCCAAAGGTTGTCACCCACGTGTGCTCTGCCTTCATTTGCAACAACACAACACAACATTCCAACTCTCGCTCCCCTGCCCTCACGGCTGCCCCTCCCTGGTCACCCACCTGTGCTACCCTGACTGCACCGACATCACATTCCAACTCTCRCTCCCCTGCCCTCACGGCTGCCCCTCCCTGGTCACCCACCTGTGCTACCCTGACTGCACCGACATCACATTCCAACTCTCGCTCCCCTGCCCTCACGGCTGCCCCTCCCTGGTCACCCACCTGTGCTACCCTGACTGCACCGACATCACATTCCAACTCTCGCTCCCCTGCCCTCACGGCTGCCCCTCCCTGGTCACCCACCTGTGCTACCCTGACTGCACCGACATCACATTCCAACTCTCCCTCTCCCTGCCCTCACTGCTGCCCCTCCCCTCCAAAGGTGGTCACCCACCTGTGCTACCCTGACTGCACCGACACCACATTCAAATTCTCGCTCTGCCTGCCCCTCCCCTCCGCAGGTGGTCACCCACCTGTGCTACTCCGACTTCAACGACATCATGGGCGCCATCCACGGGCTGGACGCTGATGTGCTGACCATCGAAAACAGCCGGTCCGACGACGCCATGATCCGCGCCCTGGCCGACTCGGGTGGGTGCCCTGTTCCGTGCTGAGCTGCCCCTTTTGTGGTTCCTCTGGTGTTTGGTTGCCTGGCCTGAAAACGCCATGATGCGAGTGCTGGGGTGCCCTGCGTTGTGCTGAGCTGCCCCGTTTGTGGTTCCTCTGGCGCTCGGTTGCCTACTGGGTCCGACGCCGCCATGATTTGCGCCCTGCCCCACTCGGGCAAGTGCCAGTCTCACTTTTCTTAGCTGCCTGTTGTAGTGCTGCTGGCAGGAGGGTGGCAGCATCTGCACCCCTCCTGGCCTCCTCACCTGCTTACACCTGCCCGCCTGCCCCCCCACTTGCCCAACTGCCTGCCTGCCTGCCCACCTGCCTCCTCACTAGCCTGCCTGCCTGCCCGCCCCTCTGCCCGCTCGTCTCCCCGCAGGCTACCCCCGCGACGTGGGGCCCGGCGTGTACGACGTCCACTCCCCCGTGGTGCCCTCTGTGGAGTGGCTGGCCGACAAGATCCGCTCCTTCCTGCGGGTGAGCGCTCAAGGGGAGATGCTATAGTGACCTATATCATGAACAATGTGTATGCAGCCTGACAGCTAGCTGGTGTGTGTGCGGGCAGAGTGCTCGGTTCTGGTTTGGCTGGCCGACAAGATCCGCTCCTTCCTGCGGGTGAGCGCTGCCGGGTTGTTGTGAAGCAGCCACTTGGCCAGCTGAGTTTCGAGTTTAGAGTTTTTGCCTCGGTTTGTAGTGGCTGCCCGCCCAGCTTCCGAAGCTTCGTTGGGTGAGCGCTCCTGCAGGGGCCTGGGCAGCTAATAGCTTAAAAGGGAAGCCATCTGGCTCTGCGGGCGAGGTGGTGTGCGGGCTGGCAAGGTGGTGTGCTCTGTATGGTGTCCAGACGTCCGGGCGTAGCAAGGGCGCCATGTGGGGCACGTGTCTGCTCCCATAGGGCCTCCCATGCCGCCGTTCAGGCGCGGCGTCCTCCCCTCTTGACGTCCCGCCCCCGCCCTCCCCTCGCCTCCTGCCCATGTGCAGTCTGGCCTGCTGGGCGGCGACGCCACGCGCATCCACGTCAACCCCGACTGCGGCCTGAAGACGCGCAAGTGAGTCCTGCACAACGCACTTTGTCCGCAGGGGGGTGCAATGATAGTTTATTGATTTGATTGTCTATTGCTGCTGGCACTGGCCCCGTCTCCGGGAGTCCCCAGCCGGAGCCGGAGTGCTGCCCTAGCATGAGCCCTCTCATGCCGGCGCTTCTGGAACTTGGAAATGCTCGCGCCTTGATCTGCCTTGATCCGCATGCATTCACACCCGCATGGTGTCCAACATTTCTTCCCTTCTTTCTCAAAACTGCAGGTGGGAGGAGGTGATGCCGTCGCTCCGCAACATGGTGGAAGCTGCCCGGCTGGTGCGCGCTGAGCTGGCGGGCGCCGAGCTGCCGGGTGGCGCCGTGGCTGCAGAGCCCGCCACCCCCACCGGCACTGCCCCGGGGAACGATGACGCCCCCGCGGCCCCCGCACACAACGGCAAGCGTGGCCCCGCCTGCGGCTGCTGCGTGCCCGGCGCCTGAGCTAGTTTACCTGAGCACTGGTAGCGCAAGTCATGCTGCACCTACTCTGGTGGTGTAGCCGCTGCAGCCTCAGCACTTGTCTGGGTGCTACAGTGCAGGGGAAAGCTCATCCCTGCTGCCTGAATGCGAGCAGCAACCCTTAGCGTGGTGATGCCTACGAAACTTAGCGTGGTCATCTTAGTCAACGGTTGGTCGCCAGGTGTTGTGTGCGTCACATGCCCGCATGCACAGCCTGTCCATACATCCATCCATCGTCCATACTTGCACCGTTCCACCGTACAGCGCACCCTTTTCCAAGCAACAGCCCGTGCCCGCCCGCCTTCCACTGCCGGGCCCCTCTTCAAGACTCACTGGACGTGCCTGGGGTGTTTCGGCCTTCTTTTTGCCACCTTTTGTTTGTAAGCGAGAACCTCAGACAGCCTTCACAAAGGTGTGCTCTGGTGCGACAATGGGGTGTTGGCCACTGCGTCTGCTGCGCGCTTGGTGGCAACCTTGCTGTGTGGTAGGTAGGGGCGAGGCATCGCACACCGCGCACCTCAGTGCGCGTGGATAACTGTTGCTAGAAGTCAGGAACACGATGATGAGCGACGCACAGCTCGGCAGGAAGCTCACTCTGGGCTCTGCATTGGGATGCGGGAAGCTGCTTGTCGCCAGGCGAGCGGCACCATTTGCACCGAGAGGCTGGCCGGGCAGAGCATCCCACCGCAGGCCCTGCACTTCGGGATATGACCCGATGTGGTGGTACCGCCAGCACGTGCACATAATTCACGTTGAACCGCAAACCACGTGGTACCGGCAGTACACGTTGTATCATGCTGCCTCCCTGTGTCCCGCCCCGTTGCCACATGCCCATTCGACACTGTTGACGGCTGTTTCCTCATGCTGTTGTAAAGTGGGTGCGGGCTGCAGTCAGGAGAGTGTGGTCATGAAATTGCAATGTGGCTTTGAAAGGTACACCGGAAAGGGAAACGGTGCATCAGCGGCGCAGCCAGCGGGACGTGATGCAGACAAGCCGCATGTCAAAATGTAGTTGTAAACGGTAGTTGCCGCATGTCGAAATGTAGTTGGGCAGAGGGTAGTTGTCGCGCCCCTGCTACGCTGCCTGCTGCGCGTCAACCTGCCTCGCTGCCTGTCGCGCCGCCCGCTCCGCCCCCAGCGCTGCACACCCAGGCTTGTGGCCCAGCCGCCAGTCGGCGTGTGAGCAGGCGGTGCTGCAGTACCGAGCGGTTCGGCAGCCTCCACACAGCTTCCCCCCAGGCTGCTGCCCCGCATCCGGGCCGCCGGGGGCGCCCAGGTTGGGGCAGCGCAGGTAGGCGCAGCACCGCGTGGCAGCGGCCAGTGCCACCTCCCGCCGTGCCTCTGCCAGCTGTCCAGGCCCGTCCGCCTGCCAGGCCTGCTGCAGCAGTCGGGCTGCCTCCTCCACATGCGGCAGGCACGCCCGCAGCTGCCCCAGCTGCTGCAAAGCCTCTCCCAAGTCCTCTGCTGCCTGCTTGGGCAGCCTGCCCTGCAGAGCCGCGGCCGCCTGTGCTGCCGGCAGCCGCACCGCCTCCTCCTGCCACTCTCCGGCCAGCTCCTCTGCCTCCTCTTGCAGCGACTCAAGTGCAGCCGTGAGTGCATCACTGAGAGTAGACACCTGCAGAGCAGCCAGGTGCATGTCATGCAAGTCATTGAGCGTCAGTGCGGGTTGAGGTTATGAAGAGTGCCAAGAACCCGTAAGGCAGGGGGCGTTGTTGTGGCGTAAGGCACACACACAGGCATGTGGAGCTGGTTGCACAGCAGGGCACAGCAGGGCACAGCAGGGCACAGCAAGACGCAGCAGGGCACAGCATGCCGCGATGTGCACGCCAGGGCACAGACCAGAGGCATGTGAAGCGGGCTGCACCCAAGAGCACACACACGGGCACGACAAGTGGGTTTGCACTTCAGGTCGCATGCGTCACCACCCGGGCGCCCTCTATACACCCCCCCCCCAGACAGACGTGTTGGTGCAATCTGCATGGTAGAAGGGCAATAAAAAGGGGCGAGCTACATGCCAAAGTAGCTCTGCTTGCACCAGTTGCAGTTACTGCAACATGGCCTCACCAAGTCATCCTGCACTGCTGCCAGGCCAGCAGCTCCAAACCTGTCGGGCAGCGCCAGCACCGCCGCCAGCAGGCCGTGCTCCACCAGCCCAGCCACGGTGCGGGGCCAGCGGGTGGATGGGTCCAACAGCAGCTGCCCAGCAATTTCGAAGCACCCGTCAGCCGAGGCTTCCTCCTCTATCTGAGCAGGCACAGCGGACACAAAACAGGCGGGGCGGGGGGGGGGGTGCTTACTTGAGTCAAATTCAGGACATGGAGGGGTGCTGGCAGCAGAGGGTTGGTTTGCAACATCGGGGGCAGCCCCGGCATTGGCGGCAGCTGCAGGAACAGCAACAATGAGAGGATGGAAGGAGCATGCGTCAGCAACGGCACGCGCCCTGTGTCGCACGCATGCAAAAGGCAAGCCCAGCACTGCCCGCACCCGTGTTTCAAAGCACTGTGTCCGCCGCTCACCGCTGCTATGCTGTGCTCAGCCAGCCACTGCACCAGCTCTGGGTGGTGGGCGTGCAGGGGATTCATGGCAGCGGGGAATGACAGCTGGTTGGCAACTTCAAAGTGTGTCATTGCATCATCGCCGCCGCGGGCTTCCGCCAGGCGAGCGGGAGCAAAGGACACGTACGCGACCTCACAGTTCAGGGCAGCCGCCGCCTCTTGCCGCCTGCAAGGCGGGTAGGCCACTGCTGTCAGCATGTCGGGGCAGGGTACAGGCACACCGCCTGACAGCGCAGGCACGCTGGCTGACGGGTGGATACTTTGATTGGCAGGCAGGCACACTGGCAGGCAGGCACATACAGCACTGTAGGCACATGTGCATGATGGCTGACGGGCACACCGGTTGCCAGGGGCCTTCAAGAGCATAGTGCATGTGCGCGGCGCTGCTGCCCAACGCCCCGTGCGGCGCTCAATGCAGCACCACACCCAGCGCACCACACCCGCTGCTTGACACATGACATTTTGGCTCTGATGTGCTTTCTTCCGTCGACTGTTTGGATGTGCCTCTGGCACGTGTAGCGCCGCAGCCCATGCATAAACACTCCAAAGTCAAGACACAGAACACAGACATGCTCCCATAGAAAACGTGCCACACTCTGTTCCACTGCCCCCTCTACGCCACCCTACGCACACAGTTCACACACAGACCTTTGCTGGCTCCCCCTGGGCTGGAAATCATATTGATTGATCGATTGATTGTCAGGCAGCTGAAGTGCACCCCACGCGCAGCCAGGCAGACATAACACGGGCCCTGGCACACCTGGTCTCGGAGATGTGCCTGGCGCTGCCCTCTACGTGTGCGGCGATGAGCGCACCCTGAATGTTCCAGCACAGCCCGGCTGCCTTTAGGAGCGCCGAATGCAGGCTGCCCATTTGGAACAGACCCGACGGCCAGCGCTGCCGCTGCTCCAGCGGCGCTGCCGCTGCCCAGAACACGAGGCGGCCCGCTGTGATGAGCAGCTGGCGGGCGGCGGGCGCCACGGCTGCCGGGGTGTTGCGCGGCGCTGCCTGGCTGCCTGCGCCGCCGCTTCCACCCTCGCTGCCGCTGTCACTGTCGGTGCCCCACTCCCCCTCCTGCCAGCTGTTCGCCAGGATCATGCAGCTGCTGAGCAGCTTCACACACACCGACGCGATGTGCTGCGCCGCCCGCTCCAGCCGTGGCTCGCCCCGGCCCGCCACCGCCGCCGCCCCCTCCCCCAGCAGCAGCGGCAGCAGGCGCAGCGCGCTGTCGGCAGCACCCAGCAGCACGGTTGCCTCCTCTTCTGTGTCGATGGCATCGCCCAAGCCGTCCCCATCCGGGAACAGGGTGTCAAACACACCTGGCAGCGTGCCGCACACGCCTGCAAAGAGCGGCGGGCTGCTGACCAGCAGCTGCCGCAGCTCGTCTGCCAGGCTGGGCAGCAGGCGGACCAGCACCCAAGTGGCCGACAGCTGCGACGCTGCGCGCGCACTGCTGCTGGCCGCCGGGCGCTGCCAGCCCATCCCCTCAACTGAAACCTTCAGCAGCCAGAAAGTCTCAAGCCAGGCGGCAAGGAACGTCGTGGTGCGCTGCTCCACTGGGCAGCATGCGGGTAGCCCAACCGCCAGCTGCTCTGCCAGCCGCTGCAGCGCCGCCTGCTGCCGTGCGCAGCGCAGGAACTGGCGCAAGCCGGGTTGCAAGCAGTCTGCCCGCAGCGCGGTGAGGCCCCACATCAAGATCTGCTGCAAGATGATGTGCTCCGAGGTGCGGCACGCGCCTGCTGTGCCTGCTGTGTCGGCAACCGCTTCCCGCTGTGCCGCCTGCTGCGCTGCCAGACGCGCTGCCTGCTCCCCGTGCTGCTCTCCGGGCGCAGCGACCTGCTCCACGGCATACGACAGCCCCCAAAAAGCCAGCACCTGCACCAGGCTGCCCTGCAGGTGTGTGTCGGCGGCCACCGCAGCTGCCAGGCGCCCCAGCTGTTCCGGGTGTTTTGCCAGGAGGATGTAAATCACTGAGGTCGCATACCAGTAGCCCTGGAGCCTGGGGCCTGCAGAGGGGCGCGTGGGTGGGGGGTGGGTGGGGGGTAGGGCACGTTGAGCTGTTGTGGTTGATTGGGCGGCGTGAGTCGGAGCAAGCAAGCCCTGGGAGGGTCCAGTTGGGTGGTAGTGAAGAGTGCCCTGGATTCTGCACTGCCCATGGGGGCGCACCTTCCCAGCTGCCTACCCCTCCGGTTTCAACTGGCACTCCTGGGCAGCATTCCTGGCGCAGGCAGGCAGGCAGGCAGGCAGGCAGGCAGGCAGCACAAGCCAAGTGTAGGCGCAAAGCAGGTCCGGCACGGGGTGGGCGGGGGGTGCGGGAGCCATGCGTGGAAGGCGGTGAGGCAGGGGTGCAGAAAGTGTACCTATGAGCTGCGGCTGCCGCGCCAGGAGCTGCGCCACCTCTGCCAGCCAGCGAACCGTGTCAGCGGGGGTGAACACTTGGTGCACGACTGGCCATAGCGCAGCGCCGCCGCCGCTGCCGCTGCTGCTGCTGCAGCTGTCGACAAGCTGCATGATGAAGTGGGCGGCCTCCAGCTGGGCGACCAGCAGCCGTGAGAACTGCTCAAGCTGCATGGGGCCAGCGCTGCTGCCGACCGCGACGCCCGCTGACGCGCGAGACAACGCCGCGCGCCCGCTGCCCAGGATCAGAGTGGCAGCACCCAGCAGCTCCTGCGGTCCCTCCCCACCAGTGAGAGACCCAGCAAGTACCAACAGATTGCACACATGGCTGGCGCTGCCTAGCGCCTCCAGTGCTGAGGCCAGCACCCCGAAAGTGGTGGGTGCTGGCGAACGCAGCAGCACCCGCCTCAGCCGGCCCTCCAGTGCAGACAGCTCCTTGCCGAAGCGTGCCAGAGAGCTGCAACAAAAGAATCGAAGGTCGGCCAGGGAACTCTTGGGTGTGTTTTTCAAAAGTGCGACGTCTGGGGCTGAAACAGATTCAACTAGGCAGCAGGGGGCGGTGGAGGCGGCGGAACGGCCGGCGCACCTGGCCGCATCTCTCAGCTGCGCCGCCGGGATGCTGCACTGTGCGTCCAGGCACCGTGCCGCCGACAGGGCGTCGACCGCGGTCTTGAAAGCCCCAGCCTGCGGGATGCCCTGCGGGGCGGAAGACAACACGGTGCTCACCCCCTCGACGGCCCGTAGCACGTCCTGCATGGCGTTCACGTTGATGGGCCAGCTCTGCAAAGCCATGTCTTCTATTTGAGATGCATTTTGGCCGCCACTCGGGCCCAGCATGCCCGGCAGGGCGGCGGCATGGCCGCGGCATGGTGCAGCTCAATTCATCTCTAGGTCTTTGAGATTCCTCAGTTATAATCTTGCCTGCACAACACACCACTGCATGCGTGGTGGCCAGCAAGTGCTGTTGCTCAACCGCACCGGACACGCATGCTGCAGCTCGAGCCCCCGAGCCACAGACGGCTCCTGCACAGCCTACCGCACTTGGACAGTGAAGCATAACTTTGATTCTTCGGCTCATCCCCCTCCCTGGCTGAACGCAAAAACCGGCATGGCGAAAAATTATAGTTATCTAGCCGTCACAAGTTTGTTTGCCTCACATGCCCGCATGCACAGCTTGTGCCCACCCGCTGTCCGCAGGGCACCTCTTCAAGCTCACTTTGTGCCCCGCGCCTGCGGCGCTTCGGCACTTTGTGACCTTAATCAAACTGTAAACGTCAAATTGTGCTCTGATGCGACAATGGGCATGGGCCAGCGCGCCGCCAGCACTCTATGTGCCTGCTTGGTGGCTGCCTTGCTGTGAGGCAGGGCGGGCGCGGGCACCGCACGCCACAGGCCTCATTTGAGTGTTTGTCGTGAAAGACCTGTTGCTGGACAGGGTCAACAGGTGATGAGCGTTCAAGTTTCATGACAGGGCTCTCACTCCCTGGGTCGCCGCATTTAAGGAGAAAGCTGCAGGGAGCTTGGCATGGGGAGGCTGCTGTCCGCCAGGCGGGCCGCCCCGCTGGCGAGTGTCCTCAGTAGAGGGCTAAGATCATAAGAGGGCGGGGAAGAAAACAGCATCCCTGCGCAGGCTATCCGCACCTATCTCATCTTTTGATCGGGTCTCGATGCCAAAACCGCGCGCAGGCAAGGCAGCCGCTGGCCACTCCAACTATTTTGCGGTCAGCCCCTGGCAGGACAAGGCGGAGAAGGCGAGCGAGGGTCCCGAGGTCGGTGCGGCGCCCTTGGAGTACAGCGAGGTGGAGCTCGACCTGGTAGTGGGCGGAAGCGGGAGCGGGAGCGGGAGCGGGAGCGGCGGCGGCGGCGGCGGCTTGCACCCAGCTGGCAGCCCAGTCGAGGCAGCCCCTGCCGAAGATGGCTTGGCGGATGCAATGCTAGTTGAGCCAGCAATCCCCGGGCAGGCAGCACTGCCTCCTACAGCTGAGACGGGGAAGCCTGCAGCGGCGGGAGCCCTGCCGGCTGTGCAGGCAGCGGCAGCAGCGGTAGCAGCGGCGGCGCCGCCACCGCCGGAAGAGCAAGGGTGGCACGCCAAGAAGCGGAAGACTGCAGAGGATGAGAAGGGTCAGGGGGCAGAGGCGATGGCAGGATCGTCATGCCCGCTGCCTGCCAGGGGTGCGGCGGGAGATGGGTCAGATGCTGCAGCGGCTGAGCAGCAGCAGCAGCAGCAGCAGCAGCAGGCAGCGCATGAGGGTCAGGTGGAGCTTGAAGGTACCGCCTACGTGGCACTGCTGCCCAATGGCAACATCACAGGTGTTTGCTGTGGGTGTGTGTTTGTTTCAGGTGTTAGGGGGGAGTGGCACGGCAGGCTAGTAGGCGACGAGGCAAGGCAAGGGAAGGCGACAAGGGGCAGGCAAGGCAGGCGGAGCTGCCAACGGGCTTTGCGTGCCAGGCAGCAGGTCGCCCCGCACGCCACGCAACTTCACAACCACAGTGCCTGTGCAGGAGGCTGCTACCAGACCTGTGGGGACCATGCGTGCGTGCCTGCCATCACACCCTTGCTCTGTTGTTCTGACGCTGCCCTTGTGGCCCATGTGCTCTCGCTTGGCGTGCTTGCTCACACGCACTCCCCGCTTGTGGCCCGTTCCCTCCCTTCCCTTCTTCCCTTCCAGGCCACCTCGTGTGCAGCCCCTCTGCCTTCACCCGCCGTCGCTCATTTGGGCTGATGGGGCAAGTGCTTGTGTCCGGCAGGGAGTGCACGCGGGACGAAGGTACACGAGGGCTGCCCTCCTGGCGTGCTTTGCATGCTGCGGTCAGCCGGCTGGCCCTGACAAGCGCAGCGCCTGCGCCTGCTCATGCTCCTGAGCCTAAGGCAGCACTTCTGGGCAAGCCACTCCCGCACCTGCTCCCTCACCAGCCAGCCCTACACCCCTTGGCGTACTTTGCCACCCACCTCTCTACCCCACATCCCTTGCAGACTGGGGCGTGCTGCGCATCACGCTCATGCACTTTGGTGCCGGGGGAGGGACCAGCGGAGGGGGCGGCCACGAGGTGTCTTTCCTGGCTGAGCGGACCGAGGGGGATGCCATGCGCCTCAGGTGCGAGCGGGGGTGGGTGGGCAGTGAGCGCGGCTTGGTTGGGTGTGGCAGGGCAGGGCGTGGGGTTTGTTTGAGTGCGGGCATGTGCATTACTTGCAGTGAGTGCGGGTGTGCATTCCGCAGGGGTTTGGGGGCAATGGTTGGGATGCAAGAGGAAGGCTCATCCGGCGTTAGCGGGGGTAGTATGGGCAGGCAGGCAATGCGGGTGGCAGCTTAAGGCCTTTGTAGGTAGCAGGCACAGATGCCCCCGCTCATGCCTACACGCTAGCCGTCGCTCCCCTCCCCTGCATGCTCCCCCCATTCCTGCCACCCCAACGTGCCGCCTCTCACCGTGGCACTCCCCTGCGCCGCTCAACCCTGCTTCTCTTCTTCTTTGCCTGCAGGGCGCCGGTTCCCTGGCAGGGTCTGGAGCTAGAAGACCTTCCCTCCCTGGACTCCACATGCAGCTGCACCACCGGCAGCGGCCTCACGCTCGCTTTCCGCTGTGAGCAGCTGCTGACGGGGCCGGCGGGCGAGGCGGTGCTGCAGCGGCTGCAGCCCAGCCTGGCGGGGAGAGGTGCGCTGCTCAACGTGGGGCAGATGCAAGTGGTGCTGCCGGGAGAGGCAGCAGCTGAGCTGCTGGGCGGCGTGCAGCCGGGACCACAGCGTGCTCAGCAGGGGCAGCAGGGCGTGCCGGGCGGCAACCCGGCCCAGCGGCAGGCCACGCCGCCGCTGGGCAGGCAGCAGCAGCGCAGGGTGACTGGGCAGGGCAGCGGCGGCTCTGGGCGGGTGGTGCGGGACACTGCAGACGACTGGTAGGGCAAAGGCCCCTGCCACGTCCCTGGCCCCCACAGCAGCCGGCACAGGCTGGCTGCCAGTGGGGGCAAATTCTTCTTGGCACACGTCTTTTGTTGCACGCATGCACATTTCCTGCTTGGCACGCTTGGCAACTGTACAATTTGCGCCCTGTGTCAGGCCAGCCCAGCTGGTGAAGGAATACCAGCACATGCAGCATCATGCAGCATCAATCCGGCACGGGTGCTCCCACAAGACGCTCTGTATCCCCTCGTCTAGTATGAACTTTAACTTTGTAGTTTGAGCGCGAGGCGAGAACCGACATGGATCCCTTGCCGCCCCCGATACAATTGCATATCAAGTCCACGGGCAGACAGACAGCACCTGTCTCGTGGGACAGGCTGGGGAAGAGGTTCCGCAATGGAGTTTGTAGCAAAGCATAAGAAAGGGTGCGATTCGGGTGCTGGCTGGCACCACATGGCACCACAGGACTGCGGGCGGGGCGAACAGCGAGTGGAGTGGGGGCAGGATATAGTTTTGCATCTTACATCTACTGCCAGTTGGTGAAAACCGAGGGCGAGGAGTGCACAGAGGGCTCCACAGGATAGGCTCCAGCCTCTCACAAGATCGGCCCACATCCCGGTCCCGGCATGGAACATGACCCCGTGGCCATCTGATGATGCCAGCAAATCTGGGCAAGCATCCACCGTCAACACTCGTCTGCATACCCAAAGCCACAAGCCCAGCATGGCCAGAGCACCTTGACGGCATGGCCAGAGCATGGCGCTCCGCCGTCCTGCTGGGCGCGCTGGGGCGGCGGCAAGGCCAAGCGATGGGCGACTCACCGCGTGATGGGCCGCGTGCCGTGCTCATGTGCGCCCACAATGGAGAGCTTTGTGCGGGCTCTCGATGCGCTCAGCGACCTGCTTTCCGCGTCGCAAGGAGTGCCTCAGGATGCCTCGTTTAAGGCGGCCACCGACGAATTGTTGGAAGCACGGAGCTGCATGGATCTTGCAGCTGCCGGTGTCACCACAGCCTCGCACCGACTTGCCGCCGCCAGGTGCGCTGCTGGCGCGGCTGCGGTCCCCGTGCTTGGGGAAATCCCGTGCAGATCATGCAGTCTCTACAGCACCAAGCATCCGCCCGCATTTCTTCTTCCCCATCCTGCTGCAGCTCTCTGGCACGGCTTGGCAGGGAGCTCGCCAGCTTGGATGCCCGGCTGCGGCGCGCGCTGCTGCGGGCCCGTGGTGCTGGTGCTGTCGTGTGCGCTAGAGGCGCTGCGGATCGCCGCTGCAGCCTGCGACACCCTCAATCTCGATGGCAGCAGCGAAGGGCCAGTAGAAGTGCTGGGGGCGGCAGCCTTGATTGTGGGGAGCGGGCGGGCACTTCGCTCTCGCGGGGTCAGTTTGTTGGGTGCTGGCTGCACCGCGCACCTCCTGAGGACACAGCTTGCAGCGGCCAGCTCCTGCCTGGTAATGGCAGAGCGGTGTGGCAGCGCACGCCTGTGGGAGTGTGCCGCCCGTGTGTTCAGCCCGGCTGAAACGGCTCGATGGCTGGAGGAGGTGGCGGGAATGGGGGCAGGCCTGGCGCTGCTGGCGGATGGGCAGGGGTCTCGCGGTGAGAGTTCTGCCTGGGCCGTTGATTGTTTGCCTGCCTGCATGCCTTCCGCCAGCCTGCCTGCCTGTGAAACTAATGTGCCCCCTTGGCCTGCCTGCCTGCCGGCTAAACTGCTGTGCTCCCTTGGCCTGTCTGCCTGCCAGCTAGACAGCCAGACAGCCACACAGCCACACTGCTGTGCTTTCCGGGGCTGCCGCTGCGGGGCGGCTGCTCGATTGTGCCACTAAGCAGTCATGTCTGCGCCAGCGTGAGAGCGCACAACATTGCACACACTGTGCCATGCCGCCCCTTGTACCTGCTCTGTAGGCCCCATACCTTGGGACTACTGGCACGTCACTGCAGTCCTCAATTCTCTGCTAGGCTCTCCTGCTGACCAGTGGGACCGGCTGCGGGCGGCAGTGGCAGCAAACGCCAGCCTGCAGCGCAGCTTGGTGCAGCTGCTGGCGGAACTTATGCTGCCGGGGCTGACAGCGGAGGTGGAACTTACAGCAGCAGGGTCTGGGGCTGCAGCAGGCACAGAGGCAGCGGCAGCGGCAGCGGCAGCAGCAGCAGCAGGGGTGGAAGATGCCCAGCAACACTTGTTGCTCGAGGCTCTGAACTGGGCAGCACCTGTGCTGCAGGCACCTTGCCTGCGCCCGGCCCTTCGCCAGCACCTGCGCAACCCACAGCAGCGCGCCGCGCTGCAGCAGCTGGCAGAGGAGGCGGCGGTCGGGTTGCCCACAACCTGCGCAGAGGCGCAGCGTGGTCCCACTTTCTATTCAGCGTTGGCGGCATCGCTCCGGCTGCTGCAGCTGTCAGCTGATTCGCTCGACTGGCAGCGCCCCGTGCCCAGCGGCAGCGAACGTGCTGCGGAGCAGCGCTCTGCTTCCTGGGCCTTCGTCCAGCTGCTGCCCTGCGCGGCGGGCGCGCTGCGGGCGGCGCACAGCATGCAGGGCAGCTTTTCGGTGGATCCATTCGCGGATCTGTGCATCATCCTAGAAAAGGGCATCTCCTTCCAAGCCTGCAACGGCGACCGCCAAGCTGGTGACCGGATGAGCAGCCAGGAGGAAGCTGTCACGCTGCTGGCTGGCGCGGACAGCGCGCTGCGCCTGCTGCCGCTGCTGCTGGAAGAGGCGACGGCATGCGCGGCGTCAGGCAGCGGCAGCGGCAGCGGGCAGCCGCAGCAGGAAGGCGGGCAGGCTCAGGAGCACACAGCACAGCGCAAAGCGGCGGCATGGGAGCTCGCGAGGACGCTGGTCTCGCTGTATGTCAGCAGCGGGTGTCGAATGAGGGAGTGGGCGCGGGAGGTGAGCCAGGCAGGCAGCTCCACTGGTGTTGTGGCGGCAGGCACGCAGGCAGGCGAGCAGCTGGCGGTGGTGGTAGCCGCCTCCCGCCAGCTGGCGGTGACAGCCTGCCGCCTGGCGCACTGGGCCGCCGCCACGCCACCGGAGCAGCGCCAGCGCTGGCCCAGCAGCCTCCGCGATTCGGCCGCCCTGTGTGCGGCGCGGCGGCGGGCAGTGATCACCTGTGAGCGTTTGAGCACTGCACTGATGTTGACACTAGAAGTCGGTTCGGAGCAATGGGAAGCAGCTGAAAGGTGGGTGGGTGTGTGTGTCGAGGGCCGAAGTCAGTGGGAGGTGTGGCGGGGCAGCCAAGTGTGGGGGTGGTGGCAGAAGGCAGCATTGCAGTGCTCTCAGCAACTCTGCAGCAATGGTGGCAGCATTGGCGCCAGCAGCAACATAGGCAACAAGCCGGCAGAGACGTATGGCCCTTGTCGCCACTGCAAGGGCAAATGGCTGCATGCAGGGCCGGGTCAACTGTGCTGCGCAAACACGTGTTGCAGGCTGCTGGACTGGCATGGCATGCGCAGAGCCCGGGCCGGCATGCACCCGTCTAGTATAGTCTAGCAGTTACAGCTTTTCACACCCCCTAGACGAGGAATCAATTTCAGGACCAACCAAATCATGATAAGTTGACAAGGCATGCACCCGCCTTGCATCACTTTGCGCCCCACTGCCACTGCTGCATCAATTCACCCTGGCCAGTGCTGCCGCTGCTGACTCCCCCCCCCCTGCAGTCGGCTTGTTGCAGTCCTGGCTGCCTCTACCGAGGCCTGGATTGCGGCCTGCCCCTTTGGAGGGCCAGCCGAGGGCGCATCGGACGACGACGCTGCCTATGAGCTGGCTGCAGTCCTCGGGGAGGGGGGCTTACACCTGAACATCCTGCACCCCCAGCTGGCACAAGAGCTGGCGGAGCGTGCAACGGCAGCGGTGAGCGGACGCCCGGGGTTTGCTTGCTTTTGGGGAGTTACAGTCTGATTTCTGCAAACAAAGTGCGACACAGACTCTTGGGCTAACAGGGGACCGCCAGGGTTGCAAGCATGGAGAAGGAGCAAGAAAACACAGCAGGCTGGACCGATGCAGCGGGCACGTACTGGGGCACGCCTGGGAACTGCCCACCTCTTCTACTGAAGTGCGTTTGCTGCTGCATGTGTCACTCGTAATGAATGCACTGATTGCAACAGCCAGGCACTGCTGGCAAGAGCCAGCCCTCAGTAGTGCGTGCTCAGGCCCCGCTGCCGCCACCCATTCGCCCCCTTGTGCAGCTGGAAGCAGATGTTGCGGCAGGCAAGGCGTTTGAGCGTGCCTACCATCTTCTGAGCCAGGTCATGTTCGGGGCCCGCATTGTTGCGCGGCTGGTGGAGAGCGGTCTATTTGCGGCGCTGGTGGCGCTGCCCACATAGTGCAAGCCCGGTTGCGACCTGACTGCAGCCGAAGAGGAGTGGGTGAGCTGCGGGTGGGTGCATCTACACCTGTACTGTACATAGTACTGCAGCACATGTCGTGTAGTAAAAGCACATGTACTGTTGTGCAGGGCGGTGTGGCGTATCTGGGTCTCGAATGTTCAAAACGGGAAGGGCTGGCCCTGCGCCGCGCCCTTTCTTGGTGCACCGTGCGCCTTGCCTGGCCAAAGCACCCGCACTCGGGCGTGGCGCCTTCGCGTCTCAGTCACTCTGCCTGACCACTTTGACACAATTGCCCACACATGCCGTCTTGCAATCTCTCGCAGGTGTGCTCTTTGGCAGAGGTGGCACTGAAGGCAGTTGAAGCGATGCGGCGTGAAGCGAAGGTACTAGCTGGCAACGGGATTCAATCGGTGCGCCTGCTTGCGGCTCAGGCAGTGCAGGAGCTGCAGGGGTGGCTGCCGGACTTCCCGCAAGGCGACGCGCAGTCCGCAGTGCAGCAGCTGGGCCAGCTGCGGGAGTGCCTGCCGTGTGTGGAGGAGGCAGCCCGCCTGCTGCTGCAGGCCTGGCAGGTCAGAGCTGAGGATCTGGTAATCGCACGGCTAATTGTGGCGATGGCGGCTGCCACCCGGTGCTGCGCACACTTGCGGTGCCCGAATCTGGGCCCGCCCGGCGGGCCAGACAGGGGGCAGCAGCCAGGCAGCAAGCGGTGCAAAGGCTGCCTCGGCGTGCGCTACTGCAGCCCGGCCTGCCAGCGTGCCAACTGGCAGCAGGGACACCGGCGCACATGTTCCGCGCTGGCAGCAATGCGTCAGGAGCGGCGGGCAACAGAGCGGCTTTGCAGTAGAATGCTGAATGGATCGCCAGATTTGTAAGCAGTTTGCTGCAGTGAAGATGCAAATTGGGTGCAGCTGGCGCATCCAGGGTGCACGTGTCGCACGTTGGGAGCATACGTCGGCACATGAAGCAAGTAAAGAGGTGCAGTGGAAAAGGGGTGCGAGCACAGTTGCAGGGACTTGCATGTTGTTGCTTCCTTCGGAAGGCATTGCCGTGCAGCTCGCCTGTGGTTTGGAAGCAGGCATCCTTCAGGCATCCTTGCGGCAGCGCTGCCGCCGCCAGTCCTGCTCGGCACGCTGGGGCGGCGGCCCCTTACCTCGCTGGCCGCTCTCTTCTTGACTGCGGAGGCCCCTTTGTGACTTGCGGCACCATGGACGTCGTTCTGCGGGCCCTTGATGCGTTGAGCGACCTGCTTTTGGAGGCCCCTCAAAGCTTGCCCGAGCCGCACTCGTTCCGGCGTGCGGCTGTCGACGAGTTGTCGGAGGCATGGCACAGCCTGGATAGTTGCTCCGCTACCATCAGCGTCACAGCCGCCGAACGGCTGGCAGCAGCCAGGTGCGCCGCCGCGCTCCGCTGCCAGTCCCGCAGCGCTCCGTCTGCTTACCCAGCATGACGTCACGTTCCCACTGTCTCCGCCTGCCGCTCAATGCGACTCGTGCACTTGTGCAGCTCCGTGGCGCGGCTCTGCCGGCTGCTGCTTGCGTTGGAGGGCCGGCTGCGGCGGGCCATGCTGCGCGTGCCATCCGATGAGGATTTGGACGTGTTGGAGGGGGCCACGGTGGCGCTCAAGTGTGCTGCCCTGATCTGCTGGAGGTTGCAGCTCAGCGGTGACGGCGAGGGCCCGCCCGAGGTGCTGCGCGCGGCAGTGCTGCTGTTGGGTGCTGGCCGGGTGGCTCTGGCGCCCACCATCAGCATCGGACGCCGCGTCGACACCAGCAGCAGATTGACCCACGGTGCCGCCATGCGCCTGCTCACGTCCCAACTGGCAGCAGCCAGCAGCTGCATGGAAATGCTTCGACAGTGTGGCCTGGACAGCCTGTGGGCGTGTGCCGCACGCGTGTTCAGCCCAGCAGACACGCCCCGCTGGCTGGCCCAGGTGGCGACGGTCTTCACAGCAGCTGCGCGCACAGAGCACGGTGAGCCACTGCCGTGCCGCCTCCGCCCCTGCCCCCCGGGCTTGGCGCGCATGCTTGCCTGCCATAGCTGCCTGCGATCGATGGGCTGGGGCACGGCCGCGTGGCTAGTGGGGCACGGGTGCTCATTGGCACGGCTGGTGGGGCGTTGCTGGTGGGCCATGCACGGCAGCTTCGCATGCCTGCTAATCGGCATGCACGGCAGTTCGGCATGCCTGCTGATTGGCCTGCCTGCTGATTGGCGTGCACGGCATGTTATCTTGGTGGAAGGCCGGCCATCAGGTGCGCAAGCTCCGCCTCCTGTGCTGCTGCCCCCCCCCCCACGCGGTGTGCAGGGCCAGTGCTGTCTGATTACTGGACGCTCCTGTCCTCACTGCGGGTGCTGCTGGGAGAACAGAATACATGGCGTGTGTGGTAGTCATTTGCAGCGGTAGAGGCTGTGCCGCTGGCTTGGTCAGTGCTGAATCAGCCCAAGGCGCTCAAAAGTCCACACTTGCTGGCACCTTTGCAGGTGCTTCGGCTGGCTCTGGCGGCTGGCAAGGCATTCAAGTCGCTGCAGACGGAGGCAGAGGAACTGGCTGGGGCGCGGGGCAGCGACGCGGTGCGGCAGTTGGCAGCGCAAGCAGCAGAGGCGCTGCTGGGGCGGCTCCCAGACGAGCCGGCAAGCGATACGCAGTCTGCATTGCAGCAACTGTGCCAGCTTCGGGAGTGCGTGCCTCATGCAGAGGAGGCAGCCCGGCTGCTGCAGCAGGCCTGGCAGGCGGCTGGGCCTGAACAGCTGGCAGCAGCGCAGCTGCAGCTGGCACGGGCGGCTGCCACCCGCTGCTGCGCCTACCTGCGCTGCCCCAACCTGGATGCCCCCGGCGGCTCGGATGCAGGGCAGCAGCCAGGCAGCAAGCTGTGTGGTGGCTGCCGAACCGTCAGATACTGCGGCCCCACCTGTTCTCACGCCGACTGGCGGCTGGGCCACAAGCGCGTGTGCGTGGCACTGGGGGCGGAGCGGCAGGCGCAGCATGCAGCGCAGTAGGGTGCATGCAACCGCGTCACTTGCCGTCTCTTAACCCACGTGAACTGGGCACACCCATTCACTCGGCCTGCACTCTGTGTGCAGGCTGCACGGCGCCGCTGTCAGTCGGTGTGGTGTGCCGGGTGGGGGTGGAGTGCGCAGCTCCTGTATCTTGCTGTTCGGCCAGTGGGCTGGGTAGATGTGGGGGTGAGTTGTTGGCGGCAGTGATGTGTGGAGGGTGCATGCTTACGTGTATGTTCAGGTTAAGCATTGGAGCTGAAGAAACTATGGGTATGGCGGGGGCGCGCGGCGGCCAGCCTGGCGGTCCCGCCGCAAAGGCTACCAGCAATGTGGCGGGACTTGCCCGCATATCCGACGTCCCAGCCCTAACAGAGGTGCAGGAAGGGCACCAGGTCTCACTCCGGTGCAACCGTGCATTTTTTCATCGGCAGGACCGTCGTGCGCGATTGCTAATAGCGGCGTCCCTGGCAGGCTGGTTGTAAGCACCTATCATCCACGTTCTGCGTGTGAGCAGCTCCTGTTGCACTCTTACTTCAACTGCGGCCAAGAGGGCTTGCCAGGACGGTTGGCAAGGGGGGCCAGGTGTGTGGGTTGCCGGCTCCCTCGCTAACTTGAGCGCGCCCAGGGCCTTGCAGCGGGTGCCCCTAACAAGGGCTTCCAGGGTCTGCCAGACTGCCAGGGGCTAGCGCCAGGGGGGCTTGTTGAAACCGTGCCACAACAGGTCGGCGACTTGACTGCCAGGCCAGCCCCCTCTACCTTTGCAGGCCTCCATCGGCTGGCCCGGTGGTTCTTTGTGTCCTGCAGGGCCGGGAGCATGGCGCTGCTCAGCACCGGGCGGCCAGACGACTTGCAGTTGCGCGGGGCGGCTGCCGCCAGCTTCCCAAACCTGGCGGTACGCCGCCTTCATATGGAGCCAGCCTGCGCCAGTGCAGCAGCCGAGGCTAGCAGCGTGCAGTGTGCCAGGAACGATGTGGGCACGCCGGCAGGGCAGGAGGGCAGCCCATTGTTGAAGGCGTTTGGCGCTGCTGCCACCGGCGGCACGTCGACAGGGGGCACATCATCACGCCCTGTGGGCTCTCATGTGGGGCCACTCGAGGCGCTGGTGCTTGTGGCAGAGGCAGCGCTGCTGGCGGGAAGGCACCCGGCCCACGGTAAGCCCGCTGCCAAGCATGGGATGTCATGAATGATCGTTGACAACATGCCCACATGCCCAGCCCTCCACCTCTAAAACTGTCCCATCTCTACAACTGTCCCTAGCCACCTTGTTCCTGGAGGTGCCCTGCTCGAGGGGTCCTCATGCACAGCACAGCAACAGCAGCCAGCAGGCCCCACACGCAGCCATCCACATATCGAGGGGCTAAGTGGCACTGGCTGCAGCGGTGGCTGCTCCCACTCTTGGCGTGTTGTCCACCTGACGCACCCCGCTCATGCCTTCCTCTCGCGGCACACATTAGCAACAGTGTGACCCACCGTGCCGCATCACCCCCACCGCCTGCTCCTCACCGCCCCGTGTCTCGCCCCTCCCCGCCCCTGCAGGGCCCGCAAGCCGCCTCCCCTATGCTCGCCCCTGTGCCGCTGCTTACCGAGCGCCGACGGGGCGTGCGCCTGCAGCTGCCAGCTGGCAGCCGCTAGCAGCCCCAGGGGTGCTGCAGCCTCCCCCAGCCCACCCGAATGAGCTGGCCTACTCCAGAGCTGGCCTGTGCAGTCCATTTGGGGGCCACCAAGCGGCAGCATCCTTCGGTGGGCCCTCCTTTTCTGGCCCCAGCAGCACGCAGCCCCGGCCGCAGTCCAGCCCCCGTAGCTTGGCGGGAAGCAAGCGGCCCAGGCTGGGCATCCCTGACGGCAGGGGCGCCCCCCGGCAGCAGCAGCGGGAATGGCGGCGGGAGCCCACACCCGGGCAGCAGCAGCAGCAGCGCTCGTCCTGCCAGCAGCGGGGCGCTGCCGCCACGGCACCCAGCCTGCCCACAGAGGGATCCCTCCAGCTCCCACCTGCCCATCCCAGCTGCTCCCAGCTCCGAGTCCCTGCAGCAGTGCTGGCGCTGGCGGAAGGCAGGGCTGGGGGGACGCACCAGCCGGCAGCTGCGCGGGCGGTAACAACCACCCAGCGGTGAGTGTCTGCCCATTCTTTTCGAGCAGTTCTGTCCACTGACAGCTCTCCACAGTCAAGTTCCCAGCCGGCCCGCTGAATGCTCAGGTGCTAGCACGCGCTGCAACTTCAGCACCGCCTTGCAGCCCTCGTTTCGTGCCTCCCCGCTGAGCCATCCCCTCCCCACCCTCCCTCCCCGCTCAC